>JANKOE010000003.1:28002949-28021124 GCA_026284465.1 Erythroxylum citrifolium
TCAAAACTCCATCTCCATATCATTTGCATTATTATCATCCTATAAGAAAATAAAATATGATGAAAAATGTGAATACTAAGAAGAAAAGTGGAGATTTTAAAGTTGTTTCTTCGTATAAAATTTTAATTTTTTTATTATATTTAACCATAAATATTCAAGAAAAATAAAAAAATAAAGTTGATAAAAAACGGGTAGGATATGGGTATCTATGACTCGGGTTTTACTCTACCAATATCCATATCTATTTTTTATGACTCAACTCATATCCATATCCATATCCATATCTATCGGTTTTTACGATTTACTACCCATATCCAAATCCATTGAGTCGGGTAGTGCGTATAGTAATCGGGTTGAAAATCCACTACCATCCCTATCCTTGAGCTATGCAGGATAATAATTGTGTAAAAGTCTGAGTCAATCAAAGCTCGGGCCAGGCAGCCCATCCGTAGTTAAGCCTCAAACCTTATGCCATAACTTTAACGGATTCTTCTCTCCACTCTTAAATTCAAATATTGAAATTACCCAAATTGTTAAGTTCTTAAATGTAATTAGAGTTTCAACCACGAATACTATTATCAACTTCTTTTATGTTATGAATTGTGAGACGATTTGTCAAAACAAAAATCAAATTTAAACTTCTTTTTTTTCTCGTTAACTTCCGTTTTTTCGTTTGTCCATGGTATATATAAGAAACGAATTATCCAGTGCCCTCGATTTGTATGAAAATTATACTCGTCCAATTTTGAAGGGCTTAACATGCACTATGTACACCCTGTGTATCAAGCCTTTAAGCAGCTGCACAAATATTTCCATTTGCACATGCCGTAAAAGCTTCCACATATATCAATTACTCTAAAATATGCACTAGATCAGATCAATACAGCCCACAACAGGGGAAGGCGGTAATATATATACACATATGCAAAGCACAAGCAAATCCATAGAACACATGGTCTGCTACTATTAGAACTACCACATTGTTTTAGGCATAACATTGTATGTGACTTCTGGTTAACAAGTACTTTCCAAACTATTATCTATTAGAGTTGCTCGCCGGTAATCCTTCAAACTCAAAATGTCAGTAACTACGCTCTACCCAACAAATAGCAGCAATCATACACTAGTGTACATGTGTTTCATATTCACAAGGCTTTCAACCAAAGTATACTATCATGTACTTCTACAATTTTGCCTCTTCCTGCACAAAAGAAAAGTTCAAACTGCTCTGATTTTAAAGATTTAACAATTCTTTGGGTGACAAAACTGAAGAGAAAAAAAAGGTTATTACCAGGAAAGCCATACCATATTTGTTTGTTCATCTCTCAATTCTGAGGAGGAGAACCTGGGTCAGAGCCGCTGATAGATGCAAATGACATAGTATCTTCTTTTGATATGGCCACAAAGTTCAGGGGAGCAACAGACAACCTTCTCGCTTCTTTAAAGTATCCATTTTGACGTCCAGAATAGGACCGAGGTGTAAGTAGTTCAGGAGTTGCACCACCAACAGAGTTACGGCGAGGAGTAGGAGTCATGGAACCATTAACATTTGCACGGAAACCATTTGGTTTCCTGAAACTGTTACTTTTCCTTGGACTGGGTTTACACCCATACATGGCTTCCTTCTCTATTAGCAGTAGATCTTGGAGCTTTTTCTGATCCTGAGGAATTATTAACAACATATCTAATATGTTAACATTGAACTATCACATCACACTTCAGAAAAATAAGGATGGTCTAAGAAACTGTTCAATAACTATCAGAGCTGATCTGTTCCCTCACAACAGTTAAAAGTAGGATTTATATATAGCAAAGACAAAACAGATCATCACTTCTGCAATTGGATGCTCAACTTTCTGAAGATCCAAGAATTACAGGACCAAGAAACACGTCAACATAAATAAATGAAATTGATGATAAAGGCAGCAAGCTTTGAGCCTTGATGTAAAAGGAAATGGGTTAAAGGAATTGTTGCATACAGATCCTAGTAATCAAAAATGAAAAAGATAATTGAATTTACTCTAGATCTCTTTTTCTCTTCTTCCCTCTGTTGTCTGGTTAGTTTGTAATCCTCAAGTATCGTCACCAATCTTACCTGTATGTCAAGACAGTAGATTATGAAATGCAAAACCAACGAACTTATTGACTATGGAATATGTTGTAAATACACTCACCCCATCATAGAGAAATAACATCTTTTTTTCACCTTCCCATGCTAGAGTTCTGATCATCAAATTGTCAACCATAGCTGAAAAGAGTATAGCAGAGCTTTGAGAAGTAGCAGAGATTCAGGCAGATAACAGCATCATCAAATGAAACAGTACCTGGAATTTTGCTTACAGTCACTCTAGCCCGCTCTGCACGTTTAAGGTTGATGTGTGCACCTCTTCCAGCATTGTATCGATTACTATCCTGTTATCCAAACAAGAAATTTTGTTATACCACTAACCTAGGCTCCAAGACAAAATCTAAATGAACATAATCATCCACCTACTTCTATCAAACTTAAATTTTATGACAAGTTAGACCAGGAAAGATGAAAAAAAATAAAATATGAAAAAATTGCTGTGCTAAAAACAACAGCCACAAGATTTATAGGAATCAACCTACTCCCTGCATTATAATCAAATCATAAAACCATTGCAGTGTACAAAACTTTAATTCGCATATTGCTTTCCGAACACAGACCAAAATAATAAGGGCGAAGCAAGATAGAAATCCCTCTGTCTAGTCCTCAACAAATAGTTATCCAGTGGACATGATTTCATCTTACTTGATTATAGTCTTCAAGCCAATTTTCTTCTTCACAGGCTGAAAGCCATCGATCAATCCTATCCATTATTTCTTTTCGGCTCGTAGCTTCATCTTTAACTTTAACTATCTGGGATTCAATACTTGCTAGAAGTTCAGATGGATCAACTAAACCTGAACAAAAACAGCAATAATCAACCAATATTGGCTACATCTAATACAAAAACAATAAGTTGTAAAGAAAACTAACTTTGAAAATGAAAAAGAAAAAGCGAATGTGTCTACCAGAATCTATCAATGCGTTTGATTTCTCAGCAGCAGTGCTTGTATCAGGCTCAATATGAGTCATTCTGCATATGTCTTCCAATTCAGATCTCTTTCTCAACACAAGTTCTTTCATTCTGCTTGCTTTCAGTTTGGTCAATCTCTCAACTTCTGCTGAAGCCTATCAAAAGAAGTAAAGATGACTATCCAGTTTCTACCATGGACAAATAAATCACTCTGGGTGCACACCAACCTGTTCAACAAGCTCCATTGAAAGAATTCCTGGCTCTATTATTTCATATTCTGATGATCCAACAATTGAAGTAAGCCTAGAAAAGCTATTTCTCTCTTCTTTTGATGAGTCCATCAAATTCCAAAGTTCAAATAGTGAATCCGCAATATCTTTCAGCTGCAATTAAGAACACAGTTATAATTTCATACCCAAAGCAAAATCAATAGTGGGGAAATGAAAAATCTTCATTACCTTTTGAAACCTAGCTTTTCTTTCTGATTTCAACATGACAATGGCCTTTCCTAGGCCTTCCAACGTGTTATTGCTTATGTTGGTTGACTGTTCCTGGTTTGAACCATGTAAACTTGGATGCACTTCACTGACTGTCTGCCCAAAGTCCAATCCAAGTACACCACAGAGCAAATGTACATCATTCACATATCCAAAAACTTGCTGAAGGCGATCAGACTGCAAAAAGGAAATAAAAATTTATCAGGTAATTAATAGAAATGCTTCAATGCATACCTCCTCATTTCAAAGGATGTGCAGATGTATTTGATACACTACAGATTGTATACCTTCTCCTTTTGAAGGGTGCGTAGATGTATTTGATAATCACTAAGCCTTCTTAATGACAAATCATGTTCATCCAATGAAAGGGAACTCATGGAAGCATTGTTAAGAATGCCGTATCCAGAAATCTCTGTGCTAATTTTTTCAATTTGTGCCTTCATATCCGAAAATTGCTTCATTCTTTCCTCTTTCTTCATCTTCATATCTTCTACCAGTGGTGTAATAGCCGCAAGCTTTTGTTTCAAGGATGCTGACCGCTTCTCAGTCTGGACCTGAAAATCTTTTGCAATTATTTGGATGAAATAGACAACTATATAGATCAAGAATATATTCCTACATGGATGTATACATTAGATGAACACATGTATTTCCCTGTGTATGCATATAGCTATAGATGCAGTTTGCTCACAATAGAACATAGAAAATTGTTTAGAGATCACATTGCACCCAACCAGACTAAGGAGTCCTATATAACAAAAGAAACACGCCTGAACCTTGCAAGACCTGGCTAATGATCTAACTAAAACAGAACTAGCATAAGAAAGCTTCTCTCTCTAACAATAATTATGCTGAATTATATACGAATATTTGGATGTGCCTTGAAATACTTAGTTTACAAAGGAAATATATTTAGTTATTTACCGGTGAATAAATATTAAGTTCCCCAAGGGCAGCCATGAGGGTGGCTAATTCAGCTTCCTTGGCTGCAACAGATTGATGAAGGCTTGCTTTAGCATTTGCAGCCTCCTCAACTTTTCTCTTATAGACTTCCAAGCATTCCCTCTCCAATTCCATCAACATCCTGTCCTTTTCAGTTTCACTCTCGCCAATGTCATTCCATATTTGCTGCGCATAGTATAGCAAAACCAGTTAAGATAACGAAAGGAATTACAGTTTCTTTTCTGGCAAAAGGCTCTTTTAATTTAAAAACCTAATTCTGGAGATGACATTTGTCATCATGTTCGGGTGTGAATAGTGGGACTATGCCAAACTTGCAGCCAAATTAAGAACAGCAAGACCACTTAGCATGAGCAACTAAATTGAATTAAAGCAGTCACCAGTAAAACCATCATTAAAAGAAAAGGAAACACATCACGTAGAAGAATTACTCAACGCCAACCCATACCCTCCACCGAAAATAAAAAACAAATCAACTTCCATATATTCCTTATGAAAATTAAAGTAATTACAAAATGAAGCACTTTGCAGAAAATTCATCCAGAATTAAAAACCCATGTGTTGACTACAGTGTTCCTAGAAACAACGTTTGCAACATCACAAAGTCGTCCAAAAGTAAGAATTTGACATAATAAAATTCCCATAGAACCTCCAAATTTTACTTTGTTTTTTAAAGACCCATAAGAACAATAATACTTGGTGTCTTAACCCATAAAAAGAAAAGAAGGAATTGCATCTCAACACAACTCAGAGAACAAAGAAAACTGAGAATGATGAACAAGAAAATTTCTAACCAACTCTTTACAAAAGGAAAATGAGCAGAATCTTAAAGTAAGCTTATAGTAAATAGGTAGTTTATGAGGCTAAACGAGTCAAAAGGGACTTAATTTCTAGCTCCATTATGAGACACTAAAGAAACCATTGATGCTCTCTAACTTTAAGAGCATTCCATGATTACTTAAGTACAAAATAAATTTCCAAGAAGAGAAAAGAAACCCACTTTCACTTCTTTCCAAACACGGGACTTTTGCAATCAAGAAAGAGCAGACTAGACAATAGGAAAAGAGGAAAGAGAAAGACCTGAAGCTCTCTGACTAAAGCGTTGCAGGTAGAGCTTGTTCGCACACAAGCTGTAGTTGGGCTACCAATAGCCAGCATTTTCACAAATCTTGCTCCGTTTTCTTTTTTTCCCTTTCTTCTTGTCTAGAAATTCTGGACAGCGTAGCTCGAAACAATAACCTTTTGGGCCACAAACAAAACCAACATTAAGAACCAAAAGAGACTTACGTGAGCTCCTCTCTCTCAGAAACAGAGAATTCCAATACTAAAATCCAGCAACTTTAGCTCAAAAGTAAAAGTAGTAGAAAGAGAAAGAAGCAAGTGGGTTTTTGGTTTAAAAAAAAGGTCCAAACAGAAAACCAAGAAACTAAAGATACATAGCTGGGAACAACCTCAGCCTCCTCAGATCTGAACCTTAACTAACACCAACTCCCTCCCTCTCTCTCTCTCTCTCTCTGCTCCAAAACAAAGCTCACTAATTAAAAGCGTCCAAAAGAAAAGGTGGACACCAAAAGGATCTTAAGTGGGTAAAGCTCAATTATTTCAGTTCAACCAAGTTAGAAAGAAAAAAGAAAGGGAAATGATTGGGAAATTAAAAAAACAGGATTAATCTGAAAAGCCATGGCAAAGACAAAAACAAAGTTCCAAAATGTAGAAGCAGGTTAGCAAGTAACTGACATCTTTCTTCCTCACACATTCACTTACTATTTCTTTCTAGTTTCTAGGGCTTCTCTTCTCTGCCCTCTATGTAGGTGAAGACAGGATGAGAGTGTGGGTCGAAAACTTTGAGAGAGTAAGTACAACATGGTTTCTTTCTCCCAAAATAAAATAACATAAGATACGTTGATACTTGCAGTTTCGAGTTAGAAACTGCGATTCGATGTCACGTGGACTCTTGACGCGTGAGATAAGAACTTGCTAACTTGGCGGACTCAGGTAGCTGTCTTGACGTTGCCAAACAAATTTGTCTGTTACATCAACTTCTTAAAGCAAATATCCTTTTTTCAGAGCTACTTTCTCTATCTTTTATCGTTTTGATTTTTCTTTTTTTTTTTTTTCTTGTCCAGCAATTGGATTTGGATCCGACGATCGAATTGAACGGGAATTCTAAAATTATATAAAACATTGTAATTAATATAATTTATATTAAGCTTTTAGGTTTCATATTGTTTAATTTATGTGTTGAAAATGGGGGAATCAAATTCTACATGAGATAAAACAAAATAATACGAAAGACATGACACATTATTAAGATCAAAAGGACATGTTATCCAAAACAAAACACAATGAAATTAATAATAAACGGAAGTCTTAGTCTTAGGCTTAGGCCTAACTATTAATTCTAAAGAAAGCTGAAGGCCCGCTTGTGAAGCAAGAAAAACCAAAGCTAAAAATGAGTAATCCCCAGGAAAACCAACTATCAGGCAAGGCAACCAAATAAATTTTAAAAAAAAAACAAACAAACAAAGGAAAATGTATCCCATAAGCTTGTTTAACGTACCCTACCCTGAGATACTTTTATGGACAAATGAGTCAACTTCAACCCACAAATAATAATGCGATAAGAAAAAGAAAAAGATGCATGTCGTGTCGTCACCTAAGTTACTAAGCAAAGGAAATGATTATCAGGTATCAATAGTAACTCAAAAAAACAAAATTTACATCAATCGAAAATAAAGTTTATAATTGAAGCTTTTATGACAAAAAGATTAATCGAAGTGAAAAAAAACTCTTGATAATTAATTTCACTAATTTAATCTCCTATGCATGATTAAAGGAAAATGATTGGATTGTTGTCTTACTAAAATTAATAGTTAGGTTCTAAATCGATTCGAATAATGAATTAGTCTAACTTTTGTATTTAACAAGTTACAATCCGAATTAATAATGAAAACCTTACTACAAATTACCACTTAAGTTAATATATTTCTAATTCTTAACTTAAGGATCCATAGTTTCACAATCTGTATTAAACTTCATCTCTCAAATCTTCATTTAACATTTAATTGATGCAAAGTTTGACCATTCTATTACATTCATTTAGTTCAGAAACCACAACAATAAATAAGACAACATATTCGTAACTCAATCATGCATATTCAACTAAATAGCTACATTAATTCTCAAGAAAAGAGATCACCCCATCACATATATCACCTCATTCATCATCATTAAACACTTTAATCGCATGTTACTGTCAACAAAAGTATTAAAGCAATAATAAAATAGTGAATGCCGAATGGATTATCAAAAGAAACAAATAACAGTCGGCTAAACTAATAAGAGTACAAGTAAGTTAATAACAAATAGTAAAATGAAAAAAACAAAGCAACAAATGAGAAATAGAATAGGCAAATAAATCATCGGATGAAAAGTTGTGGAGATCTCCAATCCCTCTCAAGCTTCCAACTTTGGCTCTCGCCTTTTGCTTTAGGTTCTTCCCTAGACGAATGTTTGCTCAAACTGAATGGGATTCAGCTCCAGCTCTCACTTTCGGCCTCTCCCAAGCTTCCTCCTCTCTACTGTTTTGCTCTTCATCCCGACTCTGTCTATTTGCTTTCTCTATTTCTCTCTTCTGTTTATCTTCTTCTTCTTTATCTCTTTGCACTCCCCTCTGTCTGAGTCTCTCTATGAGTGAACCAATAAAATAGTGAATGAATGATCATCAGCCTCCACCCTCTCTTCCTTTTATTAAACTCTATTTAGGTTTAGGGTTGCGTGTCCTCATGTCATGAGCTACCGTATATTAAATCCATAATTAATGTTAAGACTTCGCACGGACTTGCATGAGGAGTCACAGGTGTGACATCCACTTGCACACTCGTGCATGGGGAGTCACGTTTGTGACATCCCTATGCACACCTGTGCATGGGGAGTCACTTGTGTGACTCCCTTGTCACCCTCGTGCATGAACCATGCATGGTGGTGACATAACATTTAATGTAAAATTTACTTGAATTTGGTATTTAATGCAAAATTCACAAAATAACCCATTTAACATTCATGCAATATTCACACCGTTTTCACTCAATTAATCTCACATTTGGATCAAAACACAAGGATTTGTAAGAAAAATCAAGATATGAAGGCAATTAAAAATAATAGAAATTAGACACAACAATGGAGTATTACAAAGGCATGAAGGACACTTGTTCGCTAAAAGGTAAGCATAAGTTCTAGTTATTGATTTTAATGAAACTTATGCTCCTGTTGCTTAATTTGATATAGTACAGAAAATAATGGCTTTAGTTGCTAGCAATGGATGATTAGTTTATCAACTAGATGTATAAACTTTTATTAATAGAGAAATTATAAAAAATGTTTTTTTTGCAGCCTGAGGGTTTAGTGGTGGAATAATAAGAAGAAAAGGTATACAAATTGCAAAAATTAAAGAAATCTACGATGCTTACTTTTGAGATGCTAAGTTTGGGTTTGTGGCATTATTTTTTAGGTTTAGAAGTTGTGCAATATAAGAATGAGATTTTTATTAGTCAACAAAAGTATGCAACTGATTTATTAAAAAAGAATGGCATGATTGGTTGTAAGCCAGTAAAGACACTATTGCATGGATGGAGCCACAGTGGGGGCAAGTGGGGGCACTTGTCCCCACTGACTCCAAAACTTTTAATTAAAAAAATTATTACTTTAAAATTTTAACTCATAAAAAAAATCAAAATTTTGCCTCAACTAAAATTTTGCCCCCACTGAAATTTTTGTTTGGCTTTCAGTGAAATTTTGCCCCCACTCAAAAAAATTTCTAAATCCGTCCCTGCACTATTGAATGCGAATGAGAAGTTGCCTTTAGATGATGGAGCAGAGAAAGTTGATGAGAAAAAAATCAGAAGTTTACTAAAAGGTCTCTTATATTTAACCCACACTAGAATTGACATTGTTTTTTCAGTTAATCTTATTTTTAGGTTTATGCACAATCCAAGTAAACATCACTTTGGAGTATCCTAAGAGAATTCTCAAATACATTAAAGCAATATCAGATTTTGCATCATACATAACAAGGAAGAAGCTAATAATCTTGTTTCTTTCGCAAATAGTGATTGGATAGCTTGTGCAGATGATTGAAAAAGCACTACATGATCCATATGTAGCCTTAGATCTGGAGCTATTTCATGGACTTCAAAGAAGCAGGATTGCACAACCTTATCAAGTACAAAGCTAAATAAATAAAATCACAACAACAACAAAACTTATACTGATAAAGAAAAACAAAGCATAGTGAGACTCAGTTCCATTTCAACAGGGAGTTAGTTACAAAGGATGAGATATTTTTAAGCTATTGTTCTACTGATATGCAGCCGGTAGACATCCTTATAAAAACTTTGGCTAAAGATGTTCAAGAAATTTTAGGTCCATGATAGGAGTTCAATGCCCATTGAATTAACGGAGAAATGTTTTGATTTAATTCAATGACTTATATTTTCCTTAAAAGCTTTCACTCAACAATCAGGATAAAATGTTTAGGAATGCATTGTTTTAATTTTTATTTTTAATTCAAACTTAATTTAAGCTGGCCAATTTCACCTCTGAGGGAAATGACCCTGGGTTATCAACTATAACTATCTAGTATACTTGTGAGTAGGATAACCTAGGTCTTTTTAGAACGTTTTGGGCATAACATCCATTTGCACTCAATTTCTCCTTATAAATCCATGTCAACCCAATTAGTCCCTTTCCTACTTGTAAATTCACCAATTTCTATGATTTGTTTCTTTCAATAATTGGAATTTCTTCCTTCATTACATTAACTCATTCTTTCTTTTTCATTGCATCTTTAAAACATATAGGTTCTAAAACAAAACACACACACTCACAAGAAGCGTAAATTTCAACTAAGCTCCTAAACTTCTTTATTATTGAATCAAAATATTCATATTCAAATTCAGGTTGAAGTTCAATTTCAAGTTCTTTAAAACCAGTTTCCCAATTCCAAGCATCTTTTAATTAAACACCATTTCACAACTTACAAATAACTTGTTAGATTCTATTTCATAAACCTATATCTTTTTTTTCTTCACCATAACCTACAAAAATACCTTTAATGCTTTTATCATCTAGTTTACTTCTTAATTTAGAAGTCACAAAAGTGTAAATAATGCAATTGAAAACTCGTAAGTGACTTATATTGGTTCTTTTTGTTCTCCATGCTTTATAAGGAGCCATTCTTGTTACAAACAAAGTTAGAGATCAATTTTCTAGATATAATGCTACAACCACTTCTTCAGCCTAGAATTTCTTTGGTAGCCATTTCTCTTTCAACATGCTTCTGGCTAACTTAACAATCATTCTATTCTTACATTAACTACCCTATTTTGCTATAAAGTATAACTTGTTGTCCACTATCATCATATGCTATGTAAATCACAAAAATGTTGTGAATCCTAAAGACGAAAATTCTCCACTGCAATTTATAGATAATGTCATAATAATAATAAAGCAGACTAAAATGTTTCTTTAGCTTTTGTCAGTTTTGTTGTAGTTAAGGTAGCACCATGTTTTCTACCATGTTTGATTCCTTATTTAGCAGAGATTTCCCTCCACTACCATTATGAGGAGCTGCGAGTTCTTCATCTCATTCAACTCCAAAGTTACCAAAACATGTTCTTGCCCAATTTGAAGTTAAGAAGAGCTAGAAGTAGGTAATAAAGGAAGGACATGATTGTTCCTTACATTGTTATCCTCCTTAAGAAGAAGATGGTAGGCTGATGATTTCTCTTGAGATGGAATTTCTAGAAGTTGGTGCAAAAACCTGAGATGCTGCCTTGATTGGTTTTTTCTAAGAAAGGATACATATATACCTAATAATTCAAAAATAGGCACAAACTATATAGAAGAACAAATGCTTACTAGAAAAACTAATGGTAGAAGAAAATTTGATATTATTTACCTTCATTTTCAAAGCTTCAACTTTAAAGGTAATGGAATAGGGTCCTTGGCATATTTCAAATCATCCTGTCTTTCTCTAGCATTAGCAACTAGGTTTCTAAGCTAAATTTGTAAAAAAAAATTAGTAAATTCCTGTGTGGGTGCACTTATAAAATATCCCCCTTGAATACTGAACTATCAAAGGCCTCAATGTTATTGCTAGTTATCTGGGTAAACCACTTTACATGGATGATAACATTGCAAAAAGGAAGAGTTGGGTATGTTAGGTTGTATGTAAGCACGGAAACATTACAAAATATTCTAGAGAATATACTAGTAATGAGATTGGGAGTAAATGGTACTCTTTATGAGGATAATGTATATGTAATTTACCAATGGAAACAATCTTTGAAATCTCAAGGGAAAAAGTGGATACTTATAATGAAAAAATTCATAAGGGGATTATGATGAACTTATAGCCTGAATCAGTATGGAGATCAAGTGTCACCTATGAAAGAGACTAACTAATTTAAATTTTAAGAGAAAAATTTAGTGACAGTGAAGGATTTCCAAGTTGTTAGCTTTAGTCCTTTAGGTGGGAATATTCAATTTGATTCACCAAATATGAGTAGGGAATAGCTAGAAGCTATACAAGAATCAAATTCTCGTATAAAGGTTGCAATGGCACTAACAAGAATGGTTCTTTAGACCCTTCCTCCCCTAATGAAATATAACGGGAGATAATATAAAAGCACTCTTTAAGACTACGGTTACAAGGAAGCTAAATAAGAGAAAAAATAAGAAAGTTTCCAAATTCAATCAAGCTATCTAAGGAATTGGTTCACATGGAATGTTGACAAGTACCAACAACCCTAAGAGGTTTTTAACTTTGAGGGACTTTTTTCTATCAGGAGAATCCATGGTTTTTTTTTCTTTTTGCTCTTTTAGAAACAGAGGTTAAAGTAGAGAATGTTAAGAAGTTAAATAAGTTAGGTTCAAAGGGGTATTTGATAGATGCATATTTGACTATAATTATACACCCATATTAGATGTATTTTTCTTGGATTTTTTTAATTTTGTTATATATTTAGTACTTAATTCACTCCAAATGCATTTTTAGGTTATAATTGCCTGCATAAACCAAAAGGAGAGAAATTTAGGTCAAATCGTGACATAAAACGAAGATTTGAAACAATTGAGAGATACATGGTCGTGTATGTGGCCATGTAAGTCTCTCAAAACATGTAAATTCACAATTTTAAGTATTTTTGAAGATACATAGTTTGATATACAGTTGTATATTAGACTGTGTATGTCCTAGAAACCCTAAATTTTGCTATATAAAGGCGTAAAGAGAGGCCAACAGGGAGAATGGATTTAGAGAGGTGATTCCAGATGTGAAGATCATTTAGAAGAGATGATATTGATCCAAAGAAGTGGAAAACATGAAAAAATTATCAAAGAATCCAATATATTACAACATCAAACCTCAAACTTACAAGAACAGTTAAGAGGAGACAAAGGGAGATTTAGAATTATAAACATCTCTAGTGTCTAAGTGTGATGAACCCTAGTTTGTGCTCCAATATGTTTCAATTCTTGTATTTAATGCAATTGTTTTTATTGATCTATTGTGATTTAATGATGTGTTTAATATATGTTATATTCAAATATTATTTCATAATTTGATTTTGTAACATAGAGATTTTGAGACATCCTATTTATAAATAGATCTACTGTAATTGAAAGAAGTTCATTACAAACCTAAAAATAGGTTGACAAAATTCCTCTAGATTAGGGTCAAACCTAATAACGGAATTCATAAATCGATAAAGCAATCCTAGAGCTTTTAACCTAAGTAATTTGGTTAATAAACCTAGGATTTGTTGTAAGTAGTCTCAAGTGAGTTATTAGCATACGCTAGGAATTTCCATGGTCCAATAGTCAATAAAACAATTTCATAATAAAAGGTTAATTATCTAATGATTTTAAGGGGATTTATTACCTGGACACTAATTCTTAATATTGATTGTTTTCTACGTGATTTCTATTGCTTTTGTGTTCATTATTGTTTCCTACTTTATTTTAATTATTTAAGTTTTAGTTTTCTTTATTAAAATCCAAAATCAATATGTAAATTAGATAATAGGAGAAAAGGTAATTACTAGTAATCATTGTCTTTGTGGGATCGACCTGTACCTACCTGTGCTAGCTACAACTATGTTGTGCAATTATGATAAAATTAATATTGGTATAAAAATAACCAATCATTATCTAAACACTAGAAATATGCTTTGGGAAGATTTATAGTTGGCTTTAATCCTAATCTAGTTGATAATGAAGTCATTGCAGTGGAAATGTAAGTAATGCATATGAGATGACACTTCATACAAGAGGATGTGTACATATTCTCCTCAGTAGTTTATAACTCTAACCATACTTTTCAAAGAAAGGAATTATGGAAAAGTTTGCTGGATTTTCCAAAGAAGGTTAAATGGTGTTTGGATTATCATTGGTGATTTCAACTTTATCCTTTACAAAACTAAACCTGAAGGTATGGGTGACTATAAGCTGAGCCCAAGCCCAAGCTTCAACCTAAGGGGTTCGAGCAGCCTAAAGCCCAATTTGACCCTTTTTTAATTTTTAAAACATACAAAATAAAAATGTTGTTTTCTATAAAAAGATGTTGTTTTCCTTATATTTAACACAAAAAAGATGTTGTTTTCCTTATAACTATAGTATAGTTTGAGGCTTGACTTTTAAAAAAATTAGGCCCAAGGCTCGGTCAAATCGGTTCTGATCCATTGATTTCAAGTTAGAAAATATGGAAGAATTTTAGGAGGCATGGATGATGAAGGAAAAATCTGGCACCGCTCAATACAAATACGTGAAAAGGTTTAAAGCAATTAAAGAGGAGTTGAAAATTCTAAATGTTAAAAGAGTTTCCTCTACCAGTCAAGCTATTTCCACAGCTAAGATGAGCTATTAAGAGTTCAAGGGATGTTAGTTGGCAATCTTGAACATTCTATACTATTGGCCTTGGAGAAATTCAAGCTAAACAATTAATTCATGATATTCAAGAATCATGATAAGCTAAGGGAACAGAGAGCATGGATCATATGGTTGAAATAAGGCGATAAATGCTCAAGATTCTTCTTCAATTCAATAATGGATAAAATGAGCTTGAATAGAACATGCTCAATTAAGAGGTTTCTCAATCGACAATATCAATTTCTAAAAGAGGCAGAAGGAATTTTTAGAGGGTTCTATGGTCAATTCCAAAGGATTACAAGCTCCTCACATATTCTAAACTTATTTATTATAATGAAGATATCATAGGAAGAGGCTTTTATTCTAGTCAGACCTGTATAAGATAGTAAGATAAAAAAGGTGGTATTTTATATGAACCCTATAAGGCTCAAATTTATTATTTTCTTTTTTCAAAAAGCATGTATTGAGATTGGAGGAATGATTAAAGAAGAGAAGCCATTGTAGAAATTTTCACTATAGGTGTGCTATTAAAAAGAGATTAACAAAACATTTTAATGTTTAATCCCTAAGATAGTTAATCTTATTTTATTTCAGGATTTCAGGCCTATTATTTGTTCTAACTTTCTATATAAAGTGATCTTAAAAATAAATCACACCTAACATAATTAAAATAGTTTTGGAATCTCTAGTTAGTAATAACTAAAATGCCTCTACATAAGGAAAGTTAATAGGGAATAATATATCTATAATGCAAGAACTATTAAGAGGGTATCAAAGGAGAAACTCTCCACTAAATTGTGCTTTCAAAATAGACTTCAGGAAGGCTTTCGATTGTGAAGTGAAGATTTATAATTATGGTATTGGAAGTGATGGGTTTCTTTACAAAATCCATTGAGTGGGTGGAAGCATGTATTACCATAACATCTTTCTCTATACTAGTGAATAGGGCACCTACTAGAATTTTCAAACGGGCCAGGGGACTAAGGCAAAGAAATCATATATCCCCATACTCTTCGTCCTTTGTATGGAGGTTTTCACTCAATTGTTGCACTACAATGTAGGCAATGCTAAAGGATTCAAATTTCATAAAAAGTGTAGAAAAGTATCCCTAATCAATTTATGTCTTGTTGATGATTTGTTGTTTTTTTGAAAAGCTCACCTACAATCAATTCATATCCTAATGTCTTCTTTGAAGCAATTTAAGGAGATGTCAGGCTTAACTATTAATCTAACAAACATCCATTTTGTGTTGGATATTAGTGTAGATAGTATAGAAAGCAGTATAGCTTCAATTACTAGAATGGAATGGAATCAAGCCCCATTATGCTATTTAAGCCTACCTAGCACCATTAACAAAATTGCAATTTAATTAATGCTACCTTTTAGTGGAAAGGATTCAGAGTAGATTAAGGTTTTGGACAAACATATTCCTATCATTTGGGGGGAGACTATAATTAATAAAAGCAGTGCTGAACTTCATACATATTTACTAGATTGCAAGCATATTTCTAAGTAAAGGAGTAATTAAAGCAATTGAAAAGATTTTGAGAAAGTTTTTATGAGGAAATCACAACACAAATAGTGGATTAATAAAGGTAAGATGAGATGAGGTATGTATGACCAAAGAATAACGTCCTGTTGCCATTATCAATAGGTTCCTAACACTAATGAAGATAATAATGACACTCTGTGGATTAAATTAATTCAATCATATATACTTGAAGGGAATTCCTTATAGTCCATCACTCTTAAAGACTTTCAATCCTTATTCATCAATAATCTCATGAAGTTGAAGGATACTATAGACGCTGGAGAATTACGTAAGATCACTAATGGGCTTAAAACAAGGTCAATAATGGGCTTAAAACCTCTTTTCAATATGACAACTAGATCATGCATGGTCCTCTAATAAGAATTCCTTCAACTATGGAATGTTGGAGTAACCTTTCACTTAAAGCTAAATTTATTATTGTTGTATTTGAAACGAGGTGGAAAGAATTTCCTACATAAGTGTTGCATTTAACACCAAACTGTGAACCCAACTACTTTTTATAAGATACCTTCTCTTAGTTCAATCAACCTCTTAATTCTTTCAATAATAAGGCCTATGTGGTTGGTGCAAGATCAGCACTATCTAGTCAACTGGTAGTCAGTGGAATGGCACAAAAATTTAAGATCTAATACTTCCTTTTTACTATGCTTAGCAACATTGAATAAAATGAGCACGATAGAAAAGTTAAATTTGCTGAATATAAATATTGGAACCCATTACCGGATATCCAATCTCTTACGAAAAACCAAACTAAATCAGAGCATTTCCACTCTTGCTCTGATACTGATGCCATATCTGTTGGAGCCCGAATCTGGAACCCAACTACTTAATCCGAAACCTTCATACTTATACATGATTATAAACCCAATTAAAGTCCTCAGAATTAATCTTGTAATATTCATCTTAATTTTCGTCAATAAAATTGATTTGCTTAGGGCCCAAAATAGAATCTAATTCCTAAGCTAATACGAAATTCCATGACTCTAGGTCAAATAAAAAGAGAAAACGTCTCAATCGGATCTTTATAGATCACAAAAAAAGAAATTTCGCACAAAACCGTCATATATCGTCCATAAAGTCCAAATAAAACCCGACACTCTCATTTTACCAAAAAGGGGTGGAAAAATTTTCTAGTAAACTAATGCTTCAAAAATCAAGTAAATCGGAGGTCAAACGGAGAAGAAACAAAGAAAACAAGACACAGGGGCGTTATGTATTTTATGTAAAACCAACTTTGCTTATTTAAAACTTTTCACTCCGAAATCCGAATTTCGTACATTTGGAAACTCTATAACGTTCTAGAAGGATGTTAAAAATAAATTCATTCATTAAAGAGGTCATGAGTTGTTGCAAAGTGTTGCCTAAAGAAAGACCAAATGAATAGTACTTTTTGATCAAATGAATAGTAATAAGAAATTTTCAACTGTTCATAACTTTTTCATTTTAAGTCGAAAAATGATCCATTTTATACCATTTTAAAGATCTTCACATACTCTACGAACTTCAAGAAGACTTCCCATTCAAATTCAAACCCTAACATGGTCTGAAATCCAAAATAAGTGGCTGCCCATTTTAGAAAAAAATGGACAGCACCCCTCCTAAAAGTGCTCTAGCCAAACATCTTCAATTTCCAACCCAACTTCCATACCTACACAAAACTCACTTCAATCTTCCAAATTCTCACAAGCATCCAACTACTAAACCAATTTAATTATCCCAAACATCAACTCAAAGGAGCAGCAACACAATCTTAGGCATCTATCATTTTAAATCCTAAAGACATACCATCTCATCCTTGTTTTTATCATTTCCAATCATACAACCATACATGCTTAGGAAACATATACAATACACTTTACATTTGAAACTTCAAAACCTTAATATTTACATGGAAATAAGCAAATACAATGCTTTAGAGGGCATTTTAGCCCGAATACTTCAAAAATTCTAAGGAAAGTTTACAAAATACAGTCATTGTCTAAAATGCTATCTAAAGCATTGTTTTCAAAAGTATGACTTCAAAAGCAAAAGCATCGGAGTAATGCCTCAATCCCTGTTGGATCCCATTTCCGAAATCCAACTACTTATACGGAAACTCAATTTGGAACCCGAATTCGCATTAGAAACCTTAGACTAATCCGGAAATCCCGATATAAATTTTTTTTTCATCTTATTCATCTTAAATCCATTTTCATACT
>JANKOE010000003.1:28097471-28114049 GCA_026284465.1 Erythroxylum citrifolium
TTGTGATCGATGATAAGAGTTTTAGTTTGAAACTCGACGCCGATCGTGGCCTTGGAGTCTATATTGAATTCATTCCTAGTAAATCGAACCAATAACTGCGATTTCCCCACTGTCGAATCGCCGACCAGCACGATTTTGAAGACGTAGTCGATCTTTTGATTGAAATTCACTGATAAATTCGGCATCTTTCAGTGTAAATACCTTCTTCTCTTTCAGTTTCGAGATCAAATTTTTACATATATATCATCTATCACCTGTACACTAATATGCACACAACCCCATCAACATTACCTCTAATCTATCAATAGTTCTTATAAAAAAAATAGTTGAATCAGAAGATCAAACATAATGGTTGGTAGATTAAGACATGAAGGAGAATTTGGGAGGGGTTTGTTTCGTTTGATGCAAGAGGAAAAGGCAAAGTGAGAATGATTTTGGAAATAATAACAATAAATAAATAAACATAGAAACAAACGACGAGGAGAAGAGGGTCGGCGTCAGAGAAGAGGAGAAGAGGGTCGACAGTCGGCTGTTGCTAGGAGAAGAGGAGAAGAGGGTCAGCAGTCGGCTGTTGCTGGAAGAAGACGAGAATAGGGTTTATTGATAGGGAATGAAGATGGCGTTGATGGGGAATGAAGAATTGAGTTAGGGATTGTGTATATATATATATAATGGTAAACGGGTAAACGGGTAAACGGATATGGGGGTGGTAACCCCATACCCGCCCCGATACCCGACGGGTATTTTTATTCACCCCCATACCTGCCCCACGGGTAAAAATTTGCTTCCCATTCTCGCCCCGTTCGGGTAATTTTATCAGTTACCCATCGGGTTCGGGTACAATTGCCATCCCTACATTGAGCCCGCGAGACTAGAAGTATAGGGTGGATCTTCTTGCCCCAGGGTCATCGGAGGAGGAAGGACATAGAGACACCCCTAATCTTTCGCGGTCTCATGTAAAAAGGCCCATTCGACATCAAACAACCCCTTCATTGGTGCGAGCGTGGAAATGTATATCCATTTACTAATTATATATTTCCCTATTCCAAATCAAGAAAATGAATGGATTGAACAAATCAAAAACATTACAAACTAGTCCAAGAACGATAAATAAAGTGTTGATTTTTATTAATTTTGGATAATTAAATAAGAAATAGGTCTTGTTTGGTAAATGACTTCTCAGCTATTTTTTGGTGAACTGAAAGGTTTTAGTTGTTTGACTATATCAAACTGGTAATAATTATGTTTGGTAATTAGCTTATTAGGTTGACGGATTGAATCCAATTTGTTGATTTTGAAAACGTTGTTGAGGAGTGTTTTTCTCCAGCGACTAAAAAATTAAAAGACTAAAAGATTATTATATTCAAAACTTATTACAAATTACTCATAGAGAGAGAGATAGATAAAGATAGAGATAGAGATAGATATAATAAGTTTATTATTTAAATTTAATATTTTTAATTTTAATTTTTGAAGTTGAATTAATATCAATTTTGGGTCAATATATACAAAGAGTTATCATCCCACTATATACATCTTCCCTTAACTTTGAAATCATGAAGTTGACTTCATTTGCTCTGTCTCAATTCTTATAAGAATGTTCAAAGAAATACTAAGATATAATACTCATGTCCTTATAATTTTTTTTAAAGTCATGCCCGTATAATTCATTTTACACGTAAGCAGCTAATCCTATATAGTTAATTTTACCAAACATCTTTAAATAAATAGTTGATGTTATCCACCAGTCATCAGCTATATTAATCTGTTGTCAACTAACTACTAATAGAATCAGCTAACAGCTAATGCAATCCACTGATTGTCAAACATGGTCATAAACTATAACTTAGATATAAACCTAAATCTAGACAATAGTCAAAGGATTTACCAATAAAATAATTAATCAAAAGATATATCAACTAGATCACTATGTTTGGAGTAGTAATTTCCTTAGTAGTATCTTTGACTTCCTGATTCAGTTAACTTAGATATGATATATTATATAAATTGGAAGGAACCTGTAATCGCTAAAACTACTCCTTCTTAACCTATACTCATCTATCTTTACCATTTATAACACCCCTTAATGTATTAAGATATATGAAATCCCATAAAGGTTACACTAGAAAAGATCACATACAGTAAGTATCTCTTAAATGCCCACTTCAAACCCTTCTACCTAAACCATAAACCACTCACAAGCAAGCACTCTCGAGTCGTCCACATATATAATTAAATCAGTATTAAATGCCAATATGATTAAATCAATATTAAGACTAACAAAGATAACTCTCAAACTCATATCATAAACTAAATTAAATCAATTCATACAAAAATTAACAACTAGGATTTTCCCTATCTATACATAAAAAAAGATATTTAGCCAATAAACAAATCAAAATAAAAAATCCAAAGATAAATAATAAGTCATAATAAAAATAAATTTAGATTGACTCTCAATGTTTAATAACAATTTGATTCATTGAAATGATATGTGGTCTTCATTCTCTAATGACAAACAACTTGAAATCTAACTTCCTAAAGGTTATAGAAGCCTCTCAATAGCTAACCTTAACTTTAGAAAGAAGAAGAAGAGTTTATAAAGTGTATTCTCCAAAGGGAGGTTGAAGCCTCCCTAATCTCTTAAAAATTAGGGTTCTCACTCTTATATATGTTTTTACATTGCCTCAGACATATGGCTTCATTAGATTCTATGTGAAATAAACAGAGCCTCTAACTATGTCTCTTAGTTGTACATCTCACTATTTCCTTGAAATAAATACATGGCCTTCTACATGGTCGTGTCTCTTAATCATAGGTCTCAATGTTTTCTATATGACTTGTAGACAGTTTCCCATATGGTCATGGCTCATACCGTAGGGCGTCTTGCATTTGCTCTATTAAAGACATGAGCTAGCACATAAGTGGGAGCCAGTTTGTGTTCCTTAAAAAATTGTAACTTTTCTTAATTTTGCTTCAAATGACCCCAATCTTTGAATGATTTCATCATACTATCGAATTTATAATTTGTTTGATAAGATATTAAAGATTAAGTGAAACAAGTAATTTATCATTAAAACTAAGCAAATTATTTAAGATAATATATGTAGATTTAAGCACATCATTTTCCTATAAGATCATAAGCTTGCCATCCTCACCCAAGTTTAAGATATCTTGTTTGGAATTTTACAGTGTAACTATATCTCCCATTGATCATGTTGTAGTATATCAGGAGATGATGGATCTATATAGAGCTAATGGATGCATTGAAGTGCAAAGCCTTCCCTTCTATTTTGATTGGAGCTACCAAAGATTGGTACTAGATATCTTGAAAGGCTTCCTATTTGAACAAATTCCAAGTTTAAGTCTTACTTTGCTAGCAAAAAGAGGAGACCTAATAATTCCTTTACTTTGTTTGACGTGGTACAAAGACAAGGAGAAAGTCTCTCGTAGTAATCTCAAAGATTTAGTGTAGAGGGCATCCATGTGTTAAGTTTGATTTCCATAATATTTGGTATAATATTTGAAAAAGGACTATATGGCCATCAACCAATATGGAGATCCCTTTTGATGGACAAAGTATATACCATTGAGGAAGTATAGGAGTGGGTAAATAGGTTTATTATTTTGGAAGAAACAAAACATTCTTTGGAGCAGATGAACTAATTATATGGTGGGACTTAGAGCTGGAGGAGAAGTAGAGAGTATAATGTGATGGTCAATCGTTAAAGAATTAGGGGAAAGAAGCATGCTAAGGGAAGCAAAAAAGCATGTAGGTTTGAAAATACACCCTAATAGTTGAATGCATCTTTAGAATGTGACCTTAATTATGCGAGGAGAAAAAACATCATAAATATCCCAAATCTATGGGTGAACAGTGATGATGAATTTTATTATTTTATTTGACTATTCTAATACAAGATTAAGGTAAGTGGATCTATTTTTCTATATTATTAAAGTGGTAGTAGGGGTTGATCTCGTGGGGAATGGATACAACTACTAAGACTTTTCTCTACTATTATCTAATCAATAATAAATTTTCTTTTAATTAATTAAATTAAAAATAAACTAAAATAGTTTCTACTTTTGATCACCATTAGCACATTAAAATAATACCCAATAAATATTCATTTTTTAGTCCCCCTAATTTCATCTTGCATACTTAGTCCAGTGTTTTACAAACCAAACTAGAAATTAAATTAGTAAAATAAGAAGTTTAAGTTTTAGAAATTCAACAAGTATTTCACTATCATAAAATCAGTACATGGTAGATAGTAAATAAAAATTATAAAAATGAGATTTTATTGAAATACATTATCATTAATGTATAGTTAAAAATAAGTAAAATATCATAAAATGAAATATTTTATTAAAATTCCAATATTATTTATGTATAACTAATTAATAATTATTATAATTATAATAATTCAATCTAAAATGAATAATAAATCTTTTTAAATAATTCATGTGTTCCTGTATATCAAGATTCCTAAGGTGACTATGTTTCGGATGGATATGAATAGTTAAAAGTGATGGAATGGGAGCATTTTAATGAAATAATGGAGACTTTCTTTACCGATCAAAGAAGCTAAAGTTCAATTAAAGAAGGAGACAATTA
Organism: Erythroxylum citrifolium; assembly: GCA_026284465.1. Lineage (NCBI taxonomy): Eukaryota > Viridiplantae > Streptophyta > Magnoliopsida > Malpighiales > Erythroxylaceae > Erythroxylum > Erythroxylum citrifolium. The sequence goes on from JANKOE010000003.1 coordinate 28,102,090, forward strand.
AATGAAAACTAACTGATTTATTTTAGATTGTAAGACTAGTTGATTTACAAAAATTGGTCGATTAATTAATAAATCAACTGATTTTCAATAATATGGGTTATTAAAGTAAATCAAACTAGAAAATTAGTTGATATAAGGTTTTTAGATGAACTAGCCAAACTAGTTCTATTTTTTAATCATTGATTAATTCAATTATAAAGATTCTATTCTTTGGAATGATGAGCTTTCCTAGTGTAATGATATAACTGATATTTCTACTTGATTAACTACTCTCAGAATGCACTAAATTCTTTGAATCCTTTCAAAAGGTTACCTCAATATTGGAAGCGTCACATAGGTCTATGTGTAGATCTCCATACAATCCTTAATACATATGCCTAGGTTCATCTATACATAGGTGATAGGTTGATGTTTACATACTATTTTAGGTTAATTTACTTAGTATTTGATAGCTTTATAATAAATTTTATATCTATTTTATTTTGTTTTCTATGTTTTATAGATGATGGATTTGAAGAATAATCAAAAGATTTAGTGCAAATTTTTTGTATTTGTCCAATTAATTAATCAGATTTTGGATCCCTTTAGAAGATAAAAATATAAATTTGTAGAAAAGCTAATTCTAACTTGAAAAGGTGAAGAAAAGGAGAAGCTAAATGGGGTATATCATACTAGTTACCATTGTTGGCTAAAGAACAAGCATCTATCTTTCACAAAGGTATTAGGGTTAAGATATAGTACTAGACTGGTGCCAGAATTCCTTTTATTTTATAAAGAGAAATAAGGCCAAATTGGTGGTGGTTATGAGGTAAGTCAAACATCAATTATGTAACAACTAACAAAAGTCAAATCCTAAAATAAGACTTACACTAATCTTAAATGTGTAACAAGCGGTAATTTTTTCTAGAAAGGTATGAATAATTAAATTAAGCCACGAAAGGCACTCAAAATGAGAGTACTAGTATATGACAATTAGAAAATTACAAGAAAAGCAACTAACCACAAGCTACAAACTTTAATAACACAACGATTTGAAATTAAATTTATACTCCCCAATGTGATTTAAGAACTGAAGGTCTAGTACCTTATTAAAAGCTAACATACATTCATATCCTCTGTATTAAAAGGTTACCAAACTGCCAATTAGGGATGCATGTATCATGGAAAATTTGATCATTTCTTTCATCCCACATAGCTATCACAAGAAAAGGTAGGGAAATGTAAAAACCCCATCTAGCAATTCTATTTTGGAATTTGATATCACTGCACACCTCCTTGAGCTGGCTTAGATTTTGGGGACATTCAGAGATTAAACATCTACACAACAAAACTTTCCAAGTATTGGACACACAGCTACACTCAAAAAGTAAATGATCAAACCTTTCTTCGTCACTCTTACAAAGAATGCACCAATTGTCAAGTTGTTTGAATTTCACAATTCTATCAAAAGTTGGTAGCTTATTCAGCATAGCCACCCATACGGTTGTAGAAGCTTGAGGATGATGATGATCAAAGCAAAGCAAATCAAATTTGTCTACTGTAGTGTTGTTAAATTGCCAACAATGACCTTTTTACAAGACGAGTTGGTGAATCTTCCATCATCATTATTTCTCCATATTACACAATCCTCATTTGAAGTAAGAAAAGTCTGGCTAATTTCTTTCTTCAACTCTGCAGGTATACTAGCAATTGTGATATAATTCTTCTCAATGAGAGATTGAGCTACTGAAACCTGTAAATAAAAAAAGTATTTAAGAGGTTCTGCTACTTGTAGCTTAATCAGAGGCCCAACAAACAACCAATTATCAAACCAAAAGAAGGTTTCTTCCTATTTCCAGTTAAATGATACAATGATGTCTCAATCTCTCCCTCATCCTCACATTAGACTTGAATGTAGTAGAAGCAAGAGAATTAGCCTTGAAGTCCCACAAACACCAATTTTTATAAAATAAGTGTGGATCCACCTGCACCACAAAGATTGCTTATCTGTGAGTAACCTCTATAGTCGCTTCTTAAGAAGAACATTATTGAGTGATTAGAGACGAATAATGTTAAGGCCTCATTGCTTTCTAGGAATACAAACATCTTTCCACTTCATCTTAACCTTGCCACTTGACCACAAGAATCATTAAGAATCATGCCAATAGTATTTATGGCTTTGATAGGAAAAGCAATATGAGTTGTCCAATACATACTGATGGAATTCAGAATATATATGAAGAGTTATGCTCTACCAAGAAAGAAAAGATATCTAGAGCTCTACAAAACAATTCTACCATTTATTTTATCAATAACGTAAGCAAAATCCCTGACACTCATCCTAGTATCTGTCATAGATATGCCAAGATACATACAAGGAAGTTGTTTTTTAGAAATTCCCAAAATAGTGGATAATGTTGCTTTTAGATTGGATGCCTTAAGAGATAAGAATAAGCCACTTTTTGAACAATTAATAACAAGACCTAACATCTTGCTGAACATTTTAAGGCCTTTCATAAGTACTAATAAAAAACTAGGATCAGCTTTAGAGAGCAATATAAGATCATCAGTAAAGTATAAGTAAGTTAATCCTAATCTTCTACATATGGAATGAAATTTAAATCTTTTCGTACCTTTCATTACTTTTTGAAGCAACCTGCTAAGTGTATCTGTTACCAAATTGAAAAGACAAGGTGAGATGGGATCAGCTTTTCTTATCCCTTTTGAGTTAGTGAATGTTTTTGTAGGCTGGTTGTTGATAAGAACATTAAAAATAGATGTTGAAATACATTTAGAGATCCACTATATAAATAAAGCTGGAAAGTTCAATGTAGATAGCATAGTTTCCATGAAATCCCAATCCATAATGTCATATGCCTTTTTTAGGTCAATTTTGATGTAACAATTAGTTTTTCCAGTTTTCTTATAATAAGACCTAATCAACTCTTAAGTGTTTAAACATTATCTCAAATTGCCCTACCTTGGATATAAGCACCCTGTGAGTCATTAATATGAATAGGAATAATTTTTCGAATCCTATGAGCTAAGATTTCAAATATCAACTTGTAAATGGAGTTGCAGCATGATATAGGTTGATAATAAAAAAAGTATCAGAGCTCTCCACTCTTAGAAATGAGAGTGATAAAAGTTTTGTTGAGGGCTTTCAATAGGGAACCATTGCTAAAGAATTCCTGAATTGCTTCAATCACCATATTCCATATAAATGGCCAAGACTTCACGAAGAAATGTATGTTGAAACCATCAGGGCCAGGAGCTTTGTTGGGATGAAGGCACTTCAATGAATTTTTAATCTCCATAATTGTGACAGGTTGAACGAGATAATTAGCCTCTTGAGAGGACAAACCATCTTGTAAAATTTGCTAAAGAAGATATACTGAAGAGTTTGCTTCTAATGTTTTGTTCATGAATTCATAAAAAATAATTGAGAGCCCTTGCAGTAGCTCATCCTGTGAATTTAGTTGCACACCATCTAATTCAAGAGAGACAATTCTATTGTAAGCTTTCCTTTCAATGATTGATTTATGAAACACTGATGTATTTCTATCTCCATATTTTATCTAGTAGAGTCGATATAGAGAATAGTCAAACCATAAAACTTTATAGTAGTTATGAATAGCTACCTTTTCCTTTTCCCAACAAAAGAGAAGAGCTAGGATTGGTATAGATTTGTTGTTGAATGCTCTCTAGATTGCCCTTCGCAATATTAAATAGATGATGTGTGTTGCCTATATTACTCCTGAACAACAACTTCATTTCTAGCTTCATGAACTTTAATTTCATGAAAATGATAAATTGCTTGGTCACTCAAAATCTTACCCTCAAGGGTTTCCATAAAACATCATTAAAATCTACTAGCTCACACAAAAAGTTGTTGAATCAGAAAGGCTTTTTTAAAGAAATCTCGCCAACCTCAGTAATAATAGGAGAGTGATCCGAAAGGATATTAGTAAGATAAGTAGAATAACAATTGGGTTACCTCACCATCCTTTGAATGTGAGATAAGCTTTTATCAAGCTTTTTCTAAATGAAATTCATTTCATGCTGCCTATTGCTCTATATGAAACAATTACCACTGACAGCGCGTGTCACATATGCTGCAAAATTTATCTGACTCTGCATACTAAAATTTGTAGTTAGGGTGAGTCGGGATCGAATCCATAGGGAATGTTTAGTTAATTTCTATAATTAGAGTTAATTGAAGCAAGGAAAATATAAAGGGGGGTTTGGATTTTTAGCAATTTAGAAATTAAAGTAAAAGTAAACTATCAAAGAAAAATTAAAACAAGCAATCAAAAATTATTAAACTGTTGAATATATGTAAGGTCCGGTTCTAGGTTCAATCTCAACCTAAACACAATTAAGCATATTTCATCATCCAAACGTCTTTACAACTCTCTTCGGATTATCGATTTGACAATAATAGAATACTCTCTTAATTGCGTTTTTCCCTTAGGTTTTATTTAATCAAGAAATGATCATTATTAAAACATAACTACCGAATAACCTAGGATACGATCTCTAGGTTTAATTTGGCAGCCGCATTACAAATTAGAAAATGATCAATATAAGCTGTAACCTCACATGTTCGGGTTATCTAACCTACTTTATGTTGTTCCTAATGATATTGGATTATTAGATGCTACTCACAAACATCAAAAGTAACGATTATGGATTACATTCAATGTTTTAGCAATGGGTTTGAAGTAAAGCAATCAAAATAACATATTAAGATCATTCATCTCAAAACCCAATCAAATCAACACGAACAACACAACAATCTGAAAAGAAATTACAACCTTAAAATGATAAAAATAGCTTAGCCGTGACTTGGTGTTGATATTCCTGTTGAACCGGCATTAGGAAGCTAGCCATTCATCACCATTTTTAAGCTCCAAGTGTGAGTCATTTTCTCCATGCTTTGGTGGTGAGAAAATGAAGAAGGAAAATCTAACGCGTCTACCTCTGTTCTATTTCACGTTGCATTGCTCTCCCTTCGATTTTATGATTTAGTTTATGGTCCACGACTATTGTTCACTTTCCTCTTGTTACTGTGCATGTCACACTTTATAAACGCACCCTTAAACACAGACGATGTCTGCATTCTGCATTGCTCCTCCTTATTATGTGTTTTGATGCTCCTTAGATATTGTTGTGCATCTTTGTTTCATGTAGCGTGGACTGCGTTTTGTCACACACTGCAGGTAGTTTTATGCTTCCACCTACTGCATGCGTATTTTGCTTGTCCACCTTCCATCATCCTTTGCCTTATACATGGATCTTTGGTTTATGTGTGAATTATGATGCCATTAAATTCACGTACACCATCATCTTGATTTCTTGTCTTTAGTGGCTCCAATATTTCTCATTCTTACTTCATGAAGACAAATGAATATTAATCTTTGCAAAATGACCCAAATATCGAGCTTTCAACTCACTTTAACTACTTTACTTCTGAATTGTACCTAAAATCACATATAAGTCAAAGTGAGTATCTTGAGCAATTATAAAGCATATCAAATGAATCAAAATTGAAACACATATCAAGTGCCCCCATACTTACCCTTTGATCATCTTTGGGAAAATTATCAAAACCAAAATCACAAACCAAAACGTTTATTCATTTTCCATGTTTCCTAAGAATAGATAGCCATAAGTAAAGATGAATGACTTTCAAAACCTAATCAAAACTCAACATTCAAAGCTTCTACTCATCTTCAATCAATATTCACTACCCTTAGAAACTGAGTAATCTAGAGGTAGACTTGGACAAAAGGTGTTTAAACAAGATATTTCCATGGGTACACTCAAACACCATTCACGATCACAACAATCCACATCTTTGCATATCATTTCATTTCTTGACCACTAAAAGTCACATGCATAATGATGAATCAAAGGATTTTTCTAGGGTTGTAATATAGGCAAAGGTAAGGTAGGATGTATTTTGGTTAATGTAGCATAAAAATCCATCAAGTTAGTGAAGCAAAAGTAATACTCAATGAGATATCAAGTGCTCAATTTGACATTCATTAAATACTAGGTACCGTCAATTATGAAGAATGTAACAATTATGTTTCACAACTCAATTAAGCTCTCACACCTTAATCCACATGAACATAACACAAAACTGCTCATATACAATATATTCAAACACCCAATCAATACAACTTAAGGAGGATAAGCTATTAACAACTTTTCACAATAATGGTATTTCCTCCTTGATACTTTTATTCAAACTCACTTTTTTTCTTCTTTCTTTATTTTTAAAAGTAGAAGTGATAGAAGCTACATGAACATAGTATTCATAACATGGAATTTTAGCAAATATAACCAACCCACATGTATGCAGACCCTCACACTTAGGCTTTTATACAATCACGTTCATCAAGAATTAACAAATGATCCACTAGCTTTAACACATAGGTAGGGCATTTGGTTAGGTGCATGTAATGTGGTTTATACAAAAGAAAAGGATAATAAAGTTCAAGGGGGTTAGCAAAGGAAAATTTACATAGGTGGGTAGGCTATTTGGCTAAAGTAGCTCGTGATCAATAAAGAATGGCTAATCATGTTCATAAAAATGCATGTGATAAGAATATGGTCTCGAATAGAAAATCAATGCAAAGTAAGGATGTATATGTCATGAAGGTCACACATAACAAACAAAACAGTGAGACTGATATAGATGTGTCAGTCTAATATGCTCAAAACCTCACTAGTTTTTAGTCTACCACTAGTCGCCGTTCTTCTAAGAATAATGCACATTAAAAAACCACAAGAGTAAAAATATATTCCAAATTTTGCTATGGATTTTACTAATCAATTCACACTTTAATTATGACTAAATAATCTTAAAAGAAATAGAAAACAAGAAAATTTTCGATTTTTTTCGTTTGATTTTGAAAACCGCCTAAGAAGTCACATAAGCTACAATTTAAAAATGAATAAAAACTAATGTATCTCACCCCTACACTTAAAACTTACATTGTCCTCAATGTAAAATCAAATGCAAGAAATGGAGCAGTTAACAAAAAAAGCAAACGTGAAAATGTAAAAAAAACATAAATTAAATCCCCTTGAGTTGCCTCCCAAGCAGTGCCTTTGTTTAACGTCGTTGGCTTGACCTCCAGTAAAGCGCATCAAGTGACAACAGTCACATCCTCCAGCATTAACACCTCCAAATCCTTCACTTGGAAACCCTCATAATATAACTTTAAACGATGACCATTCACTCTGAATGTCTTGTCAGTTTTAAGGCTTCATATCTCTATTGCACTAAAAGGAAAGACATGAGTGATAACAAATGGACCAACCCAATAGGAACTCAACTTACCTAGAAAGAGTTTGATTTTGGAATGATAAAATAACACTTTCTAGCCCACCGAGAAACTTTTCCTCGAAATCATCTTATCATGAAAGGTTTCCGTCTTTCTCCTTATATATCACTGCATTTTCATAGGACTCATTCCTCATCTCTTCCAACTCTTGAAGCTGTAACTTCCTATGCACTCCTGCATCATCCAAGTTCATGTTGCATCTTCTAATGGCCCAATATGCCTTATGTTGTAATTCCACCAAAAGATGACATGGCTTCACAAACACTAGCCTCTATGGGGACATCCCATTTGGTGTTTTATAACTCGTCCTATAGACCCATAATGCATCTTCCAGTCTTACGCTCCAATCCTTCTTATTGGGTTGCACTGTTTTCCCCAAGATTAACTTGATTTCTCGATTTGAGACTTCAGCTTGCCCATTGATTTGGGGATAGTAAGTAGTAGAAACTTTATGTGTGATGTGATATTTTCTGAACATTGCTTCCATCACCCTATTGTAGAAGTGGGTTCCTCTATCACTAACGATGGCTTTCGGTATGCCAAACCTAGAAAGAATGTTAGCCTTAACAAAATTTGCAACAACCCTTGTATCGTTAGTCCTAGTGGCTTTGGCTTCCACCCACTTAGAAACATAATCAACCGCAAGCAATATATAAGTACAGCCAAAAGATGGAGGGAAAAGTCCCTTAAAATCAATATCCCAAATGTCAAAATTTTCACAGAAAAGCAAAGGAGTTTGTGACAATTGATCCGTACAGGACAGTTTACCTGACCGTTGGCATCTATCACAGGATTTGTTGAAGGTATATGCATCTCTGAATAATGTTGGCCAATAGAAGCCGATCTCTAGAACTTTACGATCTTTCTTGTTCACTCCTAAATGTCCTTCACAAGCTTATGAATGGCAGAAGGCTAAAATTGATGATGATTCATTTTTCAGTACACACCTCCTAATAACTTGATCTGCACAGTGCCTCCCAAGATACAAGTCAATTCATATGTAATACTTCGCTTCACTCCATAGCTTATCCCTCTGAGCCTTTGACAAACCAATAGGTAATTCTTTAGTAACTAAAAAATTGACAATGTCTGCATACCATAGTGGTGTTGCATCGGCAAAAAATAATTGCTCATCCGGAAAGTTTTCTCGTAGAGGGATATCATCTTCTTCTTTTATCAAACGACTGAAATAGTTTGCCACCACATTTTCTCCCCCCTTTTATCTCTGATCTTTAAGTCAAATTCTTAAAGGAGGAGAATCCATCTAATCGACCTTGGTTTTGCTTCTTTCTTTATGAGCAAGTATTATAAAGCTGCATGGTCAGAATAAACAATTACTTTAGCACCAAGCCAATACGTTCGAAAATTTTCCAAATTAAAAACCATAGATAAAAGTTCTTTTTCAGCAGTGGAATAATTCAATTGAGCTGGGTTTAGAGTCTTTCAAGCATAGTAGATGCTATGCAAAGCTTTTCCCACTCATTGTCCTAGAACTGCCCCCATTGCATAATCGCTCGCATTACACATGATCTTGAAGGGGAGGTTCCAATCTAGTGGTTGAATCACTGGTGGGGATATTAGAAGCTCCTTAAGTTTGTTGAATGCTTCCTTGCACTTCTCATCAAACTCAAAGAAGACATCTTGTTGAAGAAGCTTGCATAGTGGTGCAACTATCTTTGAAAAGTCCTTAATGAACCTTCAATAAAAAACTGCATGCCCAAGAGAAGAATGTACTTCCCTCACAGTATAGGGGTAAGGTAAAGAAGAAATAAGATCAACTTTGGACTTATCTACTTCAATACCCTTAGTAGATATCACATGGCCTAAAACTATACCTTGATCCACTATAAAATGACATTTTTTCGAGTTCAACACAAGGTTAGTTTCTATACATCGTTCCAAGATAATGGCAAGATTCTCAAGGCATTCATCAAAAGAAGATCTATATACATTAAAATCATCCGTGAATACCTCGATAATCTTTTGAATGTATTAAGGAAAAATGCTTACCATACACCTTTGGAACGTGACGGGTGCATTATATAATCCAAATGGCATCCTTTGGTAGGTAAACGTACCGAATGGGCATGTAAATGTGGACTTCTCCTAATCTTCTAGTGCGATCAGGATCTGAAGATAACCTAAAAAGCCATCTAAAAAGCACTAATAGTTATAAGCAGCCAATCTCTCAACCATCTGATCAATAAAAGGAAGGGGAAAGTGGTCTTTACGGGTAGCAGAATTTAACTTTATATAATCAATACATACTTGCCGCCTAGTTTGCACTTATGTGGGAACCAACTTACCTTCTTGGTTTGTCACAACGATGATTCCAAACTTTTTTGGAACCACCTCGACAGGACTTACCCACTTACTGTCAAAAATCGAGTAGATAATCCCAAGTATCGAGAAGCTTCAACACCTCCTTCTTCACAACTTCCATCATTAGAGGATTCAGCCTATGCTGAGCTTGCCTTGTGGATTTCGCATCCTCCTCCAACAAAATTCGGTCCATACATATGGAATGGCTTATCCCTTGGATATCTATGATAGTCTACCCGATGGCCTTCTTATGCTCTCTCAGCATTCGAACCAGTCTCTCCTCTTGATTTAAAGTAAACTCTGCCGAATTGATAACTGGGAGAGTCTGCTTATCTCCCAAATAGGCATACTCTCTCCCAAATAGGCATACTTCAGATGTGTTGGGAGTGGCTTCAATTCTAATTATAGTGCCTACACATCAAAAGGTAACAACTTCTGGTGAGGTTTAGGTAGTTGTATAGAAGTCAAATCATACCTTTTTGGAGCGCTTTCCAATAAGTCTAAGGCGATCGTCATTTCCATAAGCTCTTCTCCTATCTCAACATCAGTGTTGGCTTCTACTTCCATATCCTCGGTTAAAATCGTTTCCAAATGATCCCTACAACTTAATTTAAACATTTCATGCACCAAAGGATCAATCACATCAACAGAAAAACATAATAATCATCAAGAGGATGTTTCATGGCATCAAAAATATTGAAATGAATCACTTCCCCATCAAATTCCATTGTGAGGGTGCTGTCACAAACATCTATCTTAGTTTGATTCGTATTAAGAAAAGGTCTCCCCAACAAAATAGGTATTGGATTACATAAGGTGTCATCATTTATATCTACAACATAGAAATCCGCAGGAAACACTAATTATTTACCTACACCAAAACATCCTCAACCATACCATCGGGATAAACATTAGTGCGGTCAGCTAGTTGTATGATTACACTCGTTTCTTTCAATGGACCCTAATTCAATTAAGCATAAATCGAACGAGGCTTCACATTAATTGAAGCACCCAAATCCAAAATAGCTCTATTCATAACAATATTACCAATTTTGCAAGGAATGGTAAACATACCTAGATCCCAGCATTTTGCAGGCATCTTCTTTCTGAACACCGTCGAGCTCACCCATCATCACTTTCTCGTCACCCCTCAGTCTCCTCTTATGTGTACATAGTTCTTTAAGGAATTTGGCATACCTTGGTAGTTGCTTGATTACCTTGAGCAAAGGTATATTGACTTCCACCTTTCAGAAAGTCTCCAATATCTCTTTGTCCTTCTCCTTCTTATTTGGTCTAGTCAATCTACTAAAAAAAGGTGGAGGCTTAGTTTTAATTATATTGGGACTTTCGAAATTTACCTTCATCCTCGATGATGAATTTTCTTTCTTTTCCAATTCCTTCTCAATCTCTTCCTCGGTAGCAATCTTTGATGAGGTTCTCTTAGGACCCTCAATCTCCTTTCCGCCCCTTAGGGTTATGGCACTAACATTCTTCAAGTTCACCTCGGGTTGTGATGGTAGCTTTCCTCCAATTTGTGATTCAATATGGTTTACCCTCTCTGCCATCTGACCCATTTGATTTTCCAAATTTTGTACGCACGATTTTGTCTCTTGTTGAAACTGTTGCAGCTACTACTACAGGTTTTGTTGAAATTGGAGATTGTTAGTTGTAAGAGTCTTTATCAATTCTTCCATAGAATTACCTGAATTGGAAGAATGTGCTCCTTGTGCCCTTGGTTAAAATTGTTGTGCTCCTTACGACCGATTTTGGAAGTAATTTTGCTGCCTATTCCCTCCATAACTCAAGTTGGGATGGTCCCTCCAGCCTGGGAAATACGTCTGTGAGTGTAGATTATATTGATTGGGGAAGTTTCCTTCTGCAGCATTCACGTACTCCATACTTCCTTCTTGTAGTTTCGGACTGATCGCGGCTCTGTCGTTCGATTAGGAAATCGACCTTGGAAACTAGTCAAAATAAATTAATTCCAAGATTACAACAAGCTGAACCTCGGGTCGTCTCTCTCGTTGGAACCACTGGAAATTGATTTATAAACTAGCCTAAGCCGAATTATGAAATTAAAGCAATTAGAAGGGGGGGTTTTTTGTCTGATTGATTGAAAGTAAGAAAAGAAAAGGATAAAATAATCTTTTTGGATTTTTGGGAAACTAATCAATTGGAAATAACTAAGATTGAAAACAATTTACTAAAGTTCTCTTGAAAATGTGGCTCGGGTTATCATTGTTCAAAATAATTTTCGGGGTTGGAATCCACTAAGTTTCGAAAGATCAACCTTAAAACTAT
>JANKOE010000003.1:28346225-28359286 GCA_026284465.1 Erythroxylum citrifolium
TTTGTATTAATTAACTTAATTAAATTTGGGTCGCTAAATAGATCAATTCGGTGACATTTTAAACACGCAAAATACGCTCATTTAATGAAAATTTAAACTTGTTAAATAAGTTTATTAATTGAAATTTAAAAAATAAAAAATAAAAATATATATAGCAGATAACCCGCGGGTCTACCCACACCCGCTTGGTAGGGTATGGATTTTGAAAATTATTACCTGTTTCTATAAATTTACCCGCGAACCCGTATCCGTGTGACCAGTACCCGTGAGACTCGTACCTATACTAGGACCACCCGCCCGTTTGCCAGGTCTAAGTACAGAGGATTTTATGCTTGAGTGGCACAGGGTTTGAGTAGTGGGTACAGAGGATTGGTCACCTAACCTCCAACCAACGAATATTTTGACTTACAGATTGACGCCGACGTTTCATGACCTCCAAGTCTATATATATATATATATATAGTAAGGTATGGTCTGCCTAGAGAAATGAGAAAGAATCGAAAAAAATGTTATTATTCCAAACCACTAATTATTCAGCAACTGGTATATCTTGACGGTGGACTTTACGAGCTTTCAAGTTTTAATTGGTCAATGGAACTAATTGTATATTTATATTTGAAGGTCTTAACAATTCAACTGCTTTAAAGTCCTGTTTTATGATTAGATATTTTTAATGGATTGGTTAATTTAAGATTTAATTACTAAGTAAAATAATTTTTTATTTAAAAAGTTAAGTTTTAAGTAAATTCTTAAATTTAATTGAAAGATATTATTTTATATTTTTAATTTTAATAAAAATTGATGTGATTGTCCTATAAGTCGGCCATCGCTATCCTATCAAACTCATCCAATAATAACATAGTTAGATCGAGGGCATAAACAAGTAATCCTACACTTTATAAAGGCTTCATCTAACTCTAATTTGAAATGTGCAGGCAAAAACTGATAAGAAATAAGAATAAGTTTCAAAGATATCCCTTTTAAAAAAAGTTTTTGAACAAGAACAGCTTATACAGGTTGGTACGAAAAGAAAATAAATTAAAGTTTCTTCAATACCAACCTAGACTTGAGAAATGTGAACGGACTTAAATATCATGTTACTATTAAAATGAAATGAGATGAATGCAATGCAATGCAATGCACCAGATAACTACTCTCTTACGTGAAAAACGGGGAAGGCATTTCGGTGGGTGAGAAACCAGATCTTCTGGACAAAGAATCCTCCCAAAGAACATAGTTAATTTCCTGACCGAAAGGCGCGTAGGACCCATACTTGACTTAGACCATAGTTACTTGCGACACAATGCTTGAATTTTATAAGCATATTGAAGGTCACATCTGCTGAACAGCCAGAACGAAGAACTTTTCTCCATAGGATAGGACCCATACCTGACTTAGACCATAGTTATTTGCGACACAATGCTTGAATCTTATAAGCATATTGAAGGTCACATTTGCTGAACACCCAGAACGAAGAACTTTTCTCTCCAACGACTACTAAATATGTTTGACCATTTTCGACGTTCATGTCGCTTTTAGATGTTCTTTCTACATATTAGAAAAATAAAACATAAACCATAACTAACGTTTAATATTCTCATTCTGTTCATAACATAAATGTCTAACTAAGCGCGTAAGACCGACGTTCATCTTTGACCAAGACTTCTCCAACCCCACCCTCCTATAAGTACCCGCAAACACCACCTCAACTCTCCTCCAAGCAAGATCACAGAAATACATTCATTTCCTTCGTCTTCTTCGACCCATTGTCATCAGTAACCATGGTTCTCTCTAAAATTGCATCAGAATCTGATATCTCTGTTCACTCCACGTTTGCCTCTCGATATGTGCGGGAGTCGCTTCCCAGGTAAGAATCCATCTTCTACATACTGTAAGCAGGTTTTGTATTTTTGTAATCTCTTGGTACAATTTAGCTAAAATGTTAGCGGACTGTTCTTTTGGGGATGTTTAAACGATCAGGTACAAGATGCCAGAGAACTCAACTCCAAAGGAGGCAGCTTTTCAGATCATAAACGATGAGTTGATGCTTGATGGCAAGCCAAGGCTGAACTTGGCTTCCTTTGTGACAACTTGGATGGAGCCGGAATGTGACAAGCTTATAATGGACGCCATGAACAAAAACTATGTTGACATGGATGAGTACCCTGTTACTACAGAGCTCCAGGCATGTCTCTTTCTATGTCTATGTCTCTCAAGCGGACAGATGTTGTTAATTAAGTTGGCTAATTACATCCGATGTTTTGAATTACGAATGTGCAGAATCGTTGTGTGAACATGATTGCTCGGCTGTTCAATGCTCCTCTAGGTGAGTCAGAGGCAGCAGTAGGTGTTGGAACTGTTGGATCTTCAGAGGCTATAATGCTTGCAGGCCTTGCTTTCAAGAGAAAGTGGCAGAACAAGCGCAGGGCAGAAGGAAAACCATTTGACAAGCCCAACATTGTCACTGGTGCCAATGTTCAGGTATAAATATAATTATGTTATGCATAATAAGTGCATTGTATCATTTATGGGGAAGGCTTGGTCGTTTTAACTTCAATTTTCTTTTGTGCACAGGTTTGCTGGGAAAAATTTGCAAGGTATTTTGAAGTGGAACTAAAAGAAGTGAAACTTAGTGAAGGTTACTATGTGATGGACCCTGTGAAAGCTGTGGAAATGGTGGACGAAAACACTATCTGTGTTGCTGCCATCTTGGGTTCTACGTTGAATGGAGAATTTGAAGATGTAAAGCTTCTGAATGATCTGTTGATGGAAAAGAATAAGATCACCGGGTAAATAAATAGAATATGTATCCAACATTTTTAATGATTTTATCATCTTCAAGAGTTGGATTCGAATTATACCATTTTTTAAATCAAATTTCGCAGGTGGGATACCCCAATTCATGTTGATGCAGCAAGTGGTGGGTTTATTGCACCATTTTTATGGCCAGAGCTTGAATGGGATTTTAGACTTCCATTAGTGAAGAGCATAAATGTCAGTGGTCACAAGTACGGCCTTGTTTACGCCGGAGTTGGGTGGGTCATATGGAGGAGCAAGGAGGACTTGCCTGAAGAACTCATCTTCCACATTAACTACCTTGGAGCTGATCAACCCACATTCACTCTTAACTTCTCTAAAGGTACGCGATTCCTCTGCTGTGTTTCACAGAAATCATAGTAACGGGGGCTGAAACTTCACTTTTCATATTTCCAGGTTCAAGCCAGATCATTGCTCAGTATTATCAACTTATCCGCTTAGGCTATGAGGTGACTTGGTCATTGATTATTTATTACATTTCACTTAAATAATATCAAGCTATTTACGTGATCCCTAAAGACTGTTATGTTACTCGCATCACAGGGATACAAAAACGTCATGGAGAATTGCCACCAAAATGCAATAGTGCTCAAAGAAGGGCTGGAAAAAACTGGAAGATTTGAGATAGTCTCTAAGCAAATTGGTGTTCCTCTGGTGGCATTTTCACTCAAGGACAATAGCAGGCATGATGAGTTTGAGATAGCAGAAATGCTGCGTCGTTTTGGATGGATTGTGCCAGCCTACACAATGCCAGCAGATGCTCAACATGTGACCGTACTTCGGGTGGTAATTAGAGAAGATTTCTCTCGCACTCTTGCTGAGCGACTTGTGCTTGACATCACCAAGGTCCTTCATGAGCTTGATACTCTTCCTTCTAGAATCAGTGCCAAAATGTCTGCCACTCAAAAGAATGGAAAGAATGTTGTCAAGAAAACAGATCTCGAGACTCAGAGGGAAATTACCACCTACTGGAAAAATTTTGTACTGACCAAGAAATCTAACAAGAACACTATTTGTTAAGAGCTAAGAGCGAAGCGACAAGAGCCAAGAGGCCAATCCATAATTACGAGATTTTACCTTTCATTTTTCTATTTCGGGTCATTTTTTGTTTTGGTTATATAATCATGCCTTCAAACTTCTGTGTTCACTTGAATACAATTCTATCGTTCCTTTTCTATTCCTTTTTCTTTTTTTCTTTTTCCTTTTTCCTTTTTCCTCCTACTATTACATATGTTGTCGAGGGACACTAATAAATTTATTTATCTATATCCAATGGAAGAAATAGAAGTAATAGGAACACTCTTCCTATTCGAAATTTACACTAACATCCATGAAGAGAATTGTATGAAGATATGTATTGCTTTCGTTGCATTTTGTGAAAGGCATGCTAGCCTTTATATACAAGTAAAAACAGAATTAGAAAGAGATTTATAAAGTATAATACTACAGTTAATATTTTGATCTAGTTTGATCGAAGCTTATCTACAAAGATTGAATAGTAATCTTATCTACAAAGATTGAATTGCTAGGATACATGTAAATCAAATGTTTTGAGGCCCTCTCAAGCTCATGATGGGTAGCAATCATGAGCTTGTGCTGTCAGACTTTGGAATGTTGAAAAGGATAAAGACTTGGTCATAACATCAGCAATTTGAATAGCAAATGTGATTTGTCTGATGGAGAGTACTTGTTAGCCACCAAGTTATGAACAAAATATATATTAATTTAAATATTCCTAGTACGAGCATAAATGATCGAATTAGAAGTAAGGAGTGTAGCACCAAGATTATCACAACAGGGAGTGGGTGTAACATTAGAGAATCCAATTTCTCCCAGAAGAGAAATGATCCAACAGAGTTCCGTTGTGGTTAGAGCAATGCTTTGATATTCAACTTTAATACTACATCTAGTAACAGTAGGTTATTTCTTAGCACTCCAAGAGATTACATTGGGCTGAAGATAGATGCAATATCTAGAAGTACAGTGATGATCGTCAATGCAACCAGCCCAGTCAGTATCACAATAAGCATGTAATTGAAAGTGAGGAGGATCTGAGAAAGTAAATGCCGTGAGATAATGTGGAACGAAGATAATGGAGAATCCATTTAACTACAGTCTAATGCACATCAGTGGGGCAATGTATAAACTAGCAACCTTATTCATAGAAAATTGAATGCCAAGGCGAGTAAGACAGATATATTCAAGAGCATCAATAATGCTTCGATACTCAAAGGGATTAGAAAGTGGTGTGCCATGATTTTACGATAGAGGGAGAGACAAAGTGATCGAAGTGTGGACAGGTTTGGAATGATTAAGACATGTTCAAAGAAGAAGATCATTAGTTTATTTGGTTTGGGTAAGAAGAATATTGGTGGATGTGGAAGTGGCTTCAAGACCAAGAAAATGATTCAGTAGGCCTAAGTCTTTAATGGAGAAAGTAGTATGAAGATTTTTGATAAGGATAGAAATGAAGGATGGAGACAAACTGGTAACCAAAATATCATCCACATAAACTAAGAAAATTGTGATTTGAGATGAAGTGGTATTAATGAGACGAGAAAAATTAGATTTGGAGGAAGTAAAGTGTAAGTTAAGAAGTTTTTGACACCGACGATGAAACCAAACACTAAGATCTTGTTTGAGACTACACAGGTCTTTGTAAAAATGACAGATATGATGTGGATAGTGAGGATCTTGAAAACCAAGAGGTTAAGACATGAAGACTTGTTCATAAAGATGAATATAAAGGAAGGCATTATTAACATAAAGTTGGCAGACTGACCAATTTTTAGAAAGAGCAATGATAAGGATGAGACGAATGGTAGTGAGTTTAACAATAAGGCTGAAGGTGTCAGTGTAGTCAATAACAGAAGCTTGGTGAAAACCTTTGGTAACTAGATGAGCTTTATAGCATTGAATAGTGCCATCAAGATTACGTTTGGTGTGAAGCATCTATTAACAAATGTTAGCATTTGACAGAAAAGGAACAAGAGTCCAAGTATCATTGCGATAGAGAGTAGTGAACTCATCAAGCATAGCCTGATGTCAACAAGGAAATTAATTTACCAGGGTAAAAGACGTATGGTTAAAAGAAGATTTGGTAGGAACGAATTAGCTGATGTAGTTAGAAAATGATCGAGGAGTATAGGTTTGATCATAAGTCTATGTGACCATTGGATGGGAAGATTGTGTTTGAAAAGGTGGTGGAGGGGTTGTAGAAGTTACTGGTAAAGGAGATGGAGGGGGTGGAGTGAATGGTAAAGGAAGTGAGTGGAGTGTGGTGGGTGAGGATGTAGATGGTGTGGGTGGAGATTAAGCATAAGAAAATCATTTTTAAGGAAACAAACACGGCGAGAACTATAAAATTTATATGTTTGAGGATCAAAGAAGTGATAGCCTTTATACTAAGAACAGTAATCAAAGAAGACACATGGAGTGGATTTAGTTGTGAGTTTATTAGGGCAAGTGAAACCAAGAAAAGGAAAGCAGGTACACCCAAAAACTCATAAATTAGAGAGATTTGGTGGGATAGTAAATAGTAATTCATGAGGGGAGTTTTTATTGAGGATAAGAGTGGATAAGAGGTTGATAAGGTAGACACTAATGAAGAAATCTTCAAACCATAAGACTTTAGGAAGAGAGGCATGAAGAAGAAGGGTTAGAACTGCTTCAGTGATATGTCTAATTTTGGGTTCAACAAGACCATTTTGATGAGGAGTGTAGGGACAAAAAATGCAGTAAGTGATGCCATTAATGGTAAGATATTGGGAAACGATGCCTTTGAGGGTCTCTATCGAATTAAAATTGCTTTATATAGATGAAGAATAATTTTTCAGTTACGATTTTGAAAGTTTGAAAAATATGCATAGTTTGAGATTCATGAACAAGGATAAAAATACAAGTGTATCTGCTAAATTCGTCGATGAAAAGAATAAAGTAACGATAACTAAAAAATGAATAAGATGGGGAAGGTACCCAAATATCATAGTGAAGGGATGGTAGAAAGGTGAGAAAAATGTGAAAAGAGAAGACAAATACTTTTTCCTTGAAAACAAGAAGTACAAGGAGTTATGACATTTGAACTAATACTTAAGGACCTAGATAACTTAAAAAGTGTTGAATGACATGGATGACCAAGATGTTAATGCCAAAGATTGTGCAAAGCTGGAATGAATGTGTAAGTAACAGGATTTTGATGGTGCAGTAGAATCTTCATTGGATAGAGATTATTGTAGATGGAACTTGTGAGGAGCGGTATCTTGCTTTGGAGATCCTTTACATCATAACCATGGAGATTCAATTCAATAAAACATGAATTATCAGTAAAAAATTTAGCAGCAGATAACAGATTTGTAGTGAGATGTGGAATTACTAAAACATTACAAAGACAATGTGGCAAATTTATGTGGGGAATGTAACAAAATCAATAGAGGAAATAGGAAGAGTGTTACCATTACCAACGTCGACTTACTTAGAGCCATCATATGGAGTTATAGTCCACAAGATGATGTCGAGTGTCATGTGAGTAGTAACACTAGTGTCAAGTAACCATTTAATAGTATTATTGGAGTGAAAGGATATGTATCGTTAGGATCATTAATTTCTATAGCTAAAACTGTAGTGGGAGTAAAGTCAAGAGGGGGCTTAGAGGGGTGATTTCGGGACTTGAAATATCAAAAACGATAATGGGTCTCAATATGACCGACTTCCAACATATATTATAATATAACTAATTCTTACATTATCTAGGATCTCTTTATCTTCACCAATCTCAACATATATTCTAGTATAACTAATTATCTTTAGAGTAGTTATTTATTCATCTAAACAAATTGGTATACTAAGAGAACTTGCTAAGTAACTTGTATCCTCTATTGATCAATATTCAATTAGCAAATTATGAAAGGTGATTCATATTGAAAATTTTCTCACTTTTTCCTATCCATATCCATATTTGGCCTCTATTTTAAAAACATTAAAGGCTTGCCATTAACATTTCATGGCAATACTTTTATAATTTTTTCTATAATTGCTTTGCTATACAATCTAAAATATGAACATAACTTCTGCATTTATAAGAGTAGTATCAATCCTTATCTTTTATCATATAGCTATTTCCTACTATTGAACTTCTGGTAAAGAAGATCCTTTCTTTACAA
This sequence comes from Erythroxylum citrifolium, assembly GCA_026284465.1. NCBI lineage: Eukaryota > Viridiplantae > Streptophyta > Magnoliopsida > Malpighiales > Erythroxylaceae > Erythroxylum > Erythroxylum citrifolium. Next base: position 28,354,202 of record JANKOE010000003.1, read on the forward strand.
AGAAATCCATCAAGGAGGCATTCCATTTTTTAGCTCTAAATTAAAGGACCTAAATTGGAATAGTTATTATGGTTTAAAATTGTCTTAATATAAAGGAATATATATCAAAATGGTTTAAATTCAACTGAGAGCTTTTTTGTTGTTAAGTTATAGCAACATTCAATAGCTTCAATCTTTCTAATTTGTAATTTTTCTAAATGTTTATTTGCCATCCACCACCTTGCTCTATAATAGTTTATTAAGCATTAGGGAAGATATTTTAACACCTTGAGCTAAGTTCTCATAAATAATGACAAGACGCTATTATTTCATTTGAGCAATAATAGGTGAATAGCTACAGGAGCCATCCATAGAAGCTTTAGGAAAGGGCAAGATACTAAAAAAAGTAGAGGTAGAAGGAAAAAAAGAGGATAATAAAGAAATTAAACTTTTTCAACAAAAGAAACCAGAACTTTTAAACTAGAAGAAGAAAATGGAAAGAAAGAGACACCAAAGGGATACATCAAATTGACTCCAAAACAAGGAAGAAGAGTGCCTTGAATCTCTTGACCAGTTACTATAACAATCATGGCTTCTTAGGGTGCAGTTAACAACCTAAATTCAACCATAGATTATTGCCTAAAATGGTATGAAAATAACAATATAGATAGGAAAGATTGGCTTTAAAAAGAAAGTCGATGTGTATGAAAAATGCATATATTTTATTAAGTATTTTGCTTAATTGACTTTTTTTACTTAAACCTTAGATGAAATTATTCCTGAATTAAAAACTATTCTAAGTAAAAATATAAAGAAATTCACAATTTATGAAAGAACATAACTGACTTACGTTCATTTACTAGCATATTACCCAAAAGGATCAAGTGTGCCAAGTGGCATGGCTTGATCTACAGTCTTGTAGGAGATTTTGTGCAAGTTAGAGAAAAAAATAGAGAGATCCATAGTGTAGAGACACATTTATACTAAAGGTTATGTATTAATTTCAAAGAAATAGAAAGATCTACAATTTAAAGACACGTGTCAAAGGTCATATCCATGACATAGAAAAAATAGTGAGGCCATAATTTGGGCCACGACCATGACCTATACCATGTCTTAGGCAAGCCAGAATGTATTTAATTGTAAAAGCCTAATTTTTTTTAAGGATTTTAGCCAACTTTGAGAGAAAATGCACATAAGATAAATCTTTTTCTCAGTAAATGTTTTTATCAGTAAATGCTAGGGTTAGTTAAATGGGGTGTTTGAGAGAAGCTTACATGATTTTTTGAATGTTAAGGTGAGACTTTTTATAGCATGTTACAGAAGTTAATGTATTTAAATGAATGTTAGTAATGATATAAATATGGGTTAACCAACTAAAAATAGACCGTTGATACTCAAGAGAGTGCAATTTTAGTGTCTAGAAGATCGTGCCAGTGTTGACAATATACCCAATCTAGGATAATTGAATCTTGATGTCAAAAGTTCTAGAAGAGGAAGTACCAATCTAACTTAGCTATTTCGTTGAATTATCTTTGGATTAATTATCTTATTATTTATTTCCTTAACTATTATTTAGGATTAGGTTTATTTTATAATTCATTTTTAAAAAATCCATAAAACTATTTATTTATTTATTATCCTTAGAAAAGTTAAAAGAATTAAGCATTCTAATATTTATTGCTTATTTATAGTTTTTGAACATTACATTACTCACCAATAATGATTTACTTCGTGAGTGATAGATTTGTAATATGAAAAAACTTTAGTAATATTGAAGCATATATACACATAAATAAATATACAACTCACAAAATATCAATAGGAAAATTGACCTTGATAGCAAAAAAAAGGAAAAAAAGAAAGAGGAATATGTATATATATATATAGACACACACACACACACACATATATATATATATAAGATTTTTTCCTTTCTAAGTATCTAAAACCTATTTTAATAGTAAGACTTATTATTGATATCAAAATAAAAGAAAATTCGATAATGAATTGTTACCATGGAAAGGAATAAGAGAATCATCTTTAACCATTGTCAGCCAAAAAAAAAAAAGAAAGAAAGAGGGATATATAAAGGGGAAGAAAAAATATGTATGAAAATTTTCTCTTTCTAAACGCCTAAAATTGATTGTAGAACTAAAACTTGTTATTGATATCAAAATAAAAGAAAAGAGGATAATAAATTGTTTTTGCAACATATGTGAGTGTTCTTTTTTAGATCCTTAAGCTTCTTCAAGATTTGTTTCAAATCCATGGAAAAGCTTGGCAAAATCATTTTCAATTTTGAGGGACGTAGAGAGAGAGAGAGTTCCTAGAGAGAGAACATGAAACAATACCTTGACATATTGGACAAAGGAGAAGAAAAAATAAATGATATTAGTTTTAAGGTTATAAGTTATTTTTTATTTACACGTACAGAAAAAGAGGTTGTGAAACCAACTTAGGTAGCACTACATATCAAGTATGATCACAAGATTTAACTTCTATATTTAAAGAATTATGGTGGAAGAATTTATGTGTATCTTCTCATTAATAGGAATTGGCTTTATATACAAATTACATGACTAATAACTTGCCTAAACTATAGGAGGTAAATAAGTATACAAAATTATCTATAGAATATTACATATTCACACTACCATATTTACACCAAATATCCCAATACTCCCCCTCAAGTTGGAGCATAAAATATCGAATGCCCAACTTGCGAAAGAGATACTAAATTTGTTGTTTCCTAAGAGCCTTCGTAAGTATGGCAACAAGTTGCTCAGTAGTTCGAACATGAAAAGTAGCAATGTCACCAACCTGAAGTTGATTATGAACATAACGACAATCAACATCAATACGTTTCATGTGACTATAGAATACTGGGTTTGCAGTAATATGTAATGCCACCTTACTATCACAAAATAAGTACATGGGTTTGGAGTAGGCAATGCCAAGTGACTTAAGAAGGGACTTGAGCCACGTGAGCTCCAAGCTAGTGGTGGCCATGGAGTGATACTATGCTTCAGCTGAAGAACAAGATATAGTAGGTTGTTTCTTAATCTTCCAAGAAACAGTTGAAGCACGTAACATAATACCTAGTAAGAGATTTGCGAGTCAAAGGATAAGAGGCTCAATTTGAATCATAATAAGCATTAAAATGAAGATCATTGTCACGATGAAGGAGAAGGCCTTATTTAGGATGGCCATTTAAGTAGCTGAGAACACGGAGAGTGGCTTGCCAATGAGCATCTTTGGAGACTACATGGATTAAGCAAGAGTGTGAACAATATAACAAGCTCAGGTCGAGTTATTGTCAAATAAATAAGCCAATCAACAAGTCAGGTCTAATGGAAATCGCTATTTGAAGATTCGTCTCAAAGGGAAAATCACATAGTTTTACAAGTAGGAGACCAGCCTCAAAGATGATATCCAACGCATATTTTGGTTGGAAAAAAATAAACCATTGGTCCCATGGACCATTTCAATTCTAAGAAAATATTTCAGAGTACCAAAATTTTTCAAGTGAAAACATGAGCTCAAATAAGCTTTGAAACGAGCAATAGCCTCAGAGTTATTACCACTAATAATCAAAATGGAAACATGCACAAGAACATGCAATTCTAAACCATTCTTAGTATATGATAACCAAGAATAATCAATATAAGATTAAATGAACCCAAAAGTTTTAAGAGAGGAAGAAAGTTTAGCGAACCAGTTACACGAGGCCTGACAGAGACCATAAAGAGACTTACGTAGGTGATATACTTTCCCGAAAGAAGAACTAGAGAAACCAGGATGAGGAGTCATATACACCTCTTCGTCCAAATCACCATAAAGAAATGCATTACAAACATCCACTTGGTGAAGCTCCCAATTTTTAATAATCGCCACAGTGAGAAAGACTTAAACATTGACCATTTTGGAAACAAAAACGAAGGTCTCATTATATTGCCCTCAACTTGGTTGTTTGCAGGTATAACATATCTTTCCAAGAGGTAAATCTTTAAGGACCCATATGCCAGCGTCAATTTCTTTGCTCATGGCTTCACGTCATTCAGGCCATTGCATGGCTTCAGAAAATCATGTTGGTTCACAATCTGCAGTAATAGCTTTCAAAAACCTAGTATGTTACACCAAAAAATTATCACAAGTAACATAGTTACTATAGGATACAAAGTACCCGAGGACGATGGTGGCATAGGTATCAAAGAAAGGGGGTCTACACAATATGCAGTGTGGCATATATAGTTGCAAAGGCATACTGAAGTCTGTCAAGCACAAGAAATTCAACGAGAACCATCATCTTGAGCAATTGTGGTAGGAGACGAGAGTAAAAGAGTTGACGAGCCATCGCTCCCCCTTGTTATAGTTGATCTAGATAAAGGTAACAACACATCAGGAGCCAAAGAGTTATGATCATCATTAGTATTGCCCAAAAAATCATTGTCATAGATAAAAGGATGAGAGGAAACCAAAGATGCATCTGAATCAGAAGATGGAGTTGGAGAGTCACTAAAGGGAATATGTTGCTCATAGAAAACAACATCCCATGAGGTGAAGAAGTCGCCAGTCTCAAGATCATATAATCTCCATCCTTTTTTCCCATAAGAATACCCAACAAACATGCATTTGTGACTGCGATAATTAAATTTATTCTGATCCCGGGGCACTTTGGAAGTAAAACAAAGACACCCAAAAACCTTTAAATGAGTATATGAAGAAGGTCTCCCATATAAAATCTCGTAAGATGTTTTCATATTATGAAGAGTGAAGCAAATCACTTATTAGTATAGTCTTTACGTACAATATACAAAATGCACAAGAAGGGAGGGGGGTTAAATTGTGTATTCTTTTCGTGAATACAAACTGTTGGACCCCAAACTTTCTTTGGAAATTAGAAAATATAAAATGATATAAAATGAGGAAATATAGTGTGATTTCTGGAAATAAATGAAAAGTATAAAGGAATTTATGAGAAATTGATGAGAAAAGAATTGATGGGTTTTGATGACTTTGAGATTTAGGTAAATTAGTTTTGGTTATGAAAGTTAAAGTGAATAAGAGGATTGAAATGGAAGTTGAAAAAGCAAGAAGTGATTA
>JANKOE010000003.1:28383181-28403281 GCA_026284465.1 Erythroxylum citrifolium
GCTAAAAATGCATTTTAAACATCAGCCTTTACAGTATAATATATATAGAACATACTATAACGTTTTGAAGTGTTTAAATTAAACTCCAACTTTTTCAAAACATTCAAAATAAACCTTAAGTGGATAGAAAATTTATCAGGGTTAACTCTAACATGATATTATTTTTTATTTTTTAAATAAAAAGTGAGCCCTACTGTCACATGATAAGTGAGACCTATGTAAAATATATAAATATAGGTCAATTGTTGCGTGACAAGTAGGACCCATTGTCTAAAATGTACAAATAGTCGGAGCCATGTGGTTGTGGTACTCACTTTTTGATTAACTTAAAAAACTAATTATATGACAGTGAAACCTATTTTTTATTTTAAAAATATAAAGATAGTGATGAGGTTTAAAATGCACTTTTGGCCTATAATCTTGTTAAAACTTGAAACTGAAAAACTACCACTTTCTAGCTACAACATAAGTTTATAGAAAAATTTTAGATGTGTTTTGACATTGTCATTTGTTATCAACTATTATTTTTGATATTATTTAACAAGAAAAAACATTAGTGAGGTATTAAGAAATTATTTCTCTGTCATTTGTTTATTTTTCTTAGTTGAAGTAATGTGATTCGAGTAAAATGTATTTTGGATTTTTATACTACAACCATGTGTTATAACTGAAGATGTTGTGATTACTTACAATGATTTTGGTACAATAACATTTTGGAGAGTTACATATAAATGTACGAGGAGGTGAAGTGGTAATGTTGTGGGAAATGGAATTACGAGTTTTAAAGGTGTTTCATGTAAATTATTTGTAAAAATTAAAACAAAGTGTACTTATTAACATGTTACAACTTGGTTAGTATTTGTTTGTAGTGAAACTTAGTATAGTGAGAAGAGAAGAGGAGTTTGAAAAGAAGAACTAAGAAGTGTTGAGAAACCAGGTTAGGATCAGATCCTAATCGTAGCTGAATAATCACAAAACTTTTTCATAACTTTTGATTTTTTGAAAACCAAGATCTATTTAATTTTATAAAATGATTAACACAAATCATAATAAAGCGAAAATTTAATTCGTACCTTACTCCAAAGCTTGATCTTTATCTTGTTGTGTCCTTTGAACCGTTTCCAAAATCGATCCATCTCAACCATCATAGCCACACAAGTGTCCAGCCTCTAACGGTATCCACAGAACAGGTTGAGAGAACTTTGTAACTCTTATAGAGAGGGTTAAGCAAGAAGTGCTAGTTCCACAAAGCTTAAGCCTATTTATAATAAGCTTTGGACTTTTTAGTAATTTAATTAAAATTAAATTCTAATTTCAATTAAACTTTAATTAGAATTACAAATAATTATAATTAAATTCCAATTATGCCCATATAAGATTCAATATCTCATATTGATCTTTATTTATTAAATATCTTATATTTAATCATAAAGTTTTTTAAACTTTACGATCAACTCCAACTTGATTAAATTAACTTTGCTCTCTTCAACCCATTCTATGTATGAGACCCATTAGGTTCCCAAATATGTTGTCAATGATTATAAAATCTAATTTTAATTCATAATTAAACTTGGATAAATTAAAACTCCTTTTAATTTATCTTTAATTCTTCAATTAAATAATTTATAATCATAGATCAAGATTGGTGTCTAGCAACGCATCATGACCACCCAAATATTTAGGAATGTCAAAGTGATTTTGAGTAACCTTTCTATGCATAATTTTTCCGTGTAATTCAATCATTTCATCATACAATGTTCCGATTAGACATAGAGCATGGAATTAATGTCTACTCTATTTTGAGTCTAATCATATTAGTTCTTTGCCATTAGCTATCGATTCAATTAATGACATTTGTAAACTATTTACAAAGCATAATTTCACCTTGGCCAAGGATTTCTTGAATCAATACTAATTGAGAACAACAAAACATTCTTCCTAATTACTTTAGGGTGATGAATCCTACCTTGATCACTCAACTATCTCCATATAGTTCATGTCACATCCAATGACTACTGATTAAACGACCTATGATTAAATAGATCATATGTAGAATCAAAACATAGCAATCCTCATACAAGATAACTTTGATGACCTCAAGTCAAAGGATCACTCATACAATCATCACAATGAGAATTCCATAGATATACAAGTAATGTTCCAAATGGATTTCTCAAATCGAGTCTATTCAGTGAACTTGAGCAAGCACCCACATGTTTGTTTAAGTATCTCTATACTTTAACCTATGAGATCTACTACTTCCTTCATAAGAAAAAACAAAATGTGTGCTAGTCATTTTACATTCTATTAATGCCCAATCTTAATAGAACAATGACTAGGAACATTTAGGAACAATATATAAATGCAATATAAATCTCATAATTATAATCTCATTATAATTTCATTTGCAATGTACAATTATCCTATGGATTTTGTCATATACATCTAAATATGTACAAGATAAAGAACGCCTTTAAATAATTTGTCATAAAACTACAACCAAAGCGATTAGCTGTAGTGCATAAATCAACAAGAAGAAGATCTTCCCTATTTAAGTATTGGAATCATTTTTAAAATGCATTCATTCAATGTGTCTTATATATTGGTATGCAAATATCCTACCAGAAATTAGTACATTCCGTACTATACTTATGTACAAAAAATAACATCACTCATTTAAAATAACTTTAATTTTATATGAAAAAACTATACTAGAGTAAAAATTATCATGTTTTAATGCATATGAGGACATAATATATGTCATACTTGTTGGATCCCGCTTGTTTCCGGAATCCAACTCTTCAGAATACCATAATACTTGAGCGTGGTTCCTTGTAATCTCTTTAACCATTATTGATTTATCCTCTTGCTCTGATACTATTCATGTTAGATCCCGCTTGTTTACGGAACCCAACCTCTTGCGAAAACATAAAATGTGCATGAATTATCCTGTAGGGTTATTGCATTGAACCCTCCTTAACCATCATCAGTTCATCTTCATTCTCATATCATCCCAATAAATTTTCTCATAATTTATTCAATGTCATGCCCACATAAATCAGTCACCATACTTGAACTCATTTCTCCTATTTGTGAACAGAATTTGGAAATCTTCAAACTAGAATTTCAATTTGAATTCTTCAAAGAAATTGTAGCTCTAAGTCTTTAATTTTTTTTGAAGCAAGAACCATCTTAATCGGAGCTCTATAGATCAAGACATGCTTAAAAAGCCAAAGTGTGTTCATATCCCAATCATGTTCTCCCAACCCACCCCTCACTTTCTCTCCATCAAACTTTCTCAAATCAATACATGTGTTAGAAAACTATTGGTTCAAGAATCACTTCGTTGGAGGTCGGATGAGGAAGTAATGCTCGAAATAATCCAACATGTTTAAGTCCTCATTCATATTGTACCTGTCTTGGCGCAATTACCATAACTTTTGTTAAGGATTTCTGATTAAGTTTGTTCTTAGACGAATAGAAAGCAAACTTCGAGATCTACAACTTTGATGAAGACTACAAAGTGAGATTTTTCCATCTAGAGGGTCAAAATTGCTGATTTACTGTAGCTATCCCGTGAATATCCGTTTAATGGACATCCATGTCCGTTTAACAGACATTGTCAGGCCTGAGGGCTCCTTTTCACTTGAGAAGTTCTGCTTAATGGGCATAAAGTCCATTTAACGGACATGGGCAATGCTAGGGGTCCTTTTTGACCCAAGAAGGTCCGTTTAATGGACCTAAAGTCTGTCTAATGGACATAGGGGTTCCCTAAATCCCTCTAAAGCCTCTCTAATGCTTCCTATATCCAATCTAACATCATATTCACTCATAATCTTCCTAAATTCAACTCTTCTAGTACCAAATCACTTCATATCAATTCAAACACCAAATTTATCTCATAAAACTCTCAATTCTTAACCCATTTGGTTCATCAAAACCACACATTCTCATCAATATACCATAACTGTCCTGTGCATACACTCCATGCAGCATCACATCTTGTAACAATCATATCTTTTCACTCTAGTATCTAAAACTTATAAACTTTATATCGTTGGAAATATAGAAAGATCATCTACAACTTTCAAGAAGACAACTTTGGCTAATTCTACCTAAATCGATACAGTTTTTCCTTTGAGTTCAATACACAATTTTCCCTTATGAAAAACTTGAAATTTGTCCCAAATTCACTTCCTTAACTAATGCAACATCATTCTTATCCATTTATAATTCCTATCCTTCTTTTCCATAACATCTCACTTATGTATGTGTGTGTGTATATCACAACAATTCTTGTTCAAAGTTCATCAACTTATGTGGACAACTTCTTCAAGTGTACTTAATTCCAACTTAACCTCATCCTTAATTAATTCATATTGCAACTCCACCTCATTCATACCCAATTCATATTTCATTAACACCATAAGATAAATGTTTGCAAAGCTTTAATGGCATCTCATGCCATAATACATCATCAATATCAAAATTCAAAATACAAAAGATGCAAAACCCAATAGTTCTTGAAACGCATCTAAAGTCTTGCTTTTATAAAATCTAACTTTAAATTCAAAATATGCATAATCGAAATGTTGCTTCGACTTTTGATTTCTCGATCTCATTCTCTTCACCTGAAGATGGGATGGAAAGGAGGTGAGCTTGAAAGCTCATGGGTAATAATTTTATAACGAATAACAAGCAAAACTGTTCAAAAAGTTCTTTATCATGGAAAATTCTTATTGAATCATAAAGCACATGTTTCTCAAAATTCTCGTCATGAAATCAAATTCATAAATAACACAATTTATGCATCCTTCAACTTGTTCATAAATCATAAATACATAAGCACATCAGAAATGATTTGGGTAGTCTGTAACAGAACGTACTAACACAATTCCATAAAATGGTCATGTGTAGCCGTGAACAGGGCGTACTATCGCAATCCCACATAATGGTTTTACGTAGCCATGAACTTGAGGAGTCCGTGAAGGAGCTCCATGCCAGTAGCGGGCAAGCGAGAGAAGCCTTTAGTCAAAGTGCACTTAGCAAAACAGAACGGACCAAACCAGACCCAAATAACATGTAATTCATAACTTGAAAACAGATTGCCCAAATAGCAACATTTCGGGAACTTGTTTTTCATGAACACACAATTTTTTGAAAAACCCTTTCATTTAGCAATTCATAATTCATCATCAAAATTTCATACACCAAACATGTAGCAATTTCTCAAATCAATTAAAAACAATAAAAGCAACATTTAATTGAAATCCTTTTATTTTCTTGATTTGGAAAAAAAAACTTTAATGGCTCATTTCTCAATTATAAACATGAAACCCACCTTAATTTTTTTGCTTGAAAACCTTACTTAAAAAGCCTCTACTCTTGCTTCTCTTGCCTCTCTTGATTTTCTTCAATATTGACAAAAATCCCATAATCAATATGCATTCCGATTGAGAAACCCATAAGACATAATCACTAAAATTGATCTTAGAAAGCTTAAACCCATGTATTTTCTAAGCTTCAAAGACCAAAATCTTTCTAAAAATCCAATAAATCAAAAGTGCTTTTACCTTGATTCTTTACCAAATGGGAGTGATTGACTAAGAAGACATGAGGTAAGCTAAGAAATTGAACAAAAAGTGTGTTAAATAAAATTCATATTCCAGTGGCCCTTTTTAAGGAAATTGGCTTAAGAATAGTGCTGGCAGCCAATTAAGAGTTATTATATAGTTGAGTAATTAGGGGCGTTCACGATAAAATATTTGTCTTAACTTTAAAATGCTAGAATGACACTCCAACATAAGCTAAACCAAAAAATGTAACATAATTAAGTAATCGGGGACATTCATGACAAGTTGTTTGGCTTCTTGTCAAAAAACTAGGTGATCATTTAGGAAAATATAAAAAGATGGCGCTTGCAATAAAATTAAACCTAAAGATATAATTATTTATACTTTACCTCTTTAATTGATCAATAATATTGAGTGCATGCATACAAGTGTCATAATTGCATGAATAGGGAGTTAATATTTTAATTGATATGTATATTTAAATCAAAGAACTTGAACATGAATGGAATAAGTTAATGTGTTGGAACTCTTCGAATGGTTGATGTCTGAGGCTCAGTTAATTCCATGAGATTTAATTTCATTGGACCATTATTGTAATGTTGCATGATTGTGTGTTTATGTGTTGTGTGTTTTTTTTGCGGTTTTAGTTTTGCTTAGGGAGAGTAAAGATTTAGGTGTGGGGATGTGTACACCTTCAACTTCATCATCATATTCAACTAAATCATCACATTTAACGTCATCATCACATTTAACTTCAACATCACCTTGAGAATCATCATCATATTTTTCATTATTAACAACGTTAAGTTCATTAACACCTTCATTTTCATTGCTACGAGTGCCTACGTCCCCATCATTACTATTCTCTTCTTCATTGATATCTATATCAACTTCATTATGAAAAAGTTCCTTATCGCTACCTTTTAAAACCAAAACTTCTGGAGCTATAATTGGTTCTAGAAGTTTGTATGTTAGATACACCTCAATTGTCTAATGTATTTTTAAAAGGTTGATTAACCTAATACAACTTTCATTAGATTCAATGAGTTGTAAAAACTTATTGAATATAAAACATAGAATTCTATATTATGCTTAGTCAACATATAAATATCCAAGTTCCTTCCCCATCTTATAAATTTGTCTATAGAAAAAAAAATTAAGATCCACTTTATCAAAATAACTTAACAATCCACCCTCATAATTCAGCACAGAATCTATTTTAAAGTATCCAAAATAATATAACTTCAAAGTCATGTATTGCGTCATTATAATCCTACAAATATCAAGTAAAAAACTATGCAAAAGACAAGTAAATAACAATTTGACAATCACATACAAATCCATATACAAATGAAAGTAATGAAAACAATGATTAGATGGTTATTTACAATCATAATAATATAATTCACAATCTAGTGACTATTCACATGATGAGACCATGAAGAAACTAAATAAGAATAAAGGTATGGTGAAAGAAGAATAAAGATATGGTGAACATAGAAAACATTCATTTAATATGTCTATTCTAGATGTCCATCATCCAGTGGAAATTGATTGAGCTTTTTTAGTAGTAATGAGTAATTTAGTGGAGAGGAATTCCGTGAGGCATGTGTATAGGTATGTATATATTACCTTCACTAACTACCAAATATATTAATTAATTTGATTGAGCATATTTTATTCTAATTGTTATCAATGACAGTAGAGCATAAGATAATTGGGAATGTAAAACTAGTTTATGAAGCATAAATTTAAGATTGATGTTTAATTTTGTTCTTCTAATTATTACTCATCCATAATAAAGCTAATTATAGATCATTTGACATGTTTATATCTCTTTATACAAACAGAAGAAAAAATAGACATGTTGATCCTAGAACCTTCAAATTCTCCTTTGAACCAAGAGATCTAAGGTTCAAAGAGAAATCAACCATAACTTTTATAACATTTATAAGATATAATAAGTAAAAGGAGAACAACATTAAATATAAATAGTAGTATTGAAATTAGGAAGCAACCTTCACATTATCAATGGGTAACAATTTGATAGTGTAAGCCCTCAAGCACAATGAGTTTGTTACCTATACTTGTGAATAAATGATTGTAATATGATGCATATATATGTTATCCACACCAATTAAAATAAGACAATAAATGCAAGAATTGGCAGATAATTAACACTAAAGAACGAAATAATAGGGGACAACCATGTTACCTCTACTATAACACAAAAACAATCGATAATGGGTTGTCAGGATACCACCAAAATAGATAGAAAAGTAATAAATTATCAACACCCTCCACGATATTATCAAGATCACAAGAAGTGAAACAAACTAAACGCACCAAGCAACACAAGTTAGGGATTGAAAAGGAGACAATTAGGGCAAGATAATTTGGATCAATTAGGGCAAGACAATTAGCCCTATATGAGACGACAACGTTTGGGTTACTGTAAAATGTTGTCATCTCAACAGATTTTCAATTCTCCTTTAATTTCTTAACCAAACACTATCGTCTAGGTGAGGAGAATTTTAGTTCCTACCCCTGCCACGATGGATGTACAGGGAGACTAGGACCTACATAAAAATTTAATTTAATATGTCATGAGTTGTTTTTAGTAAGAGCTTGACGGAGCTGTTAACTTCGAGTTCTTTCAAAGTGTATCCGAAAATATAAAGTTATTTTTGGACGTTTAGAAAAACATAAGTTCCTTTTGAATGAGATGAAACAAAAGGGTTTAATTTAAAAGCGCCCTTATTATCCCTAATGCCTAATATCATAGATATAAAACAAGTAATCATACAAGCATAATATATTAAACATATGTCAAAACATGCAATTTATGCACATATAATCAAATTATATGTGTAAAAACATAAAGCATCGTCTGATTCTAATTCATCCTCATAATTTTAAATAATATTTTGACTCTTAAATTAGATTAAATAGATTCCTAAATAAATTAAATTCCTAATCTAAATAGAAATTTAATTTAATTTAATTTTTTATATTAAATTAGAAATTATTTCCAATTATCTTGAATTATTTAATTAAAATTTAATCGAAAATATTTTTCAATTAAATAATATATCTTACTTATTATAATTTAGAAAAACTCTCGTTTCAAAATTGCATAAGTAAGAAAGTCGAATTCAAATAGAAATTTTTTTCTTGTCTGATTAAAAATAATTTTCTTTAACAAAAATTATTTCTAATCTAATTAAAAATAATTTTTTAATTAAAAGGCAAATTTTTTTTGAAAAATTGTAAATTAAATTTAGCAATTAAAGGTAGCAACAAGTTTTACAAGCATGGGATTAATGACAAGCATGTGCAATTGATTTTTGATTCATAATGCTAGTCATTAATCCTTCATTAATCCCATATTGGTATAAGACTGTTAGAATAAAAAATCAATTGCATATGCTAGAATCATTAATCCCATATTGACAAAAAAATGGAATCAATCTATATTTTTTCGTCAAATGTGACAAAATGTAACTTAATTGGCTTAATTTTTCTTATATAGCCTTAAATATTGTTCCTTAATGTCCTTGAAGATTCTCATATTTCTTTCATCCCACAATGCTTACACCATATATGATAAAGCAATAAAGAAGCACTACTATGAAGAATAAATGAGGTCCCTTACTCTTTCTTTAATAATACACACCTATCTGGTATAGCCATATACTTGTTTAATCTATCAATTGTAAGCAATTTGTACTTGATAGCTCTCCAAAATATGATTGAAGCTCTAGGGAACATATACTTGCATTAGATCAGTTTATGCCATGATACTACGTTTCCCTACTCTTAAAACAACTTTTTATAAGACACATTGGTGAATTTCCGTGGTTAGACAAAGTCTAACATTTGAGATATTTCTTATTTTCCTTAGGTTTAATGCTATTAAGCTGATTATGCAAATTATAGTCTTTAATCCTTGATAAAATCTTAGTTTTGTGTGCTAGAACATAAGCAATATATTGATCATCATTGATGATATTTTTATTGAATTGAGCTCACCAATATCTTTACAAACTCTATTAGTTAACCATATGTCATATCAAAAGAATGTATTGATGCCATTTCCTAATATTCTAATTACATGTGGCTAACTTTGCTTCTCAATTTGAATATTTTTTTTTAATGTTTGAAGAATTTTTAGATATGTTGATGTTCCATAAAATCTTCCCTTTAATGTAATAAAAATTTATACACCTAACCTATAAGGATTGCTTATCTTCGATGATCATGAACAACTTTTTAGCAAGCATGACTAGATTACATATTTTTAAAGGGATCACATTTAAACCACCATATTTCTTCAAAGAACATACCTTAATCCATTTTATGATAGTGAAGTGTTTTCCTGTTCTGTTTCTATACCAAAAAAACTTTTTGAGAATAGTATCAATTGTCTTCATAACATCCTTGGGAAGAAACTTGTGATATGCTCGATATAGACTCATTATGTTGAGTATAGAGGAAATGGGTTGTGCTCTTTTAGTTAAGGGCAAATCCTTCATACTCTAGCCAAATATCCTTGCCTGTATCTTTTCAACAAGGATTTTTTAATCTCCATAAGTTGACTTGGATACAAAGATAGGAATCCCCAAATATGTAGTTGGCAATTCTTGTCTGTTAAAACTTGTAAATTCAAGAATCATTGTGTCTTGATCTGTTACTTTATTTGAACTGTAACAAGAGCTTTTACTAGAGTTCATTTTAAGTCCAGACATTCTAGAAAAGATTTTGATTGTAGTCATTAAGGCTAATACATAATTAAATAAAACATTTTTAATTAATTAAGAAATTTTACATTATTTATTTAAAGATTGATTTCTTAATTAATTAAAACATATTTTCTTAATAAAAATACATAAACACACGAGTCCCTAGCATACTATTAACGTATATAAGCCATGTAACATAAACACATAAGTCCCTAGCATACTATTAACATTTATTTTATGTGGCTTGGCATTTTGAGTTTTAGACTTGTTTTAACTCTTAAAAAATTTACAACTCGTTAAGAATTCCAAAATAATTAAGGTATTCATAGTTTCAGGGTTTCTTAAAATTTTTAGATTCTAGGTTTATAATACGATAACTTTAACATTGCATAACTTTTTAATATGAACATTTCATATTCAAGCAAATCTATTTTACTTTTAGTGATTTAGAGTTTTGTATAATTAATTCTATAATTTAAAATCAACAATAATTAAATAATTTTAATGAAATTATAGAATTAAGAATGAATTTAATACGAAAACAACAACAATCAGTGAGAGCCCTACTAAAACACAAGATTTGAGAAAGTCTAGCAATACGTGACCTTACTCTTACCTGGTAGAGATGTTATTTCTGAGAGAACCATATGTAATGCAAAATATACATAAATACCTATAAATAAAAATATAGAAATAAGTAACGGAATATATACAGTACATATAAAACATAGTAAAGCTTACAATAAAAGATAAAATAAGTAAATAAATACATAAATCAGAAAAAATACAAGTACAAGAATAAATTAAACTAGCCATTGCAAGAAATTAATTAGACTAAGAAACTGCTTAGGCTAAATAACTAGGAGGGAAGTACTACGTAATTAAAATGTTAAGGCTAGGTATAAAACAAAAGACTCAAAAGAAAACGTTTTAAAGACTTAAGGCAATAAGAAAGGCCTCTCTATGTGAGATCCTTTATCCGTATCCTATATCACTTCCCCCAGTTCTTCTTAAGCTTTCCTTTTTTTTTCTTTTACAATCTTTAAACACTATTTTCTATCATCGGCTCACTAGAGCATCAGGGCGTCTCCTTTTAACATGTCCAAACCATCTAGGTTTTGTCTCTCTTAATTTATCATTAATACTAACCACCTTTAATATGACTCTTACCAATACATTGTTGACCTTATCTCTTTTGTCAAGGTTACATATCCAAAAGATCATCCTCATCTCTGCCACAATTAACTTATGACTATGCACTTGTTTGATGGGTTAACATTCCACCTCATATAGCATGGTTGGCCTAACCAGTAAATGATAAAAGTTATCTTTGAGCTTGAGTGGTATATTCTTGTCATATAAAACTCCCGATTCACTTCTCCATTCACGCCACCCTGGTCTGAAATGGTGGGCTATATCTTCATCGATTTCTCTAATGCTTTGGATGATAGACCTTAGGTACTTAAAACACTAATGCTTTGCATGATATACCTTAGGTACTTAAAACACTTTTTCTATAGTATAACTTTTGAACCAATCTTTACCTCTATATCAAAAGCCACCATATGGCCAGAAAAGTTACACTCTATATAATTATTCTTACTCTTGTTTAATTTAAAACCCTTCAACTTTAACTTATCCCTCCAACATTTTAGCTTGACATTGATATCCTTTTTTGTCTCATCCACTAAGACAATATTGTCAGCAAACAATATACACCAAGGCACATCCTCTTGAATATTCTTTGTGAGCTCATCCATTACTGCTGCAAATAAAAAAGGGCTTAATGAGTAGCCATGGTGTGGCCCAATGTCGATAGAAAATTCTTTTGTATCTCCTTTTATCATTTTAACTCTTGTCTTCACCCTTTCATGCATATCCTTAATAACCCATATATAGGTCAAAGAAAATCCTTTAGCCTCTAAACACCTCCACATGATTTCATATATAATATACCTTCTCTAAATCAATAAAAATTGAGTGTAGATTACTCTGTCTTTCCCTATAATAATCCATTAATCTTCTTAAGATATGTAAAGCTTCTATTGTGAAGCCAAACTGGTTCTCTAAGATAGGGGTATCCTTTTTCAATCTCTTCTCAATTACCTTCTCCCACAAATTAATGGTGTGACTAAGTAGTTTGATCTAAATAATTTAAATAGAGAAATTAAAAAACTAAGTCTCCACTCTTACGACATTTTGATGAACTTAAGGATAATATTAAAAAGCTAGGCTAGCCATATAAGACCCTATTTTCCTAGGCTCTTCCACACTGCTATAGGTATCTCATGAGGCCTTACTACCCTACTGCTCTTCATCTCCCTAGAAGCTCTTTTAATTTCTTCTCTTCTAATATGCCTGTAACGAGTCAAGTTACAAAACCTCTCGGAGGTGCTAAGATAACCTAAAGAGATGTTTTCCTTTATGCCTTCATTAAAAAGGCTATATAAGTACCTCTGTCATCTTTTCTTGATGTCATTTTCAGTCACGAGCACCTATCCCGCTTCATGTCTTAAACAATAAATTTGATCTAAGTCTCCTGTTCTCCTTTCCCTATCTCTTACTAACTTAAAAATGTCATTTTCTCCATCTTTAGTTTCCAATCTTTGGTACAATTTCTCATAAACTCTGCTTTTAGCTATTAAGATTGTCTTTTTCACCTTTTTCTTAGCCAATTTGTACATTACTCTATTAGCCACTCTGTCTACCTCTGTGCTACTATCCAATAAGGCTTTATAAGCCCCTTCTTGATCTTAACCTTTTCTTGTACATCTTCATTCCACTACTAAGACTCCATCTTACTACCCCTAAGACCTTTAGAAACCCCCATGATCTCTATAGTTGTATTCCTTAAAAGAGTTGCTACTCTCTCCCACATCTAGTTAGCGTATGCTTCCAAGTTTCATTCATCTCAATATATTACTATATTCTTATGTTGTTCCACCATTTCCCTTTTTAGATTACACCATCTAACTCTAATACATCTCATATGACTTCTCTTTTTTGTCCATCCTTTAATTATAAGATCTAAACGTAATATTCTATATTGAGTTGACAAGCAAGCATTTAGTATCACCTTACATCATTACACCTAGGTCAATCGCTCTGCCTTACGAGGAAGTAATCAATTTCAGTTTTCACGATTATGCTCTTAAAAGTCACTAAATGTTCCTCGTTTATTTTGAAAAAAATTGCCTATCATTAACTCAAATGCTACCACCAAATCCAACAAAATAGTCCTATTATCATTAAGCAAATCAAAAATTTGTTGATACAAAATCTTTCCCACCATTGGCAATTAGTATTCTATATAATGCTAAATCAAGTATTAAACAATTAAAATAGAACCAAAAATATTGAAAATTATAAACAAAAAGAGCAGAACTAACAAGGATAGTAAACTCAGATTAAATGGACAAAATTTTGAAGAAAGCAAGAGCAAGGGACTAAGAAACACCAATAATACCCATTCTACTCAATAACTCTAAGCCCATCAAAAATAAGCCATATGATAAGCCGGGGGATTTTATGATAGCCCTGAACGAAAATTTTAGTAACAAGAAGAACTAATAAACATAAACAATGGAACAAGTCAGTTGGAATAAAGCAATGCTGACATAGTACTAGAGTTTTATGATAATCACATAAACCAAGAATCTACCAACCAGAAAAAGGATAAATTAATAATTTATGACAAACTAAATGATGAACTCAGAAACACCAGAGAACTGAAGGAGCAGTAGTATGAGCAAGAGAAAATATGTGGTGAGAAGTGTTTCTGATACCTGCAAAAAAGATATAAACTTGTGAAAACCTAAAATTTCATAAAAGATGGATATATGATAAG
Organism: Erythroxylum citrifolium; assembly: GCA_026284465.1. NCBI lineage: Eukaryota > Viridiplantae > Streptophyta > Magnoliopsida > Malpighiales > Erythroxylaceae > Erythroxylum > Erythroxylum citrifolium. Next base: position 28,397,344 of record JANKOE010000003.1, read on the forward strand.
TAAATTTAAGAAATAGAGAGAGAGAGAGAGAGATGACTTATACTCTTCACTTCCACCTAATAACTTTTTTTCTCCTCTTCTTCATCAGAGTGAAAAGATTGGATCTTTAATAATTTGAGGTTTTGATATAGTGAAAGATCAAAGTTTAAGATAAAAAGATATATTTTTTTAAAAAATAGAACAGTTAAATATCTAACAGAAGAACACGATAGTGGTAAGAGGCGGAGCAGGGTGATGAGGGGAATGATTGGGTGAGGGAGATAAGAGGGATAATATCAATAGATAGAGTGACTGGGTGACTGGTAATGACAAGCTGGATCGCTCCTTTACCACATAATCAAGCTCTACGAAGCCTACAACCAAAAAGACCGAATCACACAAAAAACAACGATGTAAAAAAATTGTAAAACATATACACATCTTCAAATCTAAAAGCCTTAAGAACAAATTCACTAGCAAGTTCTTGATTTCTAGAATAAGAAGAGAGAGAGAGAGAGACAAAGAGAGAGAGAGGGTGAGATGGATGAAATTATAAAGATAAGATGGAATAATTACAAAATCATTTTTTATGATTTCTTGAAAACTAAGATGATTTTAATTCTAAAATATGATTAACGTATAAAACATAAAATTTGTACCTCATTGTGAAGCTTAATTCGTATATGACCTCTAATAATATCTATAGAACATGTTGAGAGAATTCTTTAACTATTAGAGAGATGGTTAGGTAAGGAGTGCAAGCTCTCTTAAAATCTAAACCTATTTATAATAAGTTTTGAGCATTTTAGTACTCTAACTGAAATTAAATTTCATTTAAAATTATAATTAATTCTAATTAAACCCAAATAAGATCCAATATCTCATATCAATCTTTATTTATTAAATATTTTATATTTGATCATAAAGTTTCTCAAACTTTATAATCAAGTCTAACTTAATTGAAAGATCTTTTCTCTCTTCAACCATTCTTTATGTAAGACCCATTAGATTATCAAATATGTTGGCAATGGATATAAATTATAACCCTAATTATTTAGATTAGATAAATTAAAATCTATTAATTTATCTTTAGTTATCTAATTAAACAATTTATATCAATAGATCAAGATTGACGTCTTATAACTCATCATAACTACTCAAATATTTAGGAATGTCAAAGTAACTTTGACTAACCTTTCTGTGCATGATTTTTTCTTATAATCTAATCATTCCAACATATATATTTTGATTAGACATGGAACATGGAAAAAATGTCTAATCTATTTTCTAATCATGTAATTGATTCAATTAATGATATTTGAAAACTATCTTTAAAGTTTCATTTTATCTTAGCCAAGGATTTTTCAATTCAATACTAATTAAGAATAGTAGAATATTCTCCTTAACTACTTTAAGGTGATGAATCATATATTTATCACCTAACTATCTCTATATAGTTCATACAATTTCCAGTGACTACCGACCAAGTTACATTTAAATAGAATAGGACATAAGTATTATTAAAACATAACACTAAATATAAGAGATGTTTTGAAGATCTTAAGTCAAAATATCTCTTATACAATCATCACAATAAGAATTTCCATAAAAATAGAAGTAATGTTCTAATGGAATTTCTTATATAGGATCGGTTTAGTGAACTTGTTTTCTAACAAGCATCTATACATTTATTTAAGTATCTTCATACTTTAGTCTACGAGATTAACTACTTCTTTTATAAGGAAAAATATTACATATAACTACTTCTTTCATAAGAAAAAAATATTACGTATACTAGTCTTCTTACATTCTATTAATGTACAATCTTAATAGAAAAATGAATAAGAACAATTTAAGGATAATACATAAATTCAATAAGATTCTCATAATTATAATCTCGTCATAATTTCCTTTGCAATATACATTTATCATATACATCTAAATATATATAAGATAAAAATGCCAATAAATTATTATGTCCCTAAACTACAACCAATTGATTGGCTATATTGTATAAACCAATACAAACTTGTGAGTGACGATGAGTACATCTATAGTAAACTTTATGATTGTAACGTTCAAATTTAAACACCACAATATATGTATTTTTGTAATAAAACCAGTAAAATGATTAACTATTCCTTAAATTAAATTCATAGTGTAAATTGCTCATGTTTTATACTTTTTATTTGCCCAATAGAACATTTTGGTGTATTGTGGTCCTTACATTTAGAACTAAGAGAGAGTAATTAATGTAGCATTTCGTGTACTTGTTTCTTATCCTAGCATAAGATGAATGTATACCTATGGGCTAAGGAAAAAAAATGGACCAATTTTAGTGATTTTGGGCTATTACTTCTAGATTTTGGCTAGCATACATGGGCCAAAGTTTTGGGTATCAAAGGAAAACAAACCTATATACCACTTATTTTCTAAATTTTGGGCTATAAGTTTGGACTTGTAGAGACCCATTGCTATATATATGTTTATATTACATATTAGATAATGTGATTAATTGAATCTAGAAACGAGTTTCTAAATTTATACACATTATAAATATGAATTAATTAATAATACCTAGAAATAATTTTCTAAATAATTTATAAACTTATGGTAATTAAGATTGATTAGTTCAATCATTTAAATAATAAATTAGAAATGACTTTCTAACTTAATTAAATTTAATCAAATCAAATCAAATATATATAATTAGAAATAAAATTTTAATTTAATTATGATTGTTAGTTTAATAATAATTAGAAACACGTTTTTAATTTCATAAAATTCTTAATTTAATTTGATTGGTTGCATAATAAATAGGAATGAGTTTCTAATTAAAAATGAAATACATTATAATTTAATATGATTAGTATAATAATAATTGAAATTGTGATTTTGATTAAATTACAATAATCGTAGTTTCATTATAAGCATGAGTTCATTATTATATTAGTCAAATTATTTATTTTATGATTTTTGGGTTTTGAGAGTGACTTCTAATTCTTCAAATATATTTTCAGTGAAATGCCTATGATAAGGTCAATCAAATTTCTAAGAATTGTGGTACAAATGAGACAAGTCATCACTATGTTACTGTAGTTACTTTAGATATGATACTTGCATGGAGAAGTTCTAATACAAAATGCTATTACTACAAATAACTGAATACAAGAGTTATATATTTGAGGTTGTTTGGCTTTCGTAGAGGATGAATTAAAGTACATTGTTTTACTCTCGACATTGCCACGACCAAAAAGTGAACTATTAAGCATGATCTAGAATTTAGAATTTTTTAATCCAAAAACATATAAATGGTTAGTGATAATGTTTATGAGAGAATTTTGAAGAAAATAATTGATTAGGACTTTATATTTGATCGGTCTCTTGATCAAAATAATTAGAAAAATTACATATCAAACTTTAAGGACTTTATTACATTAATTAGTTGACTCTATTCCATATAGGGTTCGTTATTATGTATTGAACTAAGTTATACTAAAACATATGAATTATATTTATTTATTTATGTCAATTTTGAGATGGTTTTATTTATCAAAACAAATATTACATGAAACTTCACTTGACATTTTTCTTGAGTATGATGATTGGTATTCAGTTGTCATTCAAATGATGATTAAGAACATAAGTACTATTTTGATTTCATATAATTTTAAAAACTAATTAGTCATTAAATATATGTATGTTATGACATTGACATGCATATATACTATTTGTTTCTTTATGTAGAGACTTTATATTTTAATAATAGCTACGGCGTCAAAGAGTATTGTTACTAAACTTAATAAGGGTGAGAAATTGAATTGAGACAATTATGAAATCTAGAATATGAAAGTTAATATGTACTAGAGAAGGTAGAGGCTTTTGAACCATTAAATATAACCATAGAAGTTTATGAGAAAGGCATATGACCTAACATAAAAGGGACCATAATGCTTATGAAATATGGATGTAAAAAAAGCCATTAGTTCATATTATGTTACTGAGCAACATGGATAATGACATCATGCATGATTTCTGCAAATATGAAATTGTTAAGGATATATGGTTTGCTTTAGATGCACATTTTGAAGGCATGGTGACTAAAGTGAGGTCGCTCATTATTAATTTTGATACATATAAGAAATGGCTGGATCACATAACACAAAAGCATTTAAGGCACATGTTACACATAATAAGTGAGTTGCACGATGAGTTTATGAATTATTAGATGAGTAATAAGTCCAAGTTGTGATTTGTTTATTATCTTAGAGTCAAAAAGTCAGTCCTTTTCCTTCAATGAAAACGAGAAGGCCTTTAACATGATATATTCATCTGTCACCCTTGGAGGTTTCATACTCATACAAATCACATCAAGCTCCTTGAGATGATTATATGTATCCTCAATTGCAAGTCTTTGAAAATTAGGCAAAAGATGAATTAAGCCATACTTGAGCTTAAAAATGACATGTTCAACAAAATTAATAAAAGTGATGCATAATGGTCTTTGAGTTAAATCTAGTACATCCAATCTCTTAAAGTTCTTGGATTGGCAATTTCTTCTTCAAATTCAAGTTCTTGTTGTATTCCTAGAGTTTTCTTATTTCCTTTCACAACCTTCGTAGTGTCCTTTCGATCTATGAATTAAATTGTATAGGTTCTCGATGAGGAGATCTCGTTACTATCATACACCAATACTAAAAACATGAAAAGATCAAGAAATAACTAGAAACTGTTGATAAACAAATATATATACAAAGCACTAATTGAAATCAAAAGCAAAAATTAAAGCACTTCACTCCCCGACAATAACGTCAAAATTCTTGATATGTGTCGAATACAAAAAAAAACCTATCTCTACACACTAAATTTGAAGTAGTGGTGATTAGGGATCATATCCATAGAAAGTCTATATGTAGCTTTTGTGATGAAAGAATCGGTGTTTAGGATATAAGGAGGCTTTGATTGGATTCAATTAAGAAAATAAAGTAAAATTAAACTAATGAAAGCAAATCAAATCAAACATTGGAAAAATGATAAGATTGATGAATGAGTTTAGAATCCGGTTCTCAATTCAATCTCAGCCTACACATGAATGAGCACACTTAATCTTCATTTTATTCTCATACCTCTTTTAGAAACTATTAACTATAAGTAAACAATAAGCTTTATTAACCCTAGTTTTCCCTTTGGTGATAACTAATCAAAATAAGCTTTTTAATTAGATCTAGCCATCAAATAATCGAAAATAAGCTCTCTAGATTTAGTATGAAAACTACATTATGAACTAGAAAAAAATTAATATAGGTAACCACCACACAAGTTCAGGTTATTTAACCTATGTTATGTTATCCCTAATGATTCATAAGCATTAGTTTACCATAAATGAATTAGAGTTACAATGATTATATATTGTATTCTTGATTCTGGCAATGGTTTCATACATAAATAAACTATTGAAAAAGTTTTAATCATTAATAAATGAATAACAAAAACAATTTCTAAAGAGAGAGAACCATAATAGAAGATGAACAGATTTCTAAATGTTTTTTTTTTTACATCAATTTCCCCTTCAATCCGGAAGGATGAAGGTTATCTCTCTATGGAAAGAGGTAAGTATTATGCCTACTTTCATGCTTATAAAAACCTTCTCCCTTTGTTTGGAATATAAGCCTTTTAACGCAAAAATTAGAGCTCTGGAACATAGATAGTTAGTTACACGATTAACTACGTATGTAAAATTTTCCATAATTTCATGCTTCTACATAGTTTTGGTATCATGTAGCTCACTTACACTACCGTGTAAGTACATACATAGCCGCGTAGGTTATAGGATATGCTGAAACAATCCTATACACTTCCAAAGAGTTATACGGTCTGACTCGCGGCTTATCGTTCAATTTGGAAATTGATTCTTGGAAACCGGTCAAATAAAATTTATACCAAGAATTGCAACACAGGG
>JANKOE010000003.1:28469798-28480377 GCA_026284465.1 Erythroxylum citrifolium
CTCAAAACTAATTCACCATCAATTTCTAAAAATATTTGAAGTATACAAAAATTACTAAAAATATATGAATATTGTCCAAATCAATCCGAAGTGTCATTAAACCAATGTACCCGGAAAATGCCATGAATGTATGCCAAAATATTCATAGCCGTCATCTTCTAACCCCTACTGTGGGGCGTTACATTAATCTTATGTGCCCATTTTGCCTTTATTCATTTTGGTATACTTGCTTCTAGTTTTGTGCCTATCGTCTTTCTTAGGTGTTTTCATCACATTCCTAAATTTTATTTTGCTATTTGTGAATTACCTTGACTGGAAATTAAATTATGGAGTGCAATTGAGGACAACAAGCTTAAGTGGAAAAAGGCTTGAGTGTGTAAACTTAAAAGAGGGTAAAAGTGAATTTTTGATTGAAACACAAGTGGAGTGCCATCTTGTGAGTGAAACACGTAAGGGAGTGAATTTTGAGGGTTTTTTTAATTGCTAACCATTTCCTTGCAGCTTTTTGTTATAAGAATGACCAATAGAAGAAATGTAAAGGAAACATTACACTAGAAAGATGAAAATGTGTTTGATTTGAAAGTGATGTATAAGGCATTCATGAATGAATTCAAGAAGTTATCTACTAGGATGGATGAGAGAGATGAGAGAATTAATGAAACCAATAGAATCCAAAACTGTAGTAGATGAATTGGCAATTATAGGAATAGGGAGGAAGAATTGGAAAGAATGTATGACGAATATAAAGATAAAATGTAATTCGTGATAGGTAGAATAAGGATGGAGAAAAGAGTGGAGAGAAAAAATAGCAACATCAATGTCATCAAGATGAAAATTCTACCTTTTAAATGTAGGAATGATGTTGAAGTGTACTTGGAATGGGAAAGAAAGGTGGACATAATTTTTGCTTGTCACAACTATTTTGAAGATAAGAAAGTGAGATTGGCAGTAGTGGAATTCTTTGATTATGCATTAGTTTGTGGGATGAATTGGTAAAGATTAGAAGGAGGAATAGGGAACCACTTATATCCACTTAGGAAGAGATGAAAAAAGTGATGAAGAAGATATTTTTGCCACCTTATTACTATAGAGAGTTACACCAACAATTACATAGACTCGCACAAAGAATTAGATTAGTAGAAGATTATCACAAGGAGATGGAGATACTATTGTTTAAAGCTAACATAGAAGAGGAGGAAGAGGTGACAATGGAAAGGTTCATGGGTGGATTGAATAGGGAAATTGTTGATGTGGTTGAGTTACAACATTATGTAGAGACGGAGGACTTAGTGAACATTGCTATAAAGGTGGAGAAGCAACAAAAAAAAGAAAGGCGGCCAATTCTTTCTCAAATTCCAACAATAAATGGAATCCAAAATGGAGCAAAAATGAAGATAGGAAGAGGGAGTACTATTCAAATTCTAAGGAGAAAGGCAATGAGCAAAAAAAAAGGCAAGGAGAAGAGTACTTCAGTTCAAAAAGGTACTACTGATCAATCCTCTAAACCTTCTAAACATAGGGATATTAAGTGTTTTAAATGTCAAGGGCGTGGTCATTTTGCATCTGAATGCCTTAATAGGAAGACTATGTTTATTAAGGGTGGTGATATTTTTTCTGAGTCTGATGATATTAATGAGTGATGGTAGTGATTTAAGTATGCCACCTTTGGAAGATTGTTCTGATGTTGATGAGAATGTTGAGTATGCTGTTAAAGGTGAATCATTAGTTGCTAAACGTGCATTTAACTTGAATGTGAAGGAAGATAGTCTTGAGTAAAGGGAGAACATATTTCATACTAGATGCTTTGTAGGTAGGAAAGCTGGTAACATGATTATGGATGGGGCTAGTTGCACTAATGTTGCAAATACTACTTTGGTAGAGTAGTTGGGGTTCAAATGTGATATACACCTTAATCCATATAGACTACAATGGTTGAACGATATTGGTGAGTAGTTGTTGCATTCTCTATTAGTAGATATGCAGATGAAGTTGTGTGTGATGTTGTACTTATGCAAGCTAGTCATATATTTTTAGATAGGCCATGTCAATTTGATATTCGTGTTATGCATGATGGGTACATGAATAGGTATTCTTTTATATATAATGGGAAAAAAGTTACTCTTGCTCCTTTTTCACCTAAAGAAGCATATCTTAAACAACAATCATCAAACAGGGATTTAGGTAATGAGGTGAAAAAGAAAGAAGAGAGAAAAGAGGCCAAGAGAGAAAAGAATAAAATTAAAGGCCCTATGGTGAGTGAACGCAAAAGTGAGGAAAAGAAAGTGTGATGGAGGGCCATCCAAGCTTGCAATTGAATATATGGAAGCCACGGGGCTTGGAGAAAAACCATCAGGTGGAGTTGAGGTCCAAAAAGAGTCGATTGAAGTCTTGGAGGAAGAAGAAGTTGGGTTGCACTTGTTCTTAAAGTTCCAGGTGATGTTGAGCCCATTTGGTGACTTCAAACCAAAAAATTCCCTTCCTCAAGTTTGTTCCTCACATCTTAAATTAAAAATCTCCAGAAGACATCTTCATCCAATTAGAATCCCAGCCTCCTCAAAATTCATGTTTTCATCATCTGCCTTCATTCTATCGCCCAGATTAACATGTCACCACTAAATCCACTATAACTCAATCATTCCTTATCCGATTAATCCGATTCTTGTGTCTAAATTGTACTTCACAAAAGTTTCTACAACTTTTCTTCTTTCATAGAAACCAAATTCCCATCCAATTAACCCAGAAATGCCTTCAAATTTCTTGTTCCAGTTTTACTCGATAAAAACCAAATTGCCCAAAACTTTTCCAATAACCACCAGCCCCTATTCCGATCACTTTCAGGCCATTCCTCCATCATTTTTGGTATCAGAGCTAGCTATTTGAACTATGATTTGACTCTCCAACATGTCAGGTCCAACTAAAATGATCTGGAGAAGTTATTTGCGAAAATCGATGAGATGAGTCTCAAGATGGAGAAGTTTGAAACTTTTCACCTGGAAGTGACGCTGCCAAGACAAAGGAGGCTGCCTTGGGTACGTTTGAGACACCAGGATACACTTCCCATGCTCATCAAGCCATCTATGATGAATTTCATGATGAGGTAAATGAATCTATTGCTACTGGTCATGATTATGGGATTATAATAGGTGGAAACGGTCTACGAGGGAGAGGTAGAGGTCCATATGGTGTTGGCTGTTTAGGACCAGTTAGAGGCCCTCAAATTCATCAACCTAAAAATGATGGAAATGATCGAATTGATGATATGTTCAATATTAAAGTTGAATTGCCTGAGTTGGGAAATTTGATGTTGATGTTTTCAATGAATGGTTATATACAGTTGAAAGAGATTTTGAGCTAAAAGATGTGCCTGAAGATAAAAAGGTGAAGTTAGTTGCAATGAGATTGAGAGGGTATGCTGTCCCTTGGTGGGATAATTTGCAAAATAAGAGGCTTAGAGAGGGGAGGCCAAAAATCACTAGATGGGATAGAATGAAGATAAAGTTGGAAGAAACATTTGTGCCTCCTCAATATAGGCAGCAAATGTTGGAAAAAAATGTTTTCTTTTGTTCAAAATAGAAGGTCAGTTGAAGAGTATGTTATGGAATTTGAGCAATATTTGTTGAAGAGTGGTTTAGAAGAAAGTGAATAAGTGATTGTGACAAGGTTTGTTAAAGGCCTTGATCAAGAGTTGCAAGACTTTGTGAAGATATATCCGTTTGACACTTTCAATGAAGTGAAGAGGCTTTCTTTTAGAGGATAGATCAATTTAAAAAACCAAAAAGCCACCAAAATCCCACCCAAACTGAGCCATATATTTAACCAAAGGACCAGCCAATTCCAATCATCCTTTAAGCCAAAATTCATCCCACCTCAAACCTCACCACCAAAACTACTTAGCCCTCAACCGAAGCCTAACCCATCATCACCATACACTCCAAAAACTTCCTACACACCAAACAGCTCCCAAAGCCCCAAATCCAAGCTTAAATGCTTTAAGTGTTAAGGCTATGGCCATTTCCAATCAGAGTGCCCCAATAGAAAAGTGATGACAATTCAACAAATGGAGGAAATTGACAATGAACTTGAGTGTAAAGAGGTTGCCCTTTTGGGAGAAGAAGAGGAGAATGGTAGTGATGAAACCGTGGTAGCAAGTGGAGAACACATTGATGTCGAAATGTTAGTGCTACTTAGAATTCTTAATAGTAAGAATGGAGATGAAGATTGGAAGAGAAAATCACTCTTTCATACAAAATGTGTAACCGGTGGTAAGAAGTGTAATGTGGTAATTGATAGTGGAGCTTGTGAGAATGTGGTTTCTAATGAAATGCTGGACAAGCTTAGCTTGAAAACCGAACCCATTCCACGTCCTTATAAGCTTACTTGGCTTGATAAGAAGCATGAAATCAAGGTTTCAAGAAGATGTTTGGTTCCTTTTGCTATTAGGAAATATGAAGATGAAGTGTGGTGTCATGTAATTCCCATGTCAGCGTGTCATTTGCTTTTGGGCAGGCCTTGGTTGTATGATAGAGATGTTGGCCATCAAGGAAGAGCAAACACTTATTCTTTTAAGCATATGGGCAGAAAATTCCTACTAACTCCTATGAAGCCAGATGTGAAGAGGAAGGTAGAAAATGAACCTATTTTATTGAGTATTGATGAGAGAAAGGCAATTGTTGATGATTTTCCTTCATTTGCACACTTGGATGTTGAAGATGATGCAAAACCGAAGCCACAAATTTCTAGAGTTGTTCAAGACTTGATTGAGCAATTTCCTACAGTTTTTTCTAGTGAGCTTCCTAAAGGGCTGCCACCTATGAGGTCAATTCAACATGAAATGAATTTTGTTCCCGGAGCAATTATTCCTCATAAACAATCCTATAGGATGAGTCTTAATGAGGGAGAAGCTTTGTAAGCTGTTATAGAGGATTTGTTAGAAAGGCAATTCATTAAGCCTTTTACAAGTCCATGTGTAGTTCCAGCTTTTGTTGTGCCCAGGAAAAGTGGGAAATGGAGAATGGTGATTGATTCAAGAGCAGTTAACAAAATCACAGTCAAGTCTAGGTACCCAATTCCTGATTACATGCTTGACCATCTTTATAGAGCAATAATCTTTACTAGACTTGACCTTGCCAATGGATTTCATCAAATATGTGTGAGAGAGGGAGATGAGTGGAAAGCAGATTTCAAAACAAAGGATGGACTTTATGAATGGCTTGTTATGCCAATGGGGATGTCAAATTCTCCATCCACTTTCATGAGGCTTATGAATGAGGTACTTAAACCTTTCCTTCACAAATTTGTTGAAGTATACTTTGATGATATTCTAATTTTTTCAAATCTCTAGATGAACATGTGCTGCATTTGAAATGTGTCTTTGATGTCTTAGCTAGAGAGTCCTTGTATGCCAATGTTGAAAAGTGCCATTTTTGTGATCATTCTTTGAATTTTCTTGGATTTGACATTAGCCAAGATGGTATTAGTAGGGATCCCTCAAAGGTTCAAACTATTCTAGATTGGCCAGTCCCAACTAGCCTTTCCAAGTTAGGAATTTTATTCATTCTATATAAGATTCATTAGCAATTTTAGTACAATCACTGCTCCTATAACTGAATGCATGAAAAAGGTGATTTTAAGTAGACAAATCAGGCCACTATTGCTTTCAACACTTTCAAACTTTTGATCACAAGGGCACCTTTTTTAAAGCTAGCTGATTCTAGTGCACCATTTGAACTTGAGTGTGATGCAAGTGGGGTAGGAATAGGGGCTATTTTAAGCCAAGAGGGTAGACCAATTGCATTCTTTAGTGAAAAACTCAATGCAGCAAGAAAAAAAGATACACAACTTTTGATAAAGAGTTTTATGCAATTGTTAGGGCCGTTAGACATTTCAGGCCTTATTTGTTGGCCAACCCTTTCATTCTTTTCACTGATCATAACTGACTAAAATATGTCCAAAGTCAAGCCAACCAAAGCCAAAAACATGCTACTTGGGTTGAATTCCTTCAATCTTTTGACTTTGTCATTAAGTATAAAAAAGGGACCATAAATGTTGTTGTTGATTCTTGGTTAGGAAAATTCCTTTTGTTGAGTTCAATGCATGCACATGTTGAAGGTTTTGATGATATTAGGGCGATGCATGACAGTGATAAAGATTTTGGTGAGATTTTTGCTAGGACAAAAGAGAATAATGGTGCATTTAAGGACTTTGTTTTGCATAATGGTTACTTGTTCAAATATGGTTCTTGTTGTGTTCCAAATTGTTCTTTGACGGAGGCATTTTGAGAGAAGTCCACATGGGTGGACTTGCTGGCCATCTTGGGAGAGAGAAAACCTATGAACTTGCCCATTCCAACTTCTATTGGCTGGGGATGTTTAGAGAGGTGGCCAGGCTTCTGAGTGGTTGCAACACATGTAGTAGATCAAAAATGACATCCCAAAACCACGACCCATGCACACCTTTGCCTATTCCAAACAAACCTTGGGAGGATGTGAGCATGGTTTTTATGTTAGGTTTACCTAGGACTAGAAGAGGGTTTGATAGCATCATGGTCGTTGTTGACCGGTTCTCTAAAATGGCACATTTCATTGCTTGTGCGAAATCTAATGATTCTCAACATGTGATGGATTTGTATTTTCATAATGTTGTTAAATTGCACGGAATTCCAAGAAGTATTGTGAGTAATAGAGATGTGAAGTTTGTGAGACACTTTTGGAGAGTTTTATGGGCTAGATTACGTACAAAACTTAAATTTAGCACCGCTTTTCACCCACAAACCGATAGCCAGATCGAAGTAGTAAATAGGTCACTTGGAGGGATTTTGAGAAGTTTGTTGAGAGGGAAAACTAAGAATTGGGATGCCATGTTACAGCAAGCAAAATTTGCTTACAATTGTTCCAAATCAAGGTCCACGGACTTCTCGCCGTTTCAGATTGTTTATGGAGCTAATCCATTAACTCCTATTTCACTAATTCCGTTTGTGCAAGATAGGCCTTTTCAAAGCATTATTGTGGAGAAAAGAGCCCAAGAAATTGTGAAGTTACATGAGTAGGTCCAAGAGAATATAAAGAAGCATAATGAAGCTTACATGAGGCACGCAAAGATGAAGAAACTAGTAGAGTTCAAAGAAGGTGATCTAATATGGGTTTACTTGAGAAAAGAGAGGTTTGCAAAGTCAAGAAAGTCCAAGTTGAGTGACCGGGCTGATGGTCCATTCAAAGTGCTCAAAAAGATCAACAACAATGCCTACAAGATTGAGTTGCCCGATCATTACCCAATGTCCAACAGTTTCAATGTAAGTGATCTAAACCTTTATGTGGAGGGCACTATCATTGGATCTAATCCAGGTAGTGAGGCCGGTTCTCAAGAGGGAGTGGATGATGGAGGGCCATCCAAGCTTGCAATTGAAGATATGGAAGCCATGGGGCCTAAAGAAAAACCATCAGGTGGAGTTGAGATCCAAAAATAGTCGGTTGAAGTCTTGGAGAAAGAAGAAGTTGGGCTGCACTTGTTCTTAAAGTTCTAGGTGTTGTTGAGCCCATTTGGTGACTTCAAAGCTTGTATTTTCGCACCTAATCATACTGAGTTCGAAGCCTATGAACAACAGATTTTCTCACATTTAAATTGGGCTTTTTTTGGTCTAATATAAATAGTATGTGGTTTGATATTAAGTCTTGTTTTATTTCCTGTTTTATCTTAGCCTGGATTTGTTATTTTGGCCCGATTTACTAACTTGTTTGTTTTGTTTTATTTTAGCTATTTTGTAAGACTTTTATTATAGGTTTTATTTCTATTTTAATGAGCTAAAAGACCTGCAGAATAGGAAAAGTGAGGAGCTGACTTTGTGGCTGCCCATTTGCTTCCTATTTCAGCTCATTTGTTTCCTATTCAGTATTTTTTTTTTGTTCAGAAAAATATAAGAAAAAGTTGAGATTTTCTTTCAATCTTTTAGCAAGGAATTGTCTGGGTTTTGATTGTTTTTTCCAAAGAACAATCATTGGGTTTGATTATTTTCCGAAAATAATCAAAAGGCCTTGTTTGTTTGCCGAAAACATTCAATCGTTTGTCTGTTGTGTGATTTCCAGAATTCTGTCCTAGTTCCAATTTCGTTTTCCAGTTTCTGTTACCTATATTCATCAAATCAAAAAATTCCCTTCTTCAAGTTTGTTCCTCACATCTTAAATTAAAAATCTCCAGAAGACATCTTCATCCAATTCGAACCCCAGCCTCCTCAAAATTCTCGTTTTCATCATCTGCCTTCATTCTATCTCCCAGATTAACATGTCAACACTAAATCCACTAAAACTCAATCATTCCTTATCTAATTAATCTGATTCTTGTGTCTAAATTGTAGTTCACAAAATGTTCTACAACATTTCTTCTTTCCTAGAAACTAAATTCCCAGCCAATTAACCCAAAAACGCCTTCAAATTTCCTGTTCTAGTTTTACCTGATAAAAACCAAATTGCCCAAAACTTTTCCAATAACCACCAGACCCTATTTTGATCACTTTCAGGCCGTTCCTCCATCACACGAGGAGGATTAATCAAATCTTAAAATCTAAGGCTAAAACTAATCGCAGAAATCCAAATTTAACTAAACTAAAACAATTATGCAACTCAATCAATCGATTTAATCAAACAACTCAATTCAAGAATTAATCAAGAAATATTAACAAATCAGCAAATTGCAATGCACACATTAGGAATCAACCTAAGGAACTACCAATTTAGAGAAAGGGTCATTTTTACTTATCTTCAACACTAATCTAATTAATTATGAGTTGTCAGATTATTGGTCCTGGACGAACCTAGGGTTGATTACTCTCTCTTGAGTTATAACTAAAAGCCCTAAGTTATAAACCTTAATTAGATTACAAAAAATTGCAATTTCGCAATTAACAATTTATCCAAACCTACCCTAATTATACCTGAAGTTTTCACTAGACTACTAGAAACCTATGTGAGACCTCTCTTCACACAATTACCGATTTGATTAATTCCTCATTCTTATTAAATCACCTAACCGTTGTTAGCCCAATTTAATTACTTTTCATTCAATTCACCCTCTCAATATATGATCAAATTCTGTAAGTGCATAAATCAATCACAATGAATCCAAATAACATAAACAATCATATTTTTATTGAATCAAAGATAAAAACAACTAGAAGGGGAGTTTATACATTCCTCAACATTCATAAAATCCTATATCAATATCTATCCTAATTCTATACATAAATAAAATCGAAATACATTAGAAACTAGATCTAAAAGGATGACGGAGGCAACAATGTCTGTAAATATCCTATTTTAGGAAGTACACGTTGGCTTCTTCTCTATGTCTCTTTTCCTTCGTCTTTTTCTTAATCTCTCGATGAACTCTCTCTAGGAATTCCTGATGGCGGTGATGCAAAAAGCTCCCTCTTTCCTCTTTCGTCTTATTCTTTTTATACTTGATGTGTTTGTGGCAACCCTGGGGTTTTTTTGGGGCCGAAAAGGTCCAAAAAATTCCTCAAATTTTGACTTTTCTATGTGTCTGTGCGCCTGTCTAATGCAGGCCATGATCGTGGCCCAAATGCAAGCTCTCAATCACGATCATGGTAGGAAGGCCACGATCATGAGCCAAATCTAATGCTTCTGTCATGATCGTGGCAATTTGGCCATGATCATGGACTGTCTCCCTCGCTTCTGCCATGATCGTGGCAGGATGGGCCACGGTCGTAGGTTGTTGTTTCCATCTATGTTTTTCCAAAACTTCTCCTTTCTTCGCTGTTGACCCTGAAACACTAACAAACACATCAAGATACCTCAAAGACATAATAATTAAGCTCAAATGCTTGTACTAACCCATAAAAACACTTAAACATAATAATTCACAAACTAACACAATTCTACCGAAAACACATACTAAACAATTGAATAAACAGATAAACACATACCAAACTATACCCTAAAACATGATGCATTTCACACTTATCACTACTAATCTCACTTCTTTCACTCAAGCTAACAAAATTTATCCCCTATTACCAAACAATAGTTAATGAGTTCACTTCTCTTCATTATAATCGTAGATGGATTCTCGTTTCTCCTCTTCCAAATACCAATATTGTTGACTACAAATGGGTCTTTCATACCAAAAGAAAGCTTGATGGTTCTAATAAGGGCTACAAAGTGCATCTTGTTACTAAAGGATATCTTTAAACTCTAGGCGTTGACTACATTAATACCTTTATCTTGATAGTCAAACCCACCACAATTCATATCATTCCCACTTTATCCATCTCAAAAAACTGGTCCATTCACTAACTTGATGTCAATAATGTCTTCCTTCAAGGTTATTGATTGTGGCCTTGTTGTTCGATTGATTAAATCAACCTCGAAAATCGGTCAAAATAAATAATTCCAAGATTGCAGCAAGCTGAACCTCGGGTCGTCTCTCAATGGAACCGATACGCAATTGATCCTAAGACTAGCCTAAGTTTGAATCACGCAATTAAAGCAATTAAAGGGGGTTTTGGTTTGATTTTAAACTAAGGAAAAGAAAAGTATTAAAGTATATTTTTGGATTTTGGGAAAATTAA
>JANKOE010000003.1:28506913-28521934 GCA_026284465.1 Erythroxylum citrifolium
AGGGGTTTGACTCGGTTAGGTTTTCTGATCTCTGCGTGGATCACCTTTAGAGATAGTCTCTTTTGGCTATTTAGGTTAATGTCTTCATACCGGTACCTGGATCCTGGGTTCGGGAAAGTCCCGGTGATAAAAAAGTTTTGTTTTCCACACCTGGTACATGTGATGTACCTCCCGGGATTTTCCTACAGACTATATACCACTCTTGAAAGGATACAAAGGAGAATTGGTAATTAGTATAATAGAAGTCTCTCCTTTGCTAGAAGAGTTCAACTCATAAATTCAGTTCATAATACTATACATCTATACTGGTCTTCTTAAAACTTTCTTCCCAAGAACCTAACCAAAGTAACCATAAAAAAATCAAAAGCTTCTTATGGCTAAGAGATCTAACTAACAAATCAATTGTTAAAGTCAAATAGATAAATTTTTATAAGCTAAAGGAGGAAGGAGAACCTAACATGACCCCCATTAGAATAATCAACAAGGTTCTAATGACAAAAAGGATAATGATAATTCTAATAGATAAAGAGGCTTTATAGGCGAAATGTATACAAACATAATTTTGTAAAGGAAAGAGCATTTGGAAAATCACTCAAAAACTAATTCATCTCAGACATTAATGCAAATCTTAAACCTAAAGGAGCAAGTAATAAAGTGCAAGATAGGTAATGGCAAGACCTCTTGGATATGGTATGAAAATTGGAATAAGTTGGGTCTATTAAATTGAATCAATAGGATGTCAAATTTGAGAAATTTTATTCAGGTTATTTCAAAGTTGGTGGTTCTGTATCATTAGAGAATCTTCTATTATGATGACCAATGTCCTTGACGATAATCCAGATGAAAGTAAAGAAGACTCAATAATCAGGTTGGAACATTCTTTAGGGCTATCTATAAATAGATCATATAAAGAGATGTTTAGAAACTAAGCTCAAAGAGTTAACTAGTTCAAGACTTTATGGTTTAGACAAGCTCTTACTCAGGTCCCCTTCATTATATATCATATTGTGAGATAAAGATTAATAGTTATGGATATGATAAGGAGAAATAATGGCTAACCTCTATGTTGTACGTTATGGAAGCAATAACTTGAAACTAAAAAACCATTTTTTAATATAAACTCATATTAGGTCTGAAGTAATGGATTAGTTCGGTTGAGATCAAAATTTGTGCAAGGGAGATTTCTTGATATACTAAATTGCATTTGAAAGTATAATTTATATCATTTGGAAGGAAAGAAATTAAAGAGTATTTTAAGCCAAGGAAAGGCTAAGTCATCAAATCATTCAAGAATTGGTCAAATAGATAAGAGAACAGCTCATAACTCATGGAATGTAGCTATTTTATATTAGAAATATGGTTTGGGAATTATTGATGCACATCAATTATCAGTCAACTCAAACACCCACTATTAAGTCCCCTTAAGTTATATTTGAGATGTGTCCATAAGAGAGAAGTTTGGATTTGTAGCAGAGATTAAGAACTTGAGTCCAAAGATTTTCATAATTAATTCACTTGAGGGATCATTCTCAAGTAAAGTTTTAAGCTACACTAATATTCGACTCTATAATAGAGCCTGTTGTATAAATATTTTCTAAGTAGACTTCTTATTTGATTTTTTTTTCTTAGCTCTTTTCTTGAGCTTATGGTTGTAAGGTCTTATATTTGTATTCTTGTTTCCTTTAATACAATTATTTAATATAAAAAAAACTTGTCCATTCAAATGTTATAAGGAGTTATAACCAATTTTTCAATCCCTCTGTGTACATTGATGTGTCTACAACTTGAGGTGATTACATTCATAAGTATATTTTCTTTAGCAAATCATATTTTCTAATTTAAAAAACTTTGTTTGAATGAATATTTTAATATTGATATGAAATTTTGAATGTTTTCTTATCCCAATTGATCATTTTATGCTCAAATTATGGTTTCCTATTTTCTTTTACCCATTTTCGTATAGGTCAGTTCATTTATTCATTGTACAAGGTTTATTTTATTGATTCATAGTGTTTTGGTTTAAATTCTTGTTAAAGATTTGCATCTTTGGTATGTTTAAACAAGAATTACAAATTGCTTCTATGTTTGTGGATTTAGGTATATTACAAATGTTCTTATTTAAACATGAATATTGTAGGTTTTTGACCCCTCGTCGTAACGCTAATCAAAATTAAAATAACTAGACTACTGCTGTAGCAGTGGTGAGTCTAGGTCGATCCGACAGAGAGTGTGTGAAAAGTTTATGAAATAAATTAATCGGTGTTTACACTAATGGGGGATTTTGGATTTTTAAAGAAGAAAATAAAATAAAACTAACTAATAAAAACAAATTAAAGAAAACATGCAATATAATAATAAAAATGGGAAATTCGGTAGGGACCCGATTCTTTGGTTCAATCTTGGCCTACACCCTGACTAAGCATATTTTATTAATTTGTTGTTCTTTAACCTCTCCTAGCAACTATTAATCGTGGGTTAATAATTAACCCGAGTTTTCCCTTAGGTTTTCTTTAATCAAGATACGAACGTTAACTAAACCTAACTACCTAACAACCTAGGATACGATCTCTAGATTTAATTAGGTAGTAACATTATTAATCAAGGCAACAATCACATACGATGGGTCATTTAACCTAGGTCATGTTATCCCCAATGATTACGAATCATTAGTCGCTACATATGAATTTCAACATAACAATTATGGATTATATGGAAATTCTAGCAATGGGTTTGAAATTAACGATTCGATGAACGCATTAAAATCATCACTCACAATACCCAATAGGTTCATACACAAATAACCGAATAATAACAAAAATTCGATTATTCATACACAATACCCAGTTTAATTAAAATAGGATAACACAATCAACTCCTATTGAGAGAAAGAAATAACAAAATAATAAAAAATTACTTAACCTGGGTCATCAGCGTCGATGTCACCTCCGAACTGGTGTCGGGATACCTAGCCCTTCATGGGTCTTCTCCTAAAAATTGCTTCAACCCCCATCTAATGTCCCTACTTAAATACCCCTTTAATTTCCCACTATTCAATACCGCAAGCTTCGGCGTCACGCAAGCCCACCAAAGATGCAGTTGCTGCGCCTCCACTGTGTCTGTCTTCACGCCTGCACAGCGTCCCTCTTGTTTCCGCTACTATGCTTATATTTGTTGTGCTGAAACTGTGCATTTGATTTGACTATTTAATTTCACTTGCTCTTAAATCCTCTTGTGCTTGCGTGACTGCGTCCCTTGCTTCCCTTATACGCTGCCCCTAGAGCTCCTTGTGTGTCGTCGTTCCTCCCTAGTGTGGAAGGACCTGCTGTAGCCTCTTGGTCATTCCCCCTTCATAACACTGCTTTGTTGCTCCCTTTTCAGCGTCTTAAAAAAATGCTGCTTTTTTTCTACGTAAAGCAGCAAACACTGCATTTTTATGGCAATAATACCTAAAATCATATATGAATTAAAGTGAGTATCTTAAGCATTTTTATGTCAATAATCGCTAAGTGTAAATGATTAAATATATCAACAATTAAACACATATCACAAAGATAAGGTAATTTATCAGTGCATCCTAGGCGTCGATTTCACCTTCAAACTAGTATCAGGAAGTTAGCCTTCCACCTTCTCGATCATGCTCCAAGGAGTAGCCTCTGTCACCTCCATTCTTGTTAAAAACTGAAGAGAAATGGTGAAGAATGGAGGTGTTTTGGTTTCTGTCCACTCTCCTTTTTATCCACCAGCACAACTTATTCCCTTTTATACTAACACCTAGGGACAGATAGCGCCTTTCATGGTCGTGCATGGACCCTCAAGGGTGTGAGTGTTTTCTCAAACTAATGAGACACCCCTACATGGGCGTGAGAGTGATCTCACTCCCATACAGTTGATTGCACGGCCGTGAGATTGCTCACGGTTGTGCAACTTCACTAGGCTGTGAGCTACTTCCTTACTTTGTTCTTCACTTTCACATTATATCTTATCTCTTCTTCTTTTATTCCTCTTTTTCTTCTTACTCCATGAATCAATAGACTATGAACATTGAGAAGATGGGTCAATGAATATGCTTTCAGGTCACTTTTGGCTCCATTACTTTTGAAATGTACCTAAAATAAACTATGAGCTAAAGCGAGTATCTTAAGCATTTTTAAGGCATTAATCACTAAGTGTAGTAAATTAAATGAATCAACATTTAAGAACATATTAGTGAGTGCCTTTTTTAATTGATTGAACACAGATAAACAATTATCATCAAAATGGAATGGTACTTCTTTGACTAATAACTTTGTTAAAGGTCTTGCAATTTGTGAGAATTCCTTAATAAAATGATGTAGAACACAACATGATCTAGGAATGCTCGCATGTCTTTGACATTGATGGAAGGTAGGAGCTTCTCAATAACCTTCATTTTTGCTTTATCAACTTAAATTCATTGGTGCAAAATTTTGTGCCCTAGCACTATCCCCTCATGCATCATAAAGTGGCACTTCTCCTAATTTAACACTCATCTTTGGATTACTTATATCCTGAGTAACCATCTAGGAAGCAATAAAATGAGTGACCAGCCACTCTCTCAATCGTCTGATATACGGATGGGAGAGGAAAGTGATCCTTTTTAGTCAATTTCTTAAGTTTTTTATAATCTATACAAACTCTCCATCCTATGACTGTTCTTTTCGAAATCAACTCCCCACTTCCACTCTCCATAACGGTCATTCAGCCCTTCACCAGTACGCATTGTATCAAGATAACCCATTCGCTATCAAATATGAGGTATATGATACCCGCGTCTAAGAGCTTCACTACTTCCTTCTAGACCACTTCTTTCATGTGAGGGTTCAACTTACGTTGAAGTTCCCTCACCGCTCTACTCCCTTTTTCAAGGTTTATCTTATGCATACAAACATTTAAGCTTATACCTCAAATGTCAAATATTTGCCATCTCATGGCCTTCATCCACTTCTTAACAATTTCTACCACCCTACTCTCTTGATCCCCATCCAATTGATTAGGAATGATGTTGGGTAGAATTTGACCTTCACCTAAAAAGGTATATCTAAGATGTGTGGGAAAAGGGTTAAGCTATAAAGTTGGTGGTTTCTCTGTGGAGGGTGGTATGGGTGCTTCGGTTCATACTAATATTTCTTGATGAGTCTGAACACCCGAATCCTCTATCTCAACATCTTCCTCAGAAATAGCTTCATTTGCCTTCTCAGTGTCATTGTGTTGGGCCCAGGTCTCGTTACTTATCCCAAGGCGACAAATTGAGACGATCAGGTAAAGATCATGTGAGAAGAAAGTGGAAAGCTTCAACTTATAAGGAGAAATTTCAGTACCAGCATTGGTAGGTTCGTCGCGGCAAAGTAAATATTTCGCCAAGGCAAAACTAGGAAATACTACCAAGGACCTTTTAGGAAAGGCTCGTCGCAGCCAATGTCTGGCTTCGCCGAGACGAAGTCTCAAGGTCAAGCAATCACACCCTTCAGGAAAAATGCGCCATGGCGAAAGTCTGACTTGGCCGCAACGAAGTTTCTGGATCAAACACAAGCACCTCTCAGGAAAAATATGCAGCGGTGAAGTTACGAGTTCAAGCCAAAAACACCTTTCAAGAAAGGTTCATCGTAGCCAAAGTCATTCCTTCACCGCAGCAAAACCTTCTATTCAACAACCCAAACCCAACAATCCAACAACATACAATTCCAACAACACTTAACAACTCACCAAAAGAAATACATGAACATGCACAAAGGAAACTTCTTCAACTCTTAATCTTCTTACTAAAACAAAATGGAGTTTAAGCATAGCTTTAATTACATATCAACAGCCACAATAATAGCTTAATAGAAGATACAAAATACAATGAATGCTCATGTTGATATGCTGATAAAGCTACCCAAAAAAAATTAGAACTAACTTAGTTACAAAATGAAGCTATCTTAGAGTTTGCCCAAAGCTTTGCAAGGATTAATAACCTTCTCATCTGCACCTGAGGAGTGAAAAATAATAGGTTGAGCTACTAAGCTCAGTGGCTAATATATTTATAGCCATTGGTATCGAGCATACAAATCAAGCATATATATATATATACACACACATCTATATCTCATTTTAATCTAGCAATTCAATCATCAACAATTCTATTCCAAAAACTCATAAATTAAGGATTGTCTTCACATAAAACATATCATGTATATTTAACCATCAAACAAAACACTCAATTTTTGTATCATACTTGACAAATCAAAGATGAAATGCACAAACAAATGGATTGAGAGTCCTATAGGTTGAAAAGGAAAAACCGAAGTTTATACCATGAACTAAATGAGTCTGTTTCCTAAGAGCTCATATTCCACAAGCGGACAGTTGGGAGAAGGTTTTAAGTCAACGGGCATATGATGAACGAAATGGTATCTCTCTTGCTCAAACACAAGAAAATTTTTATGCTCAATTCATTCCATCGCATATTCATATTTTCATGCTTCTTATGCTATTTCCTCTTTTAATTATACTAAATATCATAACTTCTTTCAAGGCATAACATGAAAGTAAATCATAATGCATTTTTCCCACAAATACCACAATTCAAAATCAAGCAATCAAGCATACACACATAGGTAAGAATTTTCCCATTTACACAATAACTATAAACATATTACCCACATAAATTGCTTGAAAATCCAAACTCAAGTTTGTCTTTCCTCTTGCTTTTGCATGGGATTTTCTTGGTTTCCTCCAAACAAACCAAATTTCCATTCAAACCAATATTCCAATGGAAAATCCATAAAGCTTTAATAACCGAGAATAAATAAAAATTGAGCTTAGACTCAACCTACCCATAGTCTATCTAGGCTAGAAAAACCAAAACCTAGTTTAGAAATCCATGAAAATTGAAATGGGTTTCTTGGTTCTCTTCTTTCTTCCAACACAAAACTCATTTCTCTAATTCTTTTTTCTACCCAGCCAAGAAGAAAAGATGATGGAAATTTACCTAAAACAAGTTGGTTTCTCTTCTTTCTCCTTCTCCACGATTTCTTCTTCTTTCCTAGCTTCTCCCACGATTTCTTCTTCTTCTTTCTTTCTTTTCTACGTTTTTCTCTATTTTTTTCTCATTCGAAGACTACTTTTTATCTTGTCTTCCCAATTTTTCCCTTCTTTATTTAATGTAATGCCTATTAGCTCCTTTAGTCTATTAGCTACCATATTATCCTTCTAACATTTCTATTCTAAATTCTAATTTATATTTATGCTTGCTAAATTTATTGACTAAATTCTAAGAAAATAAACTAATTAATTAATTAATTAAAAATAATTAAAAAATTTGGGGTCCAACACATTGTCTATCTCAACTTCTACTAATTTAACCTCTTTAAAACAACTCTCTACTTGTTCTTGAATACTTTCATCTGTAATGTCAATGTTCATGCAAGTGATGCTTTATTTCGCATTCTTCAAGGCTTTGTTCATATTGAACTCCACTTGATCTTCATCAATCTAAAGTGTCAATTTACCTTCATAAACATGGAATGCTCTTCCTATGTTCATGAAAGGTTGTCCAAAAATTAATGGACAGTTCTTATATAACATACCACTCCCTAAAGCATAAGCCCAAACATACCAATGGATATTCGAGAACATACTCTATGGAAATGATACATTAGGACAATCAAAATAACTCAATCTGAATAGTCAAACATATTATAAGCATTCAAAATATTCATTTCTTCCTATTTCTTTCACAAACTTAAAAAATCATATAAGTCATTATAATTTTGAATCCACATATACATTACACAACAGTTGAGACTTTAATCTTAGTACAAAAATGTGTAACATGATATGGGATGCTAATGCAAAAGACTCTAACTAAACTCCACAGATTTAGCTTATCAGACCTTTAAGTCATTTTCGTCCCCAAAATGTAAGTATTAAACTTCTAGTAGATCGTTTAGTAGTTAAAACTCCCCTAAACCTAAACAAAATGATGCAATTTTGATGAATTTGCGAACTCAGTGAGTGAATCATCATCGATGGACTCACATAGTCAAATCACAAAGACAAGTTATATCATAATTTATCACACTTCAACAAGTATATCATATAAGCCAATATTGCATATCACATCACATTCTCCATTGACTTCAGTTGTATTTTACTATTTCAAAGCAATTCAATAAATCATTTCAATTCAATCATATGATGCATGTAGGGATGCATATGCAAATGCTCATGTGTTTTCATTTTCATTTTTGCTTTGTTGTGACCAAGTCCCTATTCACAAAATTTTGTTGTCCCGTACCCATTATGGGTACCGAGTTCATGGTTGTCCCATGCCCATTGTCGATACCGAGTCCATGTTCTCAAAGCTTGAGGCTATTTTTCATAAGTCTAAGCTCAAAGCTCTTTTCTGCACATCAGTCACTCTAGTCACAACTCCTTTATCTAATCATGTATTTCAATATGATGAGATGCATCATTTCATATGCTATGCTTTCGTTAACTTTCATTTCGGTGTGCTCATGCCATATAACTATCTCCTTAGACCTAAGTCTGACATTTATCAATCAATTGTACACGCATTTCATATTAAACATACAATTTATATAGAAGCACGTATAAGTGAGTTTACACATCTAAGTTGACTCATAGTACACTCCAGAAATGTTATTGCCTCAATGTTCTGGTAATGTCTAGATGCTGGAGATCACCTTGCACGTCTACCGTCATGTAATACATGCACACATAGTTCACAAATCACTAATTTGTTTAATCATATGAATATACATTCATACACATGTATATGTGTCATGTTTCAATGCATGCTCAATTGACTTTCCGGGTATGTATTCTTATGCACAGATCTTGACTATTCAATTTGTGCTAATACACCCTAAGACCATTCCAACATTACAACTTGTATACTACCATTTTGCAATCATGTTTATACCTTTAAGTAAGCTTGATTTACTCCAAATTCATCAACCATATGTTACAATTATCCATGTAAATTTTCATGATAAAAAATCCTCCTATAACACACACACAATTGTTACTTTAAATCTAGAATTTAAACATATACCATTCATTCTTCATTTTCCAACACATCTTCAACACCAACGCCACATTCATTCCATCCCTAATTAGCCATAATAAAAATTCTGCTAACTTATACCACAATATGTCAGTATTTCACTTACTTGATTAGCATGAATGCCACCTCAAATGTCAAGCTTACTTAGCCTCACATGTAATAAAATTTCAAGAACATTGAGGTGGGTGTGATGATTTGACCATGACTAGAAAATGAAGACAGTAGTATATGTCACAATGTTCTACCTCTATAGCGATCTTTATGAAGGATTTTGCATGGGTTTTTGGTGGTGATGCATAGAACTAAGGCAGAAACTCAAAGATGTGGATTATGGGTGGGTTTCGGCAATGAGAGGGTGGAGAAGGAGAGAGTTGAAGTAAATCACTTGTTAATATAGAATTCACGTACAATATACAAAATGCACAAGAAGGGGGGGTTGAATTGTGTATTCTTTTCGTGAATACAAAAACCTTTGATATTTCTTGAAAAGAACTTTTTTTAAGCTATTAAATGAATACAAAAAATAGCTATGTGATTAAATCACAAACAACTTCTATATACGTATTTAAGAACAATAGAAATTAAAGTAAAAGGTTAGAAGTTAGACACTGCGATTTTATACTGGTTCACCCCAAACCTTGGGCTACATCCAGTCTTCAGAGTTCGTCTGAGACTTCACTATACTTTTTCAAATTTACAAGTATTCTTTTCCCCCTTTCAGACCCTCTTCAGGTCTCTTACACCAAGTATTCTTTTGCTATTTTAGCCTCTTCAGGCTCTTAAGCTTTCCTTTCTCTCACTAGAAAGATATTGTGAGCTTTTTGTTACAGTAGAGTTTGCTCTCATGTATTGCACTTTGAATACATAATTTTTCTTTGTAAGTGATAACTTGAAAGTTAAACGTTCAAAAACTAAACTTGTTTAGTCTTCGACTATGACTAGTATTTATAGCCTAAGTCTCCAACTGCTTCTTGTTTCTTGTAGAAACCGTTATTCAGTTGAGTTCTGTAACTAACTCCAACTGACTAACTATTCGATGTACTAAAGTATCTTTATCTCTGTATCGTCTGTGATTTCCTGCTTCTTCTGAGTTTTTCACTTCTTCTGTGTTTTCCGCTTCTTCTGTATTTTTTTCGTCTTCTGTGTTTTCCGCTTCTTCTATGTTTTTCGCTTCTTCTGTGTTTTTTGCTTCTTCTGTATTTTTGCTTCTTCAGTGTTTTCCGCTTCTTCAGTGTTTTCTGCTTCTTTTGTGTTTTTGCTTCTTTTGTTTTTTTTGCTTCTTCTGTGTTTTTCGCTTCTTTTGTGTTTTTCACTTCTTTTGTGTTTTCCGCTTCTTCTGTGTTTTTGCTTCTTCTGTGTTTTTTGCTTCTTCTGTGTTTTTGCTGCACACTTAACACACATATCAAAACAGGTCATTTATTTCTATTATTATTATTATTTGATTGTCACCAAAATTAATAGACGTGAAGTCTTCTTGACTTAACATAGATGTCATAACTTATTACTGGCATCGATTTAGCTACCACACTAATGCTATTAATCTTCCTATTTAAAGCCTCCAACTTTACTTCCAAAGTTGTAACTATGTCAACTTTATGGATCCCACTTGTCCTTATCTTTGGTCTTGTGATGCCCCACTAAAATTATTTCATTGTAACATTCTCTATATTCTTATGTAATTCCTTATGGGCCTTAAAGATCGTCATCCTCATTGAATATGTGTCTATCAAGTACTTGGACAAGTGGCTAAACCTACTATGAAATGTTTGCATCTACATACCTAAATTAAGATTTTGGTGTGTCCAATTCCTTAACATTCCCCTCTAAGTTTCCCAAGTATTGTATAGAGTTTCGCTTTCTGATTTTTAGAAGAATAAAATCTCATTCCTAAACATCATTGTACATAAAGCAGGAAAGTATTTGACTAAGAATTTCTCAACTAGCCCATTTTATGTAATGATAGATTATAAAGGTAGTGACTTTATCCATGATGTAGTGTGCTCTCTTAATGTGAAAATGAGCACACTAAATTTGATGGCATCTTCTAACACTCCATTTAATTTAAAGGTGTCAAAAATTTATAGAAAGTTAGCATTATGGGCATTAGGATCTTCATCTGGTAGTCCATCAAAATGTGTCAACTACTGGATTATGTCCCAATTAATGAGGTTTAAGCAAAATCCCCTTTTATACAATTTTTGAGTCCTATTATATGTGGAAATTGCATTTGAACACTTATATTTTTCTCTCTTATCTTCTATAATGTCCATTTAGTTCTTAAATTTGGCTAAAGTTGTGTCCCAAGACTAATTCTAATCATACACTAAAGAACATAGACCTATAATGCAACTAAAACTATGAGATCAAGAAAATTTGTTTTAAACTAAAATAAAATATAAAAAAATAAAAAAGCTGATTGGACTAATAAATATTAAGCCTTCCAAATATCATAGTCTTGAATATTGGTGAAAAAAACTAATGCGATTTATACAAATTGAAAAAATATGGAATGAGAAACTATAGCCACTTAGGTTGAGAATTAGAAGTATATTAACTTCAGTGGTAATTATCGGTCAAGTTTCTATAATTAATTTAGATGATAAACTTGTCGAATACGAAAGTTATATTAGCTTGTTATTTGAATTGATTTTATAACTCAATTGGTAATTTTAGTAAGATAATTATCCAATCATTTCCCCTTAGTCATGCATAGGAGATTAAATTAGTTAAATTATTTCTCAAGAGTTTCCACATCGATTAATCAATCTGTTTTTGCTTCTAGTTAAATCAGTTCACCTTTTAGTCTAATCGTGTAATTTTCTTTACTCAACAAATCCGATAGAATGTTTAGGATTGAATTTTTTTTATTTTTATTCAAGATTAGTTCGAGTGGACCAATTTCACTTCTATAGGAGACGACCCTGGGTAATCAATTACAACTACCTCGTATACTCATGATTAAGATAGCTTAGTTATTTATAGACCTTATTTTGGGCACAGCAGGTCTCTCCTAGACACTCTAGCTCTAGTATAGGTTTGTCATGTATGGGATCAATTGGTTGGATTGGTGGTGGTAGGATCTTAGTGATTATATGTTATGCCATCCTTACTAGTGTGTCTCTAATCTAACATATATATTACTCTATACATACTAAAGTGGGTTATATGGGTTTTAATGAATGTCTTAGAGCGTGAGGTGGTGTGGGTGCTCTCTCTTGCTCCTCACCTTCAACCTTTTGTTTCTATATAAGGATTTCATTTACTACTTCTGGTGGTGCATCAATCAGCGTAAAGTTTTGATCCTATTCACTAACTTAAAGTTCAACTATCCTTATGATCCTTTAAATTTGCATGGAGAGTAGGGTAAGAGTTTAAATAAGAGTCAACTCATGCTCATCACCTAATACTCCCATTCTCCTTACCAATTAGATGATTACTAATTTACTGGTGGTCACAGTTGATTACTAATTTACCGGTGGTCACTCTAAAGTTTAATCGATACAAGTAACCCTTGATAAGTTAAATAAAAACATGCCTTATATGTATTTGAACTCGATTACATATGTAATATATAAAGAATAGGTCTTGGTAGGTCACTACGCCTATACTATCACATCAAGCATATAAGGAATGGATAATTAATTTGCCAATCAAGGCCAAAAAGAGGAAATTTTGGACCTTATGGGTGAAAAAGTATCTATTGAGGCCATTATATGCCAAAATTTGGCCAAGTGGAACCCTGGGTAATGCAAATTAGTTTTATTCATATCAAAATGCATAGTATGCATTTACTCCTTATTATAGAACTATTCATATAATCAAAATTGATTGTAAATGTAAAGATGACGTGTAGCCCTAACTGGAATTGGATGATCGAGTCAACTTAGAAAGTACACAAAAACACCGGCACTAACTCCTGATATGTTGACTCTTTAATGTTAAAAACCTACAATAAGTTATCAAACTTAATTTTCCTCACCATCCAAGTCTCTAAGTCCAACACCCTCTAGGCACCCTAATTTATATGTTCCTTAAATTTCTTCACATGTAGGGCCTTGTATCACTTCAGCTAAGCTTTAGTCACAAAGTTAGTAAGAGGGTGAGTTGGCTACTCTATAAGTAGCACAGAAGGTTGGATGTCTACTGCAGGTAGGCATTAAAACTTGGGATCCTTAAGTGTAACAGCCCATTACTTGTGAGAGGGATAGCATGGTAAATATGAGTGATTAAAGAGAGTTAGAAATGCACTTCCATGCTCATGCATAATATGCCATACACTTATACATGAATAGTGAATTTAATTGCATATGAAAATAATTGTACATGC
This sequence comes from Erythroxylum citrifolium, assembly GCA_026284465.1. Taxonomy (NCBI): domain Eukaryota; kingdom Viridiplantae; phylum Streptophyta; class Magnoliopsida; order Malpighiales; family Erythroxylaceae; genus Erythroxylum; species Erythroxylum citrifolium. The sequence continues at coordinate 28,520,329 of JANKOE010000003.1, forward strand.
ATTCATGAAAAATTCCGGGTATAAGTGGATTGATTTGTGAATTTTTTAGAGTTATGAATGTTTTTACATTGGAAATATCAGTGATTAAATATGGTATTTATAAATTTTGGGGAATTTAGGAATAAACTTTGGGAATTATAGAAAATAGGAAAAAGAAATCAAAAGGAGCTTTGGAGATAATTGGATTGTAAAGATGAAGGCTAAGGGAGTTAGTTTCAAAAGAAACTAAGTTAGAGTTTAGGTATTGGGAAAGTGACAAGTGTCACTTAGGCTTTTATACTTTTGCTATAAGTAGGTTACTATTCTTTGAGAGTTGACAGGTTAAGTCTTATCTAAGTCCCTTCTTTATTATCATCTTCTTCAACCTTTCTTTGGAAATACCGAGTTTTCTATCAAACACTTTCTAAGAGGCTTTTGTGATTTTCCTTACCTACATCGAACCCACTTTGTCATTTGTGTCCTTTCCCCTAAGAAAAAACCAGAAGCTGGTCATTATACTCAGTGAAGTATGTAAATCGTGTGGAGTTTAGAGCTTGAAGATTTTGGAGTTTTCAGCAAGTAAGTAGTGAATAAATCCTTTAGAGTTGGGAATTTATGAAATAAGTTTGATAAGTTACTATCATTTGCATGGAAAATGGCATTTACCTGTTTGTTCATAGATACAGTGTTGTTGGGGGATGAAAAACCTAGTTATGGTGTTAATTTAGTGTTTTGAAAGATTATGAGTGTTGAGTGTTGTAAAAGTGATTTTTGGAGTTGAATGGAAGAGATAATTTAGGTAGAAGATGAGTTGGGTGTAAAGTATTGAAAGTTGGAAAATCTGGAAAATGTTCACTAAGTATGCTTCAGTCTTTTAGCCATAACGTTTTCTCTAGTTGTCAAAATGAGATGATTCTTAATTTGGATCAAAATAGAGATATATGGTTACATTTCGTATGAAGACATCGAATTTCAATTCTATCTCTAAGAGTCTCAAAAGTTGTCATGAAGTTAAGAATCGGGTGCAGTATGTTGGTATATGGATGGAAAATTCGCCTTTGGACTTTAGGGGCAAATTTGAAATTTATATAAATATATTTTAACAAAGATGCCTTCTTGAGAGTTGTATATCTTTCTTTTATCTTTCCAACGGTATATAGTATGAAAAATTTGGACATCGGAGTCAAAAGTTATGACTTTTATAAGTGGAGACGTTCAGACACAAAAGTAAGACGAAGTTTTGAGACAAAAAAGTAAGACGAAGTTTTGAGACAAAAAAGTAAAACAAAATTTTGAGATGAAAAAGTAAGATGAAGTTTTGAGACGAAAAAGTAAGACGAAGTTTTGAGATGCAAAAGTAAGACAAAGTGAAAGTAAGACGAAGTGAAAGTAAGACGAAACAAAAATGAGACGATACAGAAGTTAGATGATAGCATTGGCCTTTGAGGTCTTCATGAAAGTTGTAGATCTCTAAGTCTTCTTTCCAATGGTCCAAAAATGAAATCAATCCAACATCGTTGGTGAAAGTTATGGAGGTCGTGCCAAAATATGTTCGTTTTGATTGAGGTCATAAACATGGTTGCTTCTTTTGGCCATAACTTCTTCTCTAGACCTCCAAATGACTTGA
>JANKOE010000003.1:28543344-28573093 GCA_026284465.1 Erythroxylum citrifolium
TCAGATAACATGTATCAGATCTGATATTGTGTACAAATATTAGGAGATTATGTATAGATATTAGAAGATTATGTACATATACTAGTTTCCTAAATTAGCTAGCTCTATTTCTATATATACATGTAATTGTGTACTGATGAAAAATAGGAAAGAAATACAACTATTCAATATTTCCGCACTTCATAATGGCACACACCGAAGAGAAAGTAAGGAAAAGGAAAGGCCTTTCTTTTCTTTGTTGCTCTTGATTACCATTTTAGTTACTCAATCTCCACTTGCAGCTTTCTTAAATAATACAAGCTCAAAATATCATGAAATATACTGTTCAAAACCATAAAATATAAACTACTACTTGTATTGTTTAACCAAAGAAGGAAAATTTTGGATTTAGCATAATTTATTAGTGACATTTTCCTACTATATGCACAAAAAATAGATTGTCAGGTAAACTCTTTTTGTTGTTTTGTTGGCACATTGTCCAACACAAATATCTAGGCATCCTAGGGCAATCTTCATAATCCTTTACGTGGTTTGACCTTTGGCAATGATTATCAATGTTTAATTTTGGTTCAGGGGATCGTATGATTGATTACATGAATATGGATGATAGATCAGTTGGAATGTTTTGGGTTGTTTCGTACACCATGGCACAACCAGCTTGTGAAACAGTGATGACTTGGTTATCTTCTGCTGGAGTTTCTGAACTATTGCCAGGAACAAATATTCAGTCAAATGAGAGGTTAATGGTGATGCGGGAAGTAAGCCCGCTACCAATGTCACTATTATCAGGCCTTTCTATGAATTTGTGTTTGAAATTGGTCTTCCAAATGGAAGATTCTTTATTTGCAGGGCAGGTATTGTCTTTACTGATATTTATATAATGAAGTCAATGCATTTTCCTTAGTATTTTCACTTTAAAGTTGATATGCATTCGTAGACTTCGCAAAGCAATTGATTGTATCTAACTCCTGATTTTCTTGTTTCTCATTGTCAAACATGAAATTCAATTATGTTCCGCACAACAAGATATAACTTCTAGTGAATATATAGCTGTTGATAAAAGTGGAATGTTTTTGAACAAAAAATGCCAAATAGCACAAGGCTTTGCCCATTAGACTCATTGTGTAAGATGATTGATACGACAAAATGGGAACAATGTGATGCTTTCATTCTATAATTTAATTTGGAAGACGCATTTGTATTGCTAGGGAAGATGGGCATATATGATGTTAAGTGTTGATATGATTGTAATTTTGGTGCAGGTTGTCCCTAGTATTGCAATGGTTGAGACTTATTGTCGGTTGTTGCTAATTGCACCTCACTCATTGTTTCGTTCGCACTTCAATGTAAGTCACTTTACTTTCTATATAGATGCTTCTTGAACATCCTATTTTTAGGCATTAATTGTATGCCTGTAACAAAACATTAAATGTTTCACTTGCTGATAGGTAAAACTTGAAGTGCAGGACAATGTATACAACAATTTATGGGCCTCTTTAGATGTACAAGAGGAAGATACTAAACTAATAGTCCACTACAAATACATTACGTGATGGGTTTTATGGGACTATGAGACCACTTACTTTCTTTTACATGTTGCACGTTGATATATAGTGAAGTACTAATCATGTTTTTACAAAATACCATTACTTTGGGAGCACTTGTGTTAATTAGCCTTTGAAATAATTTAAATTTACATATACTTCCAGGCGAGTGTTTTAAATTCAACACTTGCTCTTTGAACTTGCCTTTTGCAGTCTAACCAGGTTTTGCTAACTCTGCCCTTGACCATGGTGAAATTTACACTACACTTATAATTATGCTAGTATGTTTTTGGTTGTCTTTGTTGGTGAACATATGCTTTCATGAAGATTCTAAAACATGTCTTGAAATCTTCCCTTGCAGCACCTAGCACAGAGATATCCATCCTTACTAGGCAAGCCTGGGGTAACTCTTTTGGTGCTTGAAATTGTGAACTATCGGTTGCTTCCTCTCTACAGGTGTTCTTCAATTTATGCAATCACTAAAATCAGTGATACTTAAATTGTTTTGTTGAAATTTGAAGAGGCTTAAGACTTCTTAATTTATGCACTGAAGTTATCCCTTTAAGACCTAGTTATCTCTTTAAGACACAACTGGGTTGCATACAGCTTGTAGCACAATAGGATTTTACTTTGTCCTTGCTTTTGGATGTGGTGCCACATCTTTTTAATTGGAATTTCTTGCTATCTATGGTGAAAGTTCCAAAATTTGTTTTAGTAGAATACGAGTTCTAGAAGTTTGTAATCATTTCTTTATTTCCATCCAAGGAAATTTTATATTTTGGGACTTGGCCTTTTGTTTGTTTTCTAGGTATGAAGGGAAGAGCAAAACTTTGATGTATGATGTAACTAAAATAGTGTCTACATTGAAGGGAAAACGTGGAGACCACCGTGTATTTCGATTAGCTGAAAACTTATGCATGAACTTAATTTTGTCACAAAGGGACTTCTTCCCTGTGAAAAGAGAAGCAAAGGTAATTTAAAAGAACCTCATCTTAGCTAAACTGAATTATTAACTTAGTCAAACTAAGATTTTATGATTGTTTAGTTAGGTCCAAGTAAATTCACTAAAACATTGAATCGTGTAACTATAATCACGTTTTCCATCATTGTCAAAATACGTGTCGATTAAGATTCTGTGATTGCTTTGTAGGGTCCAAGTGAATTCACTGAAACACTGAATCGTGTAACTATAATCACTTTTGCGATTATTGTCAAAACACGTGGAATTGCTGATGCTGATCACTTGCTTTATGTACAAAGTATGTTAGAACAAATAATGGCAACAAGCCAACATACATGGTCCAAGAAAACTTTATTTTACTTCCCTCCTCTTCTTCGTGATTCCCTCAGCGAGAGAATGGACAAAAGAGGCTTGGCTATTCAAGCATGGCAACAGGTTTGTTGTTATGAATATCTTCAATGTTTCACCATTGCCATTTTTTTCTCTGCCTTCTATATTGGTTAGATTTCCTTGGTTCAAATAGTGATATTTGGCTAGTTAGTATTTTTTCATTGTGGTTAAATTTACAAAAATATGACACTAAATCCAAAAGGTGTTAGGGAACTATGGACAAAATTATATTTAATGACAGAAGGGTTAGGTTAGCTAGTTTAAACACTTTAGGGTTAGAAATAAAGTGATTGTGATTAAACTATAAAAAGAGAATTAAGGTTAAAAATGGCTTTGAAATAAAATTCTATAGTAACATGAAATTTGTAATTTGCTATAGAATGACTTATTTATAGTAGTCATAGGAAAAACTAGTAGTACTAGAAAAATTTATTTATAAGGAAACCTAACCTATATAGGAAATATTGTCGATTAAGAAAATAAATTCCAATTAGAATAAACTAAGTTCTGTTCTTTGTCTTTGGCTAGATGTTCCTATATCGTTTTCTTTTGGTTTGAAAAGAAGCTTACTCTAATGAGTGAACATGGACATGCTCCTTAGAGATGTTAGAATCAAGTACTTCTAGTTTTTGGTTTTCCAACTCAGATCACCAAGAAATCTTCCATATGAGTTGTAACATTCTGATTGAATTTCCTCGACGTTTAACTCATGCTCAATTGTCTTAAGCTTTAGCAATCGGAAGCTATAGAACTTAGTCTATGTATCACAACAAAATTCATCAAATGGATAAAAGTGTCAAAAATTATTGGTTAGGTTGATTTATAAGCCAGGTAGTACCTAATTTTTAAGCTGATTTTTTAAAAATCTTATAAAGTTCAAACTTTCTTTGCTTGAACTTATGATTAATATGCTATAATTATATTATATGTAGCAGAAGTGTCACTATTAGAAAGTTATGGAGGAAACCTTTTCTTGTTGTAGATCTTGACATACTCATTAATTGTATCTAATACTTCTTCCTGGTGATTTCCTTTAATTACATCAAAGTCAGTACACAAAATACCTCTTTGTTGGTGGAAATTTGGAAATTGGGTAATTGTCGATGTTCAAGATGTTGTATGATCAATCCTACACTTTCTAAAGGAATTGGTTACATGTAGATAAAGTTTTATTGGTTGATCTCTGTTAAAGATTATGATTTGATTAAGAGGATTTTTGAAGATTATGGTTGTGATTTGATTGAGAGGATATTTAGGGTTTATAATTGTAACTTATGTGATATAAACAAGATAATCTAGTATATAAAGAGAGTGGGAGTTGCTGATTTCTACAAGCTCTCACAATCCCTCCGCTCAATTTCTCTTAATTTCTTATTCATATCATGATATCAGAGTAGGTTCTCTAATCTTGCCTCTAATTTTTTCCTTTGTTCTCTCACAGTCGGTAACCCCCACTTAAACCTTTTCTTTGAAAAAAAGGACCAACCTTAACAATCTAACCATAGAAACACCTCAAGCAACCACTGGAAACAACGTTAGAGGAAGAAGCGATGCTAGCTAACACGTGCCATTGGCAACCGCTAGTCAACTGGCATGTGTAGTGCACACGCCACCTTCTGGTGATGTTTTGTTGACCCTGTTGCTATGGACTGAGTTGCACCAACTCCAGGAGTTTGTTGGTGGTGTGTTTTTTTGCCTTTAATTGTTAGAAACCGTGTTTGTGTTTTTAGCCATAGTTGGTGATTTGTTTTTTTCTTTTGGCCTGCAATTTGTGGAAACTAGGTTTGTGCGTTTGACCATAGTTGCTAGTTTCGTCGTAGTCGTATCTAATGATGGTTCGAATGTCTCAGTCCCTCTTTTGTTGTTGCACAGTTGTTGATATTTGAAGTTTGGTTTTTTGCACTGTTGTTTTTTCACTTGATTTTGGTTATCATCTTTCTTATTGTATTGATTGCATTATGAGCAACTTCAAAACTGATAGTGTTGGAGGATAGCCACCTGTTATGGTTCAAGAAATCACAAATTTGAATGGAACAAATTATGTTGCTTGGAAGAAGGCGGTCATTGTATATCTCAAGGGTCTAGTTAAGTATGAGCATCTCATAGGTCCAACTCCTAATATTAAGTCACTTGGGTATAAGAAGTTAGATCAACATGACAACCAAATAATGACAAGCCTCAGGAATGCCATGGAACCAAATATTGTTGACATGTGTCAATATGTAAATTCCACAAAGCAGCTATAGGATTATGTGGGACTTTTATTTTCCAATAACATTACTCATATATATGATTTATCCGTGACATTGTTCATGTGTTAGCAAGGAGAGAAGAACCATATCAAATACTTTTCAGAAATTAAGAATCTATTTGTAGACATTTAGTAGCCCAACCGATAACAATAAAGATCAACTTTTGAAGGAAAGAGAACAGCTAGTTGTGATGAGATACTTGGCTAGCTTAAGACTAGAATATGAACCAATTTGGGCCCAAATACTCGATGACACTGAGCTCTCATCACTTGGTGAGATATATTCACGAGTATCTTGATTCTTGAAGGGACCAATACAAGAAAGTGGTTACAATTTTGCTCTAGTTGTTCATAATGGTGGAAGAGATAATGGAGGCTAAAGTAATCATTGTGGTCTTGGTGGTTGTGGAGGAAGGGGCAGAGGAGGCCCAAGGAAATATGACCATTGTGGCAAGGATGGGCATGGTCAGGATTATTGTTGGGACTTACACACAAGAGTTGCGCCTGAAGCCCTCTCAATCTGCTAATATTGTGGATGCTTATGGTGGTTTTGCCTCAACCAATGGAAAAAAGGTGGTTTTTGAAGAAGAATGTATATCTTTACTCTAGTATCAAGCAGCCAAGCAAGCAACCACACCAATTGTGTCGTTTGCTTACCTAGGTAATTACACAAGTTTTATATCGCCCTTTGTTAAACCTTGAGTTATAGATTTAAGAGCCACTGACCATATTGTAGGTAACCTAAAATTTTTTGATCAAATTATCGTTGTACCAGACTTTGATTCCACTACAAGTATAAGTGAGGTTGGCATTGCGTTTTGTTAGGATCCGTGATAGCAATTGGCAATAATATTAAAGCCTAGGATAGGTAGGGTGTATTCACGTAGACAGAAGGAGGGTGATGTCAGAGTTAGTTAGCACATGGGCTGAGGTGGCACAAGGCATAACAACATGTATGGCAGAATGTACGTGTGGTAGCATAAAAGGAGGGGGAGTGAGGAGAGAGGGCATTTTGGAAAAATAGAAGAAAGATAGAAAATATAGGCAGAGAGAATTCGATTCTCCCTGAGGAGCATTATCTGCTCTGGTTAGGAGCAAATCTGCTCTGGATATATTGTAGTGCCTAGCACATTACAGATATATAAATAAAATAGCAAAACTCAGTATTATGAGCTTAGAGTTCTAACATTGGTCCGACCTGTCGGATACCAACTGAGGGAGAGACAACCCGTGGTTTTAGGAGACCAGCAAAGTTTGAGAAGAAGTTGTAACTCACCTAAATGCCATCTAAGATGTCCGATAGAGTGGACGTGCTGGAAGCCCGTATGGCGCATTTGGAGGCTGGGGTGGAAGAAATCCAGTCGTCTATGCGGATGGTGTTGGGAGAAATGCAGCGAAACTTGTTACTGGAGATGAGTAAGATGATAGGTAAGCGACCGGAGGAAGGACAAGGGAGTGGAGATGCGTCAAGAAGGGGGCCGACTACTGGTTGGCAACCACATCCGGTGGAGCACTCCGATGATACCATGGAAGAATACAGGATGTCCGTCCGCAAGGTAGAGTTACCCATGTTCGATGGGTCAAATGTTACTTGGAAGCTTGTTAAGCCTCCTCCTGATACCTCAATTGTTACTTGTCGATGAGTATATACCATTAAGACTCTTGCTATTTGGTTCAAACTAGAAGAAAATGGCAAATGCATGTGGGGTTGGGTGTTTGCAAAGAAACAATTAGTCAATAGCAAGCAAAAAACCATAATTTGTTAGTAAAGTGTTAGTAACAGAGAAAAAGATAAAGAAAAGTATTTGGTTAATAGAGAGATGAAGAAACGGAGAAAACCACACAAGCTGTTCGAACGAAACAAAGAAAAAAATCATTAATGGAAGAGGGGAGAATAGTAGGAGAGAAACAAAGGAAAAAAATGAAGGCGAAACATGTTTTGGTTTTTAAAACAAGAAGTCAAAATACACAAAAACATATAATTTGTGTTTACATAAACTTTTTGATGTTTTTTATTTTTAAAACAAAAAACTACAATAAAATCAAATTAATGTTTTTGTATTAACACAAAAACCTGAAAAATAAATAGAAATGAACAGGGCCAACTTTTCAAAAAATTAGGGTTAGAATAGGTGATTATGATGGAAATTATAAAAAGATAATAGTGTTTAAATAAACCTTTTGAATAATATTGAAATAACATGATATGTTGTAGTATACTGTAGAATCCATTTTTTGTAGTACTCCTAGTATAATTTGTATTTGTAATAAAAAGCATATAATAATAAGAAATTATACATGTGTTGTAAAGGACACCTGACATAAATAGAGAAAACATTGTAATGAGTGAATAAATTATAAAATTGAATACTAATTAGGAATAAACTAAGTTAAGTTCTCGGACTAGGTATTCCTTCGTCAATCAAGACTTGTGAATACCGAGAATCAGGTCCGTAATTACACTGTTTCTCATCTCATTGCCATCTTGTTTGTGTTTACATGTGTAATCATTATCTTTTCTGTTTAGCTTGATGATTTCAACTTGTAATGTCCTACATTTTCCGTTGTAAGAAATGCAAACAAAATTGCAATTCAAGCTCTATCATACAGATAAAAAGGCATTCAGGAAATAAAAATTTTAAAGCCATGCAACAATATTTTTTTTATATTAAACTCCATAAATGGTTATTTTACAATCGACATCGTCTAGTATTTTTCTACCGTATCTATTTCACTTACCGGGCATCCAAAAAATTACTCATTTTGTAAAATAATTGCTTAAATAAAATATCTAGAGCTAATCTAAGAAAAATTTCTTTGCAAGCAAAATAACATGAATTGACCTTTCTCCTTTTTAAGGCCACATTCATTTCATAGTTTAACAATTTCATTGTGGATTTCTTTTTATTTCAATATTATTTAGTGACATTGAAATCCTGTCTCACTATTTATTCTCTGTATTATTTGTGATTCTTTGGACTGTAACTATACTGTCCAACTGTTTGCAGTTATTTATAAGTTAGTTCATTAGCTGGATGTGTCCTCTTCCAAAAATGCTGGTGCAAATCTTAGATTATTAAAATTTGACATTATTTCCCAGCTTTGTTTAGGTGATGATTAAATTTGTATTCAAGTTCGTTACTTTTATACAGGCGGAAACAACTGTGATTAACCAATGTAATCAGCTTCTATCACCATCTGCTGATCCCCATTATGTTACTACATACATCAATCATAGTTTTCCTCAACATCGCCAATATTTGTGTGCTGGAGCATGGATACTTATGCAAGGGCACCCTGAAAACATTAATAGTGGAAATCTGGTATGGCTTTACAATCTTGTGATTACTCAGTCTCGAATGTATTGTAGTACATGCTGTTATTCCCATGACAAACATAATTTGTTTATACACTTGCCCTTGTTAGTTTTTTGCTTACTGCTATTTTTAATGCTTTTCTATTTGATGAATTCAGGCACGTGTTCTTAGGGAATTTTCTCCCGAGGAAGTTACAGCAAATATATACACTATGGTGGATGTCCTTCTCCATAACATTCATATGGAACTTCAACATGGTCATTTACTACAGGTTGATAACCTTTGCTAAGCAATTTTTAATAATTTTTTCTTACTAACTCGTAAATAGAAACTTAACTTCTGCTTTGCTGTGCTTTTAGGATCTTCTGTTAAAAGCTTGCTCAAACCTTGCTTTTTTCCTTTGGACTCACGAGTTACTACCTTTGGACATTTTGCTCCTAGCACTTAATGACCGAGATGATGATCCCCATGCTTTACGTATTGTGGTATGTTGTTCTATGTCTATTCTTTCATAAAAGATATCGCTATTTTTCATCCCTTTCCCCCAGCTTCCCCACACAAAGATTGAAAAAACAGAAATGAAAGAAAATGATACTTATAGGTTTCGATAACTCATTTTCATTCAATGTAGTTTAACCAATCAAAAGATTGCACATTTTTCGTGAATGATGTTGTTTAAGATTTTAAGGTAGATCTGCCAATACTATAAAATTTTGCTGATGGTGCACTAGTTTTGAAACTTTTATTCAGTTTGCATACAAATTACAACAACATATTCCATGTTTCAGATCAGTTTACTTGATAGACAGGAGCTTCAACAGAGGGTGAAATTTTTTTGTATGAATCGTGGCCCTCCAGAGCATTGGCTTTTTCCCGGAACGTTTAAACGGCTTGAATTGCAAAAGGCACTTGGAAATCATCTATCATGGAAAGATAGGTAAAGCTCTTATGGTTATATATTACCACACTAGATTTCTATAAACTAATTTTGACGAGCCAGGCGAATTTTATGGTTGACGCCCACCTAGTCTGGAACCCTGATTCACTAGGGTTTATCCTTTCAGATATCTCATTGGAAAACGTATGTTTCAAGGCTTTTTGTTTTGCATCATTCCTCCTTAAAACCCATAAATTTTTTCTTTGTCCAGCTTTGTACTTGTCTATTTTGCTTGTCTTCAGGGAGTGTTGTCCAAGTGTTCCCACTGTTACTTTCATTGTTACATGTCAGATACTATTGTGTGCTGTCTTGACATATCATTATTGTTCCTTGACATGCTTAGAGACTCGTTTTGTTATTTGTTGTTTTGTTCATTGGCAATGTAATTTAACTTTTTTTGGTCTTGCAACGAAAAGAAATAAAGCTTCAGTCTTGTTTAAATTTCCTTATTTGAGATAGACCAGTGATTGAATTGTATTATCTTTTAAATTTTGAAAGGAATCATAACCATAACTACATAGAATAGCTGTCCTTGACATGATTTTGGCTACAAAATTAACTTTCATTTCGTGGTTTACCGTTTCAAATTATCATCTTCATATATTTTAATTAAATATTTGTTCTTGTTCGACCATGTTAAGAATTAAACCTTTTGAACCTTGACACTCTCCATATTCTGGTTTGATTTCAGGTCTGGTTTTCTAAGTTCTTTGTGCTAGTATCAAATTATAAGACTAGTGTTAACCTTATGTTGCTTTGAAACTGTTTTGGTAATCCGTATTGAGGAAAGCTTGGTTACAAATGATTAAACTTCATTATTTCTTCAAGAACTCACAAAGGCATCGTCAAATGTTATGACATTCATTTAGTTATTAATGTTTGTTAAAAAGAAAGTACTTTTGTCTAGGAGTTGAAGGTTTGTTGATTATGTTGACTATAAGCTCTGCAGGTACCCCGCATTCTTTGATGAAATTGCAGCTCGATTACTTCCAGTCATCCCCTTAATAGTTTATAGACTTATTGAGAATGATGCCATAGATCTAGCTGACAGAGTTTTGGCAATGTATTCACATTTTCTGACTTACCATCCCTTACGATTCACATTCGTCCGTGATATTCTTGCCTATTTTTATGGTTATCTTCCTGCAAAGCTCATTATGCGCATACTCAATGTACTTGACCTCAAGAAGGTACTTATGCATCCTCTTCCTTGGCTTTTTTTTTGTTTCCCCTTAAAGGTTGACTTTGTTTGATATTTACTTTGTGTTCTACATATTGATTTTAGAATTTGAAACAGATACCATTTTCTGAGTCATTCCCACAGCACCTAAGTTCGTCAAACCCTGCTATGTGTCCCCCTCCCGAGTATTTTGCAACTCTTCTATTGGGACTTGTGAACAATGTTATACCTCCATTAAATACCAACCCAAAGTATGGATCTATTGGAGATCATGGAAGTAATTCAATGCGCACAACAAACATTAAAACTCCAGCAACACTACAATCTGGGCCAGCCAATGCTTCTGAAAGCCAAAAGGCTTTTTATCAAATTCAAGATCCTGGAACACATACTCAACTGGTTCTTGAGACTGCAGTTATAGAGCTTCTTTCTCTTCCAGTATCTGCATCGCAGATAGTATCCTCTTTGGTTCAAATTGTTATAAATATTCAACAAACTCTAATCCAATCAGGTAATGGTCTTCATGGAGCTGCAAATGGTGTTGCACAAGGATCAATCCTACCAACATCTCCTTCTGGAGGAAGTACAGACTCTTTAGGTGCAAGTAGATCAACTACTTCGGTTTCTGGAATTAATACATCTAACTTTGTCTCGCGGAGTGGTTATACATGCCAGCAGTTATCTTGCTTATTGATCCAAGCTTGCGGTCTCCTATTGGCTCAACTACCTAATGACTTTCACCTTCAACTTTATATGGAGGCATCTCGTTTTGTTAAAGAGTGTTGGTGGCTAACCGATGGAAAACGATCATTAGGAGAACTTGACTCTGCTGTTGGATATGCTTTGTTGGATCCAACATGGGCTGCTCAAGACAATACCTCAACAGCCATTGGTATGTTCTACATTAAGCTACATTATCGGCTAAATTTGGGTCATTATCGGCTAAATTTGGGTCATTATCGGCTAAATTTGGGTCATTATTTTTGTTAACGTTGTTGCCTAAGTTTCTAGGATGATCTTATTTCTGTTGATTTCTAGAAAGTTGGCAATTAATGAATATCTTATGCATGCAGTAAGATTGTTGATGTATTGTTGAAGCTCTAGGGTTAAATACTGTTGCTAGGATAATGACGTAAAACAAAACGTGTAATAGTTTGTACATTGTTCAAGTAAACAGTGACAATAAGTGTAAATTCCTCATATTTACTTTATACTAAGTTTTTCTTGCTTATTTAGGACTAAAACCTATTTAAGAATAAAGGATCCATACCAGAGTAGAATTTAGTTTTATTAGTAAATTTTAGTTGGGAATTCCTTTTATTTTTAGGATTATGGTTTCGAGAATTTTTCTATATATATCTATTTAGCCTTAAAATGAAAGTAAGACTGCTTTTATTTGCAGAGTTTTGAGTTATCAACTAGAAGGTATGATACTTTCTTTTAATACTGATTCTTAGACCTTCTTAGTGTTTCCTAATTTCATTAAAGTGTTTCCTGCCTTCCTAATCGTAGGACTATCCATTGTTCTGTTCTTTACTTAAATTCTAGCAATCTCAATCTAGATCTCTAGGAACCCAAATATGAATTTCAACAGCTTACAAAAAATTTGAGCGTAGTGAAATAATTTCTCGAGTTCATTAATTAGTTAACATTTTATTTGTCTATCAATGTGATATCATCTCGGGCCCAACCTAAAGCTTGAAAATTATAAGAAAACAACATCATTTTGATTAAACAATGTTATTTTCTATTTTTAATTTAAAAAAATAAAAAATCAGGCGTGGCTAGGCTTCGAACTGGGTGCCTCAATTGATCGGGCTTTGAGCCAAGCTGGGGCCTGCATAGAAATTTTCATTGCCAAGCCTAGATGTTAGACCTTTGATTCAATAATGATAACACATAATAGGAGGGCATATAAACAAGTATTCAACAACCAAGAGCGTGATGAGTTGATCTTTGAAAATTTTGAAAAAATTGGATATTGATGATCCTTCACAAGGTGCTCAAGACTTGTTCCACAATACATGACTAGACAACAAAGTACCCTCGATGGAGAGAGTAGTGATGCAGCAGTAGCTAGTTTAGTTTTCCTAGTTAATATTGGATTTCTTACTATTTAGTAATTCCTAAGTTATTGGGATTCCTAGTTATCATAGGGTTAGCATATTAATTTTTAATTAGTATTTCCTTTCCTATTAAGAGTTGGATTAGGTCCTATATTAGTATAAATGGGCTGCCTATGCTTGATTTTTAGATATGTCTTTTATCAATCAAATAATTTTATGCTTTTAGAGGTTTTTTTACAAACCCTAAGCCCTATTTCAAGTTCCAGCTACAATCTGCATCAATTATAGCCTATTCTATTCTACTTATCGTTGTTTTTCCTTCCCACACTACATCAATTTTCTTAATTGATGTTTTAACATAGATTTATAACTTTGTTGCAAGTTGCTATTGCACATGATAAGCTCTCACGTTTATGAATGGTTATTAGTCATTTGTTTATTAATGCATGTGCTATCGATTCCCTTGTATTGGAAAATGGTAAGAGCAAAATTCAAACCAGTACAGAAGCAAGGTTATGTTAAATTTTTATTTGTATCCTCATTGAATTCTCCTTTGAATTTAAGGGATATCAAATGTGCAAATATTTTGGTTGATGCAAATGGATCTGTGAAACTTGCAGATTTTGGCTTGGCAAAGGTAATTGTTCTGTTTATTTTATTGTTTATTTCCTTGCTTTCTTAGGATTGTTAACTTTTTCTCTTATATGTACACATTTCATTTTTCAGGCAACCAAATTGAATGATGTTAAATCATGCAAGGGAACAGCATTTTGGATGGCACCTGAGGTTTTCATTTATGTTCTTTGACTTACGAGAATTTTATCTTCATAAAGCTATAGATATTGTATGTTCTTTTGTTTATCTTTTCATGACACATCTATTTTCATGGTACCAGTTGCTTGAGTCGAGGCCAACTACATGCTACAATTTCGTTTGATTTACATGTATGGACTGTGAAGGAAAGAATCTAATTCCAGGAAAAACAATAAAGCAAGATAAATGAGAATTAGTGAACAGATTGTACCATCAACATTCTTTCCATTTTTCTGTCCTCCCATTGACTTTTGTCCTTTACATTATTTCCTTTAAAGAGACGTAAAATGTTCAATTTAGATTTGTATTGATAACCTCTTATTAGAAGCATCAGGTCTGTATGAGAAAATGGAGTACCTTCTCCTGATATAATCAGGTGATTTTGATAATAGGTAGGTTGTCCAGTTTCTCAATGGTTACTGTGGTACTCCCCAAGCTCATGGATGTTTCCTATATCTGTTTGTTTGATTTCATGAAATTGGTAGTGTTTTGCCTGCACTAATTATTCCTACGTCTTTCAGAACTTGCAAGATTCTTTTTCTGTTGAATTTGTCTTCGGGACTGTTTGGTTGATAATAGATCTTCAGGGCTTTTTCGATAACAAAATCTGTGTTGCAGGTTGTCAACCGCAGAAGCCAAGGTTATGGACTTCCAGCTGACATATGGAGTCTTGGATGTACTGTTTTGGAGATGTTGACCCATGAGATCCCATACTCAGATCTAGAGTGTGTAAGTGCCACTTTTTCTGATATGTTTTACCATTTAGATTAGAAACTAGTGTTGCATAATCAATGTTTGATTAAAACCTCAATTTTGGTGAGTAATCTATTATCTTGTTACTTGAATGTGTCAGCGAGGATTGGTTTTATAGAACTCTGATTCCACAAACGTCAATTATAAGGAAAATAGTATTCTAGTAATGTTTTGTGGGACTTTATACTGTGCAATTTAGTGTATTTGGTACCTTTCAGTTCCTTTTATGAAACGTGTGTGTTGGTCTTAGTGAAGTTTGGTCTCAGCTTTGCTATCAGGTATCAAAACTGATCTTCGCAACTTTTGTATTTGGCATTTAACCATTTTTTCCGGTTCTGTTGGTGGGCAGATGCAAGCGTTGTTTAGAATTGGCAAAGGTGTACCACCTGCTGTTCCTGATTCACTCTCCGATGATGCAAGAGATTTTATTAAGCAATGTCTGCAGGTTAATCCCAATGACCGGCCTACTGCAGCTCAGCTTTTAGATCATTTATTTGTGAGGAGGCCACTTCCAACAACCTCAGGTTCAGCTTCTCCTTATATAGTACGGCGATCCTAAAGTCAAAGCTTGAGTTTAGCTCTGCAGATTGGGTAAATCCTTGTTTCTCTCTCTGATGGTCAAAATAGTATGTAATAACAAGTCAACTTTTGTATTTATACTGCTCCATTGTAATAAGAAGTTTTGTTAGAGTGATTTGGTGACAAACTTCTAGATCATGATCCTCCACACGTACAAGTTTTCAGCCAAATGTCTGTAGTTTGCATTAAGATGGTAATTGCATTTTGCAAAGTAACGTGTTTGGCTAAAAGATTTGGTAAAAAGTTGTAGAGAACTTTGATAGGTGCATTTGGGATTTGTTGTTTTGTTAGTTATGATCTTCCTTTACTCTCCTTTAGTTACTCACTGTCAGCTGCCAATTTCTTTCTTTCCTCTTGTTAACAGTTTTGAGTCATTGGTGAAGTGCGCTAGACCTGCTAATCTTCCTGACCAAAGAAGTTGGTCAACTCCATTGTTCTAAAGACTCTCATGACTTCATCAATCACACTGAAAGCAATGTGCGAGATAGCCTTGAAGCTAGCTTTACTTTCATGGTGGCAGCTTTATGTACATAACCGTGAATTAGGATTGCCCCTTGCCCTGAGATATCTATTTCTTTTTTTTAAATGTATAATAATAATTTATTTATTAAAAATTTAATTCCCTCCCTAGAGTTAAATATTTCAGGTGTTCTACTTGAATTTGATTTAGGCAGAAGGCAATTTGTTTGTAAGAATTAGCAAGTGTAGAGTATTTTGAATGTACATATAATATATGTAGCCCACTGTGGTAACATATGTTAGTATTAATTGAATTTATGGTTTTCTCGTCTTTATCCTTGGCTGAATTGAAGCAAGTAGAGGAACGTCATCTAAAGTAGCCCTTTTTTCTCAACTGCAGATCTAAATTATTATAAAAATAACATCCCGTTTTTCCTTTAGTTAGTAGATCAGAATCAAAAAGAAGGAACAAAGGCCTTTCAATTCATCGAAATGGGAAGCAGATCAGATGTTGTTAAATTTGGTCTCTTGGTTCAACGAGCCCAATTGATAGGTATAATGTTGAATAGAACAGAGACTAGCGGCATGACGTCCAAAACGTAAGTGGGCAGTCAGAATCTTCGATGACACGGAAAAGTAAGTGGGCGTTCAATCTCATTAAAATCCAGCACAATTAGTTACCAACAAGTCACGCCCTCCTCTCCCCCACGCAACGCAACCTCCCCTCTCCTCCCCCCACCACGGCGAACGTGGCCGGAAAGGTCCCATAACTCCTCTGCTCAAAGGTTACTTCATGATAATAACACAGATTTCATTTCCTTTTCTCTCTGTTTGTTTGTTCTTTATTCTCTTGATTGAATATTTCTTTTCCTGAGATTTTGGGACTCGCAGAAGATTCCGATTTGATTGCGTAGGGCTTTATATTTATTTATTTTTTCCTTGCATTGTAGGATTTTTCTTATTCAATTGTTTTTATCGTCATTTCTCGTAGCTTATGCTGCTCTCTCATCGTCAAGGTGTATGTAAGTAAAAATCCCGCTGAGATGCGGGGTCAAGGTGTATGTATAAATATCAAAAATAATTTACTGAAGAGAACACCTAAACAATAATCTTAACATCGCTTCTTCTTATCCTTTCTGGTTTATGAAAACGTTTCACATTTCTACTCCTAGGCTTTCCTATCGCGCGGTAGGCATAGTCATTGTTTGGTTGCTTAGTAGCTGACACATTCTTTTCATGTTGTTTTGAATTAGTGGTGTCTTAGCTAATTGGGCCGAAAACTTGCGTCTGTTTCCGGAAATGACGCTGCATTCAATCTTCTTGGACATTATTTGTTTGACTAGATAAATGTAGCGTGAGTTTGTGATTTGTACCATATTATCATCTTTATTATTCAGATACTGATATCATTCCTCAAAGCATGAGTGTCTTTTATCCGAGCTAATCAAGCTCTTGATTAGAACCTTCATGTCTTGGACCCATGCTCTTTATCTGTATCCTCTTCTCTTGAGCTTAACATATGGTGCCAGAATATTTGACCCTCTCTTTATTATTCTCTTCAGGTTTTGTTTGTTAATGGCGAAATCTAGTAAGGACCGATTTACCCCTGAACTCGGGAACCAGAAAAGGCAAGCATTGCTACAATGCTCAAGGAAAATTGCAAAAGTTAGCAATTCAAAGGTAAAACATTCTAAGAGAAAAACTTCAGATGCCTTGGAGAAGAAAGATTGGGAAGGTGCTACCTGCTCAGTTTGTCTGGAGTGCCCTCACAAAGCCGTCCTCCTTCTGTGCTCCTCTTATAAGAAGGGATGCCGACCTTATATGTGTTCCACTAGTCGTCGATTCTCCAACTGCCTTGAGCAATATAAGAAGGCTTACGCAAAGATAAATTCAACTGAAAGGTCACAACAAGGGAACCGGTCAATGGATGATCCAAGTTTCAGTTTAGTTGGACAGGTCACTGAGGAGGGAGAAGTTCCAGAGCTCTTATGCCCATTATGTCGGGGGCAGGTAAAAGGTTGGACAGTTGTCGAACGAGCCCGGAAGTATCTGAATGCCAAGAAAAGAAACTGCATGGAGGATAGTTGCTCGTTTGTTGGCACTTATAAACAGTTGAAGAAGCATGTCAGAGCAAAGCATCCATTGGCAAGACCGCGAGCTGTGGATCCTGTACATGAAGAAAAATGGAAGAAGTTTGAATGTGAAAGAGAGCGAAATGATGTAATCAGCACAATTATGTCATCCTCCCCAGGGGCAGTGGTGCTTGGTGATTATGTGATAGAACCTGGCTATCGTGGTGTTTATCGTGGTTATGATTCAGAAGACTCTTTGGATGATCGTTTTATCTCTTTGGAACCCTTGAATCAAGCAGACAATAGTGGCCTCCATTATCATGGCGGAGTTCGCTTGCACTATGATTCATTTGATGATAATGATTATGATGGGGGTAATCCAGTGGCTGGTTCAGCAGGATTACCTAGGCGTGGTGTCTATAGGTTACTAGGGAGGAGATGGCCATGGAGATTCAGAGGTGTATAGAGGATTGAAGTAATATATAAATAAAAAAGATAAGGGCTCGGGTAGACATAGTGTTGCAATGTTAGCTTCGTTACTTCTAGTGCCATCATGTTCCACATATGATGGTTGCCAGTGCATTTTGGACCCTGATGTGGTTGGTGTGATTGGCAACGGGTAAGTTGTTTCTGGCAAATGGTAGGAATAGCATTTTATATGAGCTTTGCCTTTTTCTGGGTGACCTGATGAATTGATGGTCTTTTGTTGGTCAGTTGCCACACAGGGGAATGAATTGATAATTTGGTCATGCGTATTGATATATGGACGTAAGAAAAAGATGATGGGAACATTGAGATATTTCTTTCAATAACGTATTTCCTTGAAATTTCGTGGTCCATGATTCACCTAATTCTTGCATATACAGTTTGAATAATAAGATCTTGAAGATAATAAATTGTTGACATAAGTCGCATCCTCCTGGTTGTATGATTTGCTTTTTATGCTTTGTTCACCATCCTGGAGTGAGTCATCTGTAGTGTGTTGATTGAGTAGTGTTAACAAAAGTATTGCCAAGGATGAAAAGAAATTAGTGCAAGATCATGCCAATGTTGTGTATCATCTTGTTATTTGCGAATTATGATCTGCTAGAGAGGAATTTTTTGAAGTTGGAACCAGACACTTATTTGGTGAATTACTTTTCTGGCAATATGAGATGCTGTTGACTGGAGGTCTTTTTAACTTTGAAATTATCCGAGGTTTTAGGAACTTCAACGAGGTTTTGGAATCTGCAATTGTTTTCTTTTTCGTCTTTTAGGACGAAACATCATATGTGATTTCAACGGTAATACATTACTTTTTAATGTAAACGCGACCTGGTCTTCCCATGAAATTCACGAAGATTTGGATGATCAGATCACAGGTGCCATTTCATGCCCAAAGTGAAAGTAACCTGAGCCTGGGGATGAGTGCATTACCCCAAGGGTTGAGAAAAAATTGCTCTAGAACATTAGTAGTTGGTGCTTTTGTGACTGACCGGTTCTCAAAAACCTGACAAATGTCTACATACTGTGTCCACCGCATTGAACGTTTATATATATATATTATAATCTAGTTTTAAGTGGGCGGCTAAATAATAACAGTGCTGCTCATTGTTTGATGCTTTGAGCTGAGTACTTGGTTTTTGTTCGTGTGTTTTGTCAAGTATTGTAATGATCACCAACCATTAAACGTAATAAATGTTGCATGTCGAATTCCTTTTTATTTTCAAGTAACAAAAACAGTTGTAATTCCATCCCGCTCACCCTGTGTGAATGGTGTACTTTTCATTCACAAAATTCCGATCTCAAAGGCCAGTCTACAAATGTGTGCTTGTGGTCTTCTATGATTGGAACTTAAATGCGAGTGAACGGTGAGCTAATTAGTAGATAGAAGCTAGCTATGCATGGCATGCTATCTGGGAAACTAAAATACAAAATTAGTCGGCCCGATTTCCCTCGTGCATTGATGCACCACCACTGTGGTGCTGTCACCTGTCTGTCAGTCCTTTTTTATCTACACATTAGTTTTCAACTTTAAATTCCGCACTACTTAACCGCCATTGTCTCTCTCTTCTTTCCTCTCACAGCTCTTCCGCAATTTTGACATGTAGGTGTGTTTGTGCTCAGTATACAATTAAAGAAGCTTACATGTTTATACAGACAGTCTTGTCTATCATTTAGATAGGTGTGTGTAATCTTAGCTCGGGCATATGCTCCATAAGCAACTTTCAGTCATCAATTTATGCTTCGAATTTGTCTGATCTCTGTTCCTTTGATCCATGAAGACAGATATCACTTTCAAAGCTCAAATTTAGTGGCATTAGACAGCCAAATAAGGCTAGACCCATAACAAATGAGATGGATCATTAAAATTCCATGCATCAGGGAAACCTTCACTGTAATTCTTGGCCTTGTAGGTACTGAAGCTTGAACCGGAAAATCAATCGCCGCTCCAGGGTACTGCAACATTTTTCCATATTTGATACCATCTCTCTCTTTGAGTTGACTTAACTCGAGCTTATGGCTGATGAGAATTCCCCTCTTCAGCACCAACATTGAGAAAAACACGATGGATACGAGAAGAGTCATCATAAGATCCAATCCCATTTATGTAATTTTAACTTAAAGGGCCTCGTCTTTTTATGGATTTTCTTTTCTTCTTTTTTGTAAACGGAGATTGAAATGACAGCTCATAAATACTTAGATTTAGTGGGTTCAAAGTTGGGCAATGGAAATGGCGAGAATTTATGCAATACCTCCCACATGATGTCTTTGCTCGAATTGCAGCCATCCCCCCACCTCAAGCTACCTTGGGAGGCGATCGCCCCTCATGGAAATACACTGCGACAGGAAAATTCTTAACGACTTCGGCTTACGCGGTTCTTAGCTCCCACACATGGTCCGGTGAAGATAGCAAATGGAAATCAGTGTGGACCTGGAAGGGCCCAGAGCAGATCAAAACCTTTCTCTGGCTTCTGATGCGCGAGGCCCACCTAACAAACCATGAACGGCGCCATCGACACTTGACAACGGATGATTCGTGCCATTATTGCGGAGCTACTGAAACAGCGTTGCATGTGGTCCGCGACTGTAGCCGGAGTCAGGCCTTGTGGACGCGACTGCACGATCAGCTCCCTCCTGGCTTCTGGTCAGGTAATCGCCTCAGTGACTGGCTTTGCACTAACTTAGTTTCTGTCTCCCTTCTGCAGGATGGCGCCACTTGGAGCACATGGTTTGCTGTTGCTTGCTGGCGACTCTGGACTACCAGAAACGAGGCAGTCTTCCACGGCACCCAGATCAGTGTGCGACACCTTTTCCACTCTGTTCGTGCTCAAAGTAAGGAAATTGATCGAGCTTTCCAAGCATACAGCACCGGACGACGATGCGGCGAGCAGGTGAGGCATCAGCAATGGCAACCACCCCCTCCTAATTGGGTTCGCCTCAACACTGATGGTGTTGTGAAGCTGCATGGGAAACACGCGGCAGCTGGAGGAGTCCTCAGGGATCATGCGGGCCGTTGGATCAAGGGGTTTACACGAAATCTTGGAGTGTGCACTCTGATTGAAGCAGAACTTTAGGGAGTTTTACAAGGGTTAGCTATGGCTTTCCAACTGGACTACAAGCTGGTCCAACTCCATTCTGATTGTAAAGAGGTCGTCGACATCCTCCAAAACGATAGCGACGACTACTGGGGGAACACCATCCTCAGGCAAATCATATTGTTTTTGGACCAGGACTGGCAAGTAGATATTCGCCACGTATATCGGGAAACCAATGTACTGGCCGACTCCCTAGCCAAACTAGGTTTTGCGCTCCCAGTGGGACTCCATGTACTAACTACTCCTCCCTGCCATGTCGCTGGGTTGATGATGCCGGATGAACCCCTCCGCTAAGCAGTTCTTTGCTTCTTCTGTATGTAAAAAAAAGTTGGGACGGATTCGAAGGACTAAATACAACCAATAAAAATATATATCAAGAAAAATATCTGCTTAGGTTGCCCACGACTAGTCGTTATAAACTTGTAATTACATTCTCCAGGTACTTGTATTGGCAATTTGTTTCTTTGGGTTAATTTACATTAGGGATTCAATCCTAAATTCCTAAATTAAAGAATTTTTGTTTGATGGAATGCAACAATGCTAGCATAATATTGGTGTGCTCTCTGGATGGAATTCTAATGGCAGTTTGAGATTCCTTTATTTTGAAGTGCAACTAGTCTAGTTTTAAAAATATCATGATATTTTTTAAAAAAATATTAAAATAATTCACTAACCATGTAATGGATACATTGTCCCTGGGTATTATTGAAGAAAATGAAAGAACAAGTAGGAAATTGAAAGTGAAATATAGTGTATTGATTTCTGATTGTGATTTCCTTACAATGTACATTGCATTTATACACAAATGTAGATAAGATTAATCAATTTTTAATTGATTCAATCTAAACCAAGTAATCAAATCTTATCCAAACTAAAATGATATGGAGCAAAAGATAGGTGTAGCCAATGTGATTACAACTGAAAAAGGAGATAAGATGATAAGTGTATCTAAGGTAATTACAACTATAAAGAGGGAGAAGATTATCTTTTACAGCCACCAACAAGCTAATGTTTGAAAGAATGAAAAGCTTGGGATGAAATTGCAAGAAGGAAGTATAGCCTAATGGTTTGGTGAGAACGTCAGCAAGTTGGTGAGAATTGGACATATGGTGTATGAATAGAAATTCTTTTGCAACCAAATCACGAAAAAAATGTATATCAATTTTAATATGTTTGGTACGAGCGTGAGAGCTTGGATTTATAGCCAAAAAGGTAGCGCTAATGTTGTCATTATACAAAAGCGATTTAATATCAGAGTCCAATTCTCCAAGTAGAGAATTAAGCCAACATAGTTCAATAGTAGCTAGAGCAATGCTCTTGTATCCAACTTTAGTGCTAGATTTGGCCACAGTTATTTATTAAAACTCCAAAAATTTAAGGAAGAGCCAAAGAAGATGCAATAACTAGATGTAAATCTATGATCGTTAGGACACCTAACCAAATCAGCATCAGAGTAAGCAGTGATGGTTAAGGTAGATGATTTGGTAAGGTGTAGGCCATGTGACAGGGTAGAGCGAAAATAGGAATGCATTTTACCACATTCCAGTAAATATCAGTAAGACATTGTAAGAATTGGAAAAATTTGTTAATAGCAAATTGGATATTAGGTTTTGTTTGACAAAGATATTACAATGCTCAAATTGGATATTAGGTTTTGGAAAGAGGAAGATCGTAGTTTTTGGAAAGTGGAAGAGAGGGGGTAATGGGTCTGGAGACAGGTTTGGAAGAGTCAAGGTGTGTGCGATGAAGAAGGTCACAAGTGTATTTATATTATGTGAGAAGAATACTAGTAGGCATAAAAGTCGCTTCAATACCAAGCAAGTAGTGAAGAGGGTCTAGATCTTTTATGGTGCAAGTAGAGTGAAGAGCATTAATGATGTTCTAAATAAATTGTTACGAAGAACCAGTAACCAAGATATCATCCACATAAACAAGGAGAAAGGTGGTGTGAGTTGATGTAGAGTGAATAAAAGAAGATGTATCAGTTTTGGATGAAGTGAAACCAAGGTTAGCAAGTTTATGACTTAAGCGGTGAAACCAAGGTTGAGTAGCTTGTTTAAGACCATAAAGAACTTTGTGCAGGTGACACACATTACAAGGATGATGAGATCAACAAAACTAGGAGGTTGTTACATAAAAATAGGTTCTTGTAAGTTGCCATGTAGAAAAGCATTATTAACATACATGTGTTCTAATTGAAGACCCAAGTAGGTAATGACTCTTATCTTCTTTAAATGGGTTTGATTATAGGGTTGAATAGCGTGTAGTTCATAATTGTTTCATGTGCAATTCTATTATACATTTGTATATAGGATATGACCAAGTTTTCTCTTCCCCATCTACTTGACATTATACGTAGGATATGATTTATGTCACCTGGTTTAGCTATGTTGGTGGTTATCCTTGTTTTATTTATCTCTATCCACTGGGTTAAAGATAAAGTATGACATTCATGGAAGAGATGTAGATTCTTAGGAGAAAACAATTCATTTCTGTAGACATCATTTAGTTATCAGTGGGTTCACAATCAACATTACATCATTGTGTTGTAATACTTGAGAATGAACTCAAGTAGTAATTCTTCAAGGTAATGAGGTTGATTAGAGGATTCATTTTGTTGTTTTCTTGGTTGTAATTTTGTGTTCAGTTGAAATTTTTGAAAATTTCATCTTTGGCAGTAAAGGGACACATTCTAAGCTTAATTTGAGGTCATATAAGCTGATTTCTTCAATTTACCCAGTTGAATATTTCTTCAATTTACCCAGTTGAATGGGACTATGATGGAGAGGCTAAATATTGTTACTGTAACTTGAAAGAACCTAGATGGACTTCATATACTGATGAAAATATAAGAAGAAGGTTTTATGGCTGTCGACTCTTTCTGGTAATTTTGGTACATTTTATGTTGTTTTAGCTAAATATGTTCATATATTTCATTAACAAATTATTGTGTTATCTTTGATGGCAGAGTAAAAATGTTTGTGGATTTCACGAATGGCATGATCAAAGATTTTTTCCAAGAGCAAGACATATTATTGTAGAGCTGAAAAACAGAGAGAAAATGCTATATCGTCAAAGTAATCTATTGAATGCTGAAGTGGCAGAGTTAAGAGAAAAAGCAGTAGATGTTTTGTAAGCTGAAAGGATTGCAGAAAATTTGAAGTTGAAGAATGGGTTAGTTGCCACGAGGACTAGTATTGAAACACATTCAGCAAAGTGTTGGAAATTTGTTGCTTGTTTAAGCTTGTGTTTAGTAGTTTTGTTTATATTTGTTAGCTTAAATAATGAAGGCAGTATAGCCAATAGTTGTACCTTTAAAGCCTCACCTGGAAATGGTTTGATGTACTAGAACAATGTGTAAATGTAATTCACCTAAACTGATGTTGGAAAGTGCAATTGTTAGATGTTTCAACATCTGCTGTATTACTAATTTGATGTTCTAGCCTAAATAGGCTTGATTTTTTATGTACTAGCCTAAACGTGTTTGATGTACTGGCCTAAAGATGTTTGATGTTTCAACATATGGTAAGGAAGATTAGTGACAAAATAGGATCTTTAGTCAATGGAGATGGAGTATTGGTTAGTAGTTAAAAGAAGTTAAAATAGGTAGCAATGATAACTCTAAAAAATGTCATTCATAGTTTAATTCTAGTGATTAACACAACTGTTAAGTTGTTTTATAAGTCATCAAATTATTGATGAGGAGACAAAGATGTTTAATAGACCTATAATTCCAATTCTTTGTGTTAACAATGTACATGTTTTACCATTCATGAACCTCAACGAAAAGGAAAAAACCTAACAAAAATGCAATTCACACTAATTAGTTTATGATATACCACATAAAATGGCTACTTGATGATCTGTTCTCAAATCAAAACTAAACAATGAAAATAAAGGAGACAAACACTTTACTACAAAAAGCTTATCATCTCTTTCGGGCCACAGACTTTAAGCTTTCCCTGAAAACTACAAAACATTGCAGAGAATGTGACAATTCCAAACAAGCTTCCATCACCCGTGATAACCCATTCATGAACTTTAACAAAAAGGAAAAACGTAAAAAAATGCAATTCAAATTGAAATTGGTAGTTATTGCATCCATTACTTAATAACATGTAAATGCCAACAAGATCCTTACAATCTATTGTTGTTCAGTACACAAACATCACAAAATTGTTTATTTCACTAACAATTAAATGTTAAGTTTACATTTTCTCCTTTCTCTTTGAAGATGCAGTTTGACTTTTTTGGGTTGGATTCACATGCGTAGTTACAACTTCCTTTCTCTTTGTTGATTTCTGCCCAATATTTAGTAGTCTCTGACTTCTCCTTCTAGGTTGTAGATACAATGCAAACATTGTTAAACTGTATGAATTAATTAATGTTTAGTAAGAATGCAAATATTTAACACTTACATTTAGCATCTGCAAACCTGTGGTTTCATTTGTGTATATCCTCATCCTTTCTATTTGTTTCTTGAACTTCCTATTTGCTCTTGTTAAAGAGGCATATATGTCAGGCCTTTTCCCTATAATTTTTGCTTAGGAATTTGTACTACATCTGCCAACACCAAACATCCTCAATTTGCTTCCATCATCTGCAACACCATAACCAGGCCCTCTTCTCCCTTTGGTTTGCTTTTTGGTGGTGGCCTTTGAGGATGTATACATATTTGTTGTTTCTGAAGCACCTCCAAATGTTGGGAGAACAAATGAGGCTATTGTATTTGCACTTCCACTTACATGAGCAGTACTTAAGGTATTGGTAGTACCCGAAGCAGTTGTAGCACCAGCAGATATAGGCATAGTAGTAGAGGCAAAGGCATTTGCTCTTCTTTTACCTTTCTTTCCCTTTTCAACATTGTTAGATGTAGATTTAGAGGCACTTACTGGGATGTCAGTGTTGGTTTGAACTGTAGATATGTTTTCTGGGTTGGTTGTGAGTTCGTTGTGTTTTGCTTCATATGGAGATGAGTTGACTGGTCTGGGTTCAAATTTTGAAACTAGGCTGGAACCTGCCATTGATAACAATAAGAATGGAACACAAAAACCTAGAAGATTACCACTACTATGCAAAATAATCTTAGTTGTACCACAAAAAAGACAAAACTACTTAGAAATTACCTCTCTACCCTTCCAAGGACAGCCTCTTTTGTTGTGTCCTTCTGTATGGAAGTGGTTGCAGGTCATGATTATGCCCCTCCTAGACACATGGTCAACATTTTGCTTCTTTTTTTTAACTTTTTTATTCTTTTGAGGCTCATAAATGCCCTTTTTCCTAGTTGTTTTGGGACTACCAGGCCCTTGTTTGAATTATGGTAGCTTAATAACTTCTTCAATGCTGATAGGTCAGTCCTACATACCAGGCATCAGTTGAATAGCCTTCCTATATGCTTTGAAATATTTAGTCTTCTATAACTAACTAGAAGTGTAATCTTCAATATTAACCTTATTGTCTTTAATAGCACATATGACATGTGCATAAGTGATTGAGCCCAAGTTTACATCATTAATTGGCTGCATTTTCACAACTAATGATATACTTTTTGACTCTTAATTCTGACTTTTGTGCTTAAATTAGTTCCTTATGTTGAGCTCATACTATTTGCAATTTGTTAGTAAAATTGTTACAAATTGATATTAATTGCATCATAATTTTTCCAAGGGCAACTGATGCTGCAAATTGTGATTTAATTGTAGGAACACAAAGGAGTCAACCATACCAAGAAGTCAACAGGTCGTGAGCCTTCCCGCACATCGCAACGCGTCCAGCAGAACAGAGCCTCACGTTGCGATGTATGCCACATTCCACGTCACGATGCCTCAACAGATAACCACACGTCGCGACGTCAACAAATTGACATATCGCGGCGAGCAAACCAGAGCACACGTCGCGACATGCAGTCGGATACCCGGACCATAATTGGAAAATTTTCTCACTATTCCGACCCGGCCCGCCTCGGTTCTTTAAATAGTTACCGAATTAGGTCATTAAAAAGCTGGACACCCTATACAGAGACGAACACCAACACCATATACACAATCGGCCACCGAATACACAACACACCACATACACATTCGGGAAACCTAGACAGAGATGATCCGACACTGCACTGCCGCCGTTCTCCATCACGTCCAGCAACCATCGATCACTTCATCATCGTTCACATACCATCATCTACACCGTAGGATCATCTCTACCATGGATGCCGTCGGAGTATCAACAGCGTTGAGGACTGCGACCGACATGCTTGGCTAGGCGTCCCGATCCTCTTGGAGATGTAGCGATGGCTTGAGTTCACGGGCTTCAAAGGGGAGTAATCAATTATTTTCTGAAATTTAATGATATTATTGTAAAACTCTTGGTTAGAGATTACAGTGGTATGATTAGATTAGCATGGTTAGGGTTTAATCATGTGTTGAACGATAATTTATGATTTGGATATGGATTATGTAGAACTTTTGTGCTCAAATATATGAGGTCTCATATATATCTTTGGTAATTGCATTGATCATTTTTTATCTGGATGGTTGTGTTAGATAATGACTGATTGTGTTTGATCCAATGACCAATTGCATGAACATATCCATTTTGCACACTAAGGTTTTTAACAAGGTTTTAATGAAATGGTTATTTAATTAAATCCTTGGACTTGAGGGGTCCTTTAAGGTTGATTTTTCAGAAACTTAGAGGACTCTATCCCCGGAAATTTACTTCAAACCGTGATAGCCTAAGCACATTTTCAAGAGGATTACTTATCATTTGATTAATCTTTGAGTTTTAGTTGATTTCAGAAATCCCCAAAATCCAAAAAATATTCTTTTATACATTTTCTCATCAATTTCAATTACTTTCCTCAATTTTGATCAACAAACCAAAACCCCCCCTTTTTATTGGCTTCAATTGCATGTTTTTGACTTTAGGCTAGCTTCTAAACCATTTTTCGTCGGTTCCAAGAAGTGAGACGACCCGAGGTAGCATACTATACTGCAATCCTTGGATTTTATATTTTTTGAACAGTTTCCAAGGATCGATCCTAGATCGAACGATGAGCCGCGATCAACAAGGAATGCCAAAGAGGGTATATCTCCTACAAGAAAATATTTTGTTCTGAAGCCTCACCACATATCTACTTTTTGCATGATCAATCTCATACCCTCCTTCATCATTATGATATACTAAAAAAAGTTGAGCAATCATGGCACTCTTCTCAATTGCTTCCCATATTCTTGGCCTTAATTTCCTTTCTACTTGATAGCCTCTTTCCTTTTTCTCACAATTCTTTTCATCAATTCTCTTCTAATATGCTCAAACAACCCTAAAACTGACATTTTCCTTGCATCAACTAAAGTCTTATTGAAGGCCTCACATAAGTTATTGTCAATCAACTCAATCATAGAATCTTCCTTCTGGAAAGTCTGGCAACATTGCTGAACTGGTGCATAACTCTCAATATCTTTTGTTTCCCTTTGCTTCTTGGCTCTGAGCTTATCCAAATTTTCTTCATATTCCCTTAATGTGAAGGATTTTGCAATTTTCCAAAAGTGCTCCTTCATCTCTTCCCCTTTATGTCCTCTTCTATGTCGATTCACATAAACATGTCTAGCACAAAACCTGTACTCAACATCTGGACGCAAATTAGAGATGGCTCTATCAAGTCCATACAAAGGAAAGCATAACCATTTGAATAGGCATGTGGACATAAATCTACATATTTCATAACAGTTACCCTCTCAATGAAAGTAAAAACAAGATTGATGTGAAACTTTTACCTTTTGTTGGTCAGTCATTATAGTCTAACCAATTCCAGAGCCCAACTGAGATAAATCTTCTTTAAGCCTTTCAATAAACTAGTTCCAGGTGACTGTCAACTCAACTTCAACCATAGCCTAAGCAACAGGAAACATTTGATTATTTCCATCTCTTCCCACAACACATAGAAGTTCACCCTTAGTTTTGGTTTTTAGCCAACATCCATCTAGGCCAAGATAATGCTTGCATCCATACCTAAACCCATGTTTAATAACTTCTAAACATACGTACATTCTTTCAAATACAGGTGGAGATGTTGGAATTACCTGAGATATTGTAAATGTAATAATGCTTCCTAGGTTGGTCTACCTAATCATTTCAGTATAAGACCAAAGCTTCCTAAGCTCCTCTTCAATATTGATCACAACATTGTCTACTATTTTTTTCTTTGCTCTTCTCACCATACTTGTGGACACTTCAACACTAAACAATCCTTAACGTGAATCTTGATATCATCATTCTTAAAAAATGGCTCCCTTTTAAGCTTATCCTTCAACACGTCAGATAAGATGCTGGTGTTCAT
The DNA here is from genome assembly GCA_026284465.1 of Erythroxylum citrifolium. Classification (NCBI taxonomy): domain Eukaryota; kingdom Viridiplantae; phylum Streptophyta; class Magnoliopsida; order Malpighiales; family Erythroxylaceae; genus Erythroxylum; species Erythroxylum citrifolium. The sequence continues at coordinate 28,572,583 of JANKOE010000003.1, forward strand.
CTTAGGACTTGTATATACCCTATTACAGTCATGACTGTTCCTGAATTTCCTAACTTGAAATGACTGCAGCTTCCTATCAAATGCTTCATATATATACCAAGGGTAGTTCTCTGTCCTACAGTTAACTTGGACAAACTTGAGCTTATTTTTAGTAAACATGACAACCCTATTTGTTTTGATGGACAACAAACTCACTACACACTTAAATTGCAAATGATTAAGAAAAATCATCCCTACTTCAATGTAAGGCTCAGCTGCGTAAATAAGGTGTTTACTTTTCCTCCTAGTAGCATCATCTACCATATCATCTACATCACTAAAAGTTCTCCATATTCATCACTGTCATAATATTAAGACAAAACTACATCATCTGCATCACCTACATCAGCTTTATATGGTCTATTATCTCCATCATCTTCATCCAGACCATTACCTGTTAGTAGTGTGCCCTAGGCCAATGGACATTTGTGATTCATGTATTAACATTATGATTTGTTAATAATATATTATG
>JANKOE010000003.1:28617806-28627845 GCA_026284465.1 Erythroxylum citrifolium
AGTTCAATTTGAGGAACCGAATTAAGCACAAAAGTTATGAATTAGGGGTCAACAAGTGCATAAATACTTAAGAAAGTAAGGCCAATTTATAGAATAAACTTGGCTCAATCACTCGTGTTCCTCTGAACTCCAATCTCCAATAGTCAAGACTATTGGTGGCTCAAACATGTAATCGCTCGGTTTAATATCCTTAACCATTAATTTCTCTTTCGATGAACTCTTACTCGAACATACGGTTTCTCTTGTTTCTTGTGTTGTCTCTAACAGCCTCTTTATTAGGTATTACACATACTTCTTAATCCAATCACAAATATCATTTACTCGAAAGTTGGATCCGTTTTCAATTCCTCGATCAGGTTCACAATTTTTGAATCCTCAATTTGGCTTTGCCAATCTCCTTTTGGCTAATTATCTTATCCCTTTTTTTCACTACATTTGATTGCAACACTAGCATTATTAGGAGATGCATTTACACAATCCTTTCCAATTCAATATTTACCTCAATCTTTACTGATCTGAATACTCATATGCACAACCAAGTTCCAAATCATATATTTGGCTCCTGAAGCTTCGATTGCCCCTACGTACACAAAATCATTTTATAATGCTGTAACAGTTTCCATCTTAATCTTCACTAGGAAACTCTACTATATATACTACCAAATCTCCAAATCTGAATGGCATAGTTAACATTGGGGTTATAGCTCCTCAAACACTCTTTATACAATCATCATTCATATGGTCTACAAATTCTTCCACCGATATTCAGTATATTTTCTTTACTTTTCAAATGTACTTGAAATACCATCTATAATCATAGTCATTAACTGATATAACTTTGTTTGGGTCACTTTAACCTTTATGGTACCATTGGGGTATTATGCATTTCAATAGATGTAACCCAAAACTCCTTGTGCCTATGTTTAGTTCTCGAAATTCATTAGGTAACTGATTTCTCAGTGAAATAGTGGTATCACACGCTATTCTCAATTTCCTAATTTACTTATCTCTCCCGAATAATTTCTCCATTATTAAACGTTCCTCAAATTTCGCGTTGACCTATTCCAAAATTCGCTCATTCATACCAATTTCTCCACACACTTCAACATATTAGCAAACATAACTTCCTGTGGTGGTAACACATTCATTAGCTATAATTTGGTAAGTTCTCCTCCAATTACTTAGGGTGTCCCTTTGAATTCACGAAAAATCCATTTACAAGGTTGGACACTTTACATCAACAAGATATATATATATACACTCTCATTAGCTTTTTCTACCTTTTATGCTTGAGTCCTCGCTATGGATTGACGCTAGGATTCACTTTTTGACTTATTAACCAATCATTTCGGATTTGTTCCTTCATTTCCCATTCTTAGATTGAATCATCTGGTTTATTGAACCTATCTCAGTGAAATTCTTCTTTATAAGTAGATTTCTTTGTACCTTCCTCGTAATTGCTCATGATGTTCTCATCAAGCACCTATTGTCCATGATTACTTATCAGTCATTCCTAGTACCTCAAAAAAATCACTGTCCCCCTTTCATAATATCTCAATACAATTAATTTATGCCATAACTCTTTAGGTCAGAACATCCTTCTTCTTTTCTTTTTTTTAATAAGGTTCATCGAAGCATTAAACAAAGTATTCCTCAAGTACCTTGCATATACCATCAAAACAATTACATCTTATAATTAGGACAATTCACCAATTGGTAGCTTCTTTTAAGGATACCTTGACCTCATTCGAGTCTAGACAACACGCCCTCTTTTTCATCTATCCTCGGTCGTGGGGATTATGCTATAATCATATCATCACATCATAAGCACTTCTATGTCATAATTTCCGATACATCAGACCTTTTGTCCGGAATTCACAACCATAAACAATCACAAAACCCACCATTATTCACCACAGTAGACATATAATAACCGAGAGAACCATCTAGGTTACTCACCTATAGCTTTCGAGCTAATGCCGGGAAGTCTCAGCAACGTCGGTGGATCGACGCTCCAAATGTGCCTCTATAATGGCCAAAGTATAGAAACATTACCAAATGTCCAATCATAACTATTTAATAATGCACATGTAGCAATTAAAATGTGTACAATGCATGTTCGTGACATTCCCGGCGTTATTCCAAAATTCCCATCACAAAATGTTCCTCTATGTCTTAGGAAACCATAGGCACCAAAACTACTCAATTTGGACCTCTATAGGTCTAAATATGAATAAAACATGAACCAGAAGGATAATTACCCGGTCCCCCTCATTTTGACCTAACCAATCCACGTCAAATTCCCCTCTAAAAGTTCCCAATTTCATAGAGAAATGAAATTAAATATTTCACGAATCCGATGCCTCGAGAATCGGGTCAATCGGATGTCGGACGGAAAAGTTATAAGCAAAAGAGTGGAGAGAAGTCAGTTCAGGAAAAATACATGTCCATGTCGACTAGTCGGAGGTTGTAGTCGACTAGGTCGACTACTGTGACCGACTGGAAGCTTTATGTTTTCCCTCTTCTGACATCCCAACTTTCACAAGTCATAACTCCTTATTTCGAACTCCAAATTGGACAAACTTGGTATCAATTTAAAGATAAAAAGAAGCTCTATAATATTCATGAAGGACTCCAAAACTAATTCCACTTCTAAAGACGTCAAAAATGCAACCAAAGTTTCTGTTCAATAACAGTTTTCTAGACCAATACCACATACTTCAAAAACTCATATCTTCCTATTCCCTTTGCCAAAAATTCCAAGCTTTATATCAAAAGAAAGATCAATACATGTTCTACAACTTTCATGAACAATTTGGAAATAATTTCAACCTCTAATTGGGTCAAAAGCTCAATCAAAGTTTCTGCCCATACATTTCACCTAAACAGTACTACAATTTTCTAAAAGTCATAACTCCTTACCCAAATATCCAAACAATCCTTACTTTATATCCAGGAAAAGATCAGACAACATACTACAATTCTCATGAAGGACTTAGAAGCAAATTCCATTTCTAACTAGGTCAAATTCTCTCATGATTATGACTGCCCTGTTCTGGATTAGTAAACAACATAATCCCTAAACCATGTCCATACTTGCAAAATCCGTAACTCACTATTCTTACATCCAAAAATAGCATATTATATCTCATTACAAAGCTAAACCATTCCTCTACAACTTTCCATAAGACCATTTGAGCTAATTAACATCACAACAGTCCAGAATTTGGCTTCAATGTACAATCATCATAAAACCTACATTTAGCACATTTTTCCAGCACCAAGCACATCAACATCCAAAATTCAACAGGTCATAACTCTCAACCTAGGTATCGAAAAATGTCATACTTAGCGATGATAGAAATATAACATGAAAAACTTCAACTTTCATTAAGACCAAATGAGCATATTCAACCTAAATCAACTTAGAAAAATTCATCAAAGTTTTAGGTCTTCAATCTCGAATTACTGTTCATCCTGTACAAGAACTCACTTTCAAGGCAAAATTAAGCACTCTTTCAACCACAATTTGGCAGAACTTCCTCATAAAAATTCTAGCCACACATTTCATGTTTAATTCAAGACAAACCTCACCTCAATTGCTCAACCACACAAAGAGTTATGGTAAAAACATTGAAACATGTACTAAGTCAAATTTCCAGCTTTTACACCTAAACCAATTCCTATCACTTCTATACCATTTCTAAACCATCTCTCACTCAATTTACTTCATGTACCTATCATAACTCACTCACATCCTATTCTTGGACATAAGTCCACAAATTTCAGCACACACTCCTCCCATCATCCATCATGTTTTACACTAATCTTTAAGCATAATTTCACTTTCAATCATCTTAATATCTCTACTTACATTCATTAGGTTTTACCTCATCAATTCATCAATCAACCATCAATTAAATAACCAAATTACATACCCACATACATCAACAAAATTCTCATACAATTTGGTGCACAAACATCCTATTTAATGCATTTAACAACAACACAAAACAAAATACAAGTCTTACCTAATCAAGCTTCCAATTTTCCAAATCTTCCAACTTTTCACCAACTTCTTAACTCTCCTCACCATACACCACATCATCACTTCATGGCTTAGGTTGAACTTTTATTTTGTATGTTTAAGACCAAAGAAGAGCAAGCCATGGAGAAGGAGATGGAAAAGAGAAGCAAGCAAAATCAAGAAGAGGAGAGGAAGAAGAAGGCTTCGATGATGGTGGAGAAAAACATGAAGAACAATATCATTTAGCCTTCTAACATTAAACCATCGTGGAAGCTACCAAAAGGGTTGGACTTTATTATTAAAAGAGTGGTTTAAAACATGCCACATGTCTCACTTATGAACATTTATTTAGTTCTTTTCAAATAACATTTAATATATGCTCCAATTTCACCCAAATTTTCAATGGCTCGAATTTAATAAATCCTAAAATCATGTTTCTAAATTTTCAGTGCCAATGGACAGTAATTTCTAGTACCGAAAACCAATCAGTCCGCCACTTGGCGATTTTTCTGGTTTGAAAATTTTTCCCGATAATTTCCAGAAAAATTCCTAAATTTTGGGAAAATATAAAACACGTAATAATCTACTCCAATTAAATTTTCAAGCACAGAGTCATATTTCCCACAACAAAATCATAGTTAGGCACCTATACCAAGAAATGTCATGAATACATGTACAGTCATTTTCATGTGCAAATTTTACTATTCACATGTAAGAATATGCATGAATATTTCAAAACCATACTAAACGCTCTCAACCCTTTTCCAAATGACAATTCTTCCCTTTCCATCAGGGGTGGGATGTTACAACTCCCCCCTCCTAATAAAAATTTCGTCCTCGAAATTTATTTTTGATCCTGAAGAAGGTAAGGGTACTATTATCGCATACGCTCCTCTGTTTCTCATCTCACTTTTACCACTCAATGGTTTCTTCCATAAGACCACATTTGATAACTTCCATAGGTCTCTCAATTCCCTTGTTTATGTTCTTAATGAGTTTCAGATTACTCATATTTTCACTTCTAGTCCCTCAACAATACATAAATCGGATCGTAACAATACCTCCTAAACATGTCCGTATAACACTGTATGAATCTGACCCTGCTTTTAGGAGTAATACTTACTCACAAATCCATAGTCCTATTATTGCCATAGTTTCATATGGTTATGTTAAACTTAGTTTCCCCAATTTACTCCTGTATTTCCATCTACTTACACCTTGGTAAAGGTGATGCTTTCAAGGACAAGTTATCTGTTTCATTTTGCATCGGTGTTAAAACACTTAACTTGCAAATCTTTCTCAATATATATTCCAGAACTGCAATATGATCCACCACAATTCATTCATCTTTCAAAAGCCACTTCATTCTGGTTCCATATTCGTGTCGCTCATTAATGGTATCCTAAATTTGTATAAGCTTTATACCTGTCTCCAATAAACAAGACTACTAGAGACTCAAACAGATAATTACATAGTTCGCTATTCTTAACCGCCAATTTTGAGGTTCACTTACTAGGACTGCTCTTTATCAGGTAGTACACATACTTTATTCCATCAAATTCCTCAAATCCTCAATTTGACCTTTCCTAATTTCTTTTTTGCAAAACTGATGTTACTTCTCCATAACTAATAAGACTTCCTATTTGGATCCATTTTACCTCGTTACTATACCCTCTTTATGACATTAGATTGAATAACCTAATATCCACATATGTGGTACTCTGCTAGCTTTATTCGGACAGGTTCCTCTGCACAATCCTTTCAATTCTTTCCAATTCAATTCTCTTCTTTTTTTTATTTTTTTAGTCTCTACTAATCTATCTATTCATATGTATCTCCAATATGTTTCTTTACACATTATAGTTCCAAGCTTTTAAACCGACTACTATTGCAGAAGTTTTCAAGTCATGAATCTAAATTTAGCTCATGAAGCTATAATTAGCCCTAGGTACACAAAATCACCTTACAACCAATTCCCTCTTGATCTCAATTGGGAACCTCTATTGTATACACTACAAAATCTCCAAATCCGAACGGCATATTTAACACCCTCATCAGTTTGTTTTCAGCTATCACTGACACGGCTTACTTATGTCCTTCCCCCAAATATTCAAAATTTCACCTTCATTTTTTTCCATATGATCCTAGTCACTCATTGATATCATTTTGCTTGGCCCACATTAACCTTCAATATCATAATCCTATCGGGGTATGATTAACTCCAATAGATATAACCTCAAACTCATTATGCTTATATCTAGTTCTTGTAATTCCTTGAATAACTAATTCCTTAGTGCAGTCGTATTATCACATGCTATCCTCAATTTTTCATTGAACTTCCTTTTTCTCGACGGATTTCAGTAGTTCTTTAAATTTCCCAATGATTCCACATTGACTTAGTCTAATGTCTGTTCATTCATACCTGTTGCTCCCCACATTTCAATTTATCAACAAACATAACTTCCTGTGTTGGAAACCTCTTCATTAGATATCATTTGTGGTTCCCGAACATATTTACACAGACTATGATGTAGATCAAAATTCACCTCACATTAACAAGAATGTCTCCTCGACTTACTGAAATCCTCTTAAATAGTTGGATACTTTACATCAGAATAACATATCTACCCCCAATAGCCTTTTCTCACTCTTATACTTGAGTCTTTGCTATGGGGGTAACTTAGTTCAAAATTTTCCTCCGTTGAGTCTGTCGGTTTCTTTCTGAAGCAAACTCGATTGAATCAAGCGAGAGGCCTTTAACCTCTGGACAATGGAAGAATTACCAGATTCCATTGTTGAATCGAGAGAAAAGCTTATGATCTCAACTACTGATCAAGGAAGGCCTGTCTTCATTGGTCATAAACTAAATTACCTGGCTTTCTGACCCTATCTCAGTGATTTCTACCACCTCAATATTGTCACTCACTTATTGTCCATGAGTACTTATTGGTCATTCCTTACAATACTTCGTATTATCTTAATAAGATCAATTCGTATCATGACTCCTATGGTCAATACTTCCTCGATAATGAGGCTCAATGAGGCATTAAGCAATTTCATTTACGCAAGCACCCTGGTGTAAACCATCCAAAGCCTTACATCGTACCTAGAGATGTATTTATATCAAGTCTCCAATCATTTACAGTCGCTAGTATTACTGATAGTTCAATTTATTCTTGCTCCTGCCCATGATTGGGGTTCACCATATGATCATAACAGAAACCGATTTTTATAGGCCAATAACGTGCCTTGCACTTTCTTCCTCACCTTAACACACACATTGACAGTGATTCAACTCCAGTTTTGTTTTCAGTATGTACCTCTTCTTCTAATGCAACATTCTATCATGATCATTGAATTAGCATTTTGAGTGCGCTCTTCTCCTTTGAGTTATCATCTTTTCCATAATCGCATGCATACATACAATCCAACCCTAGGCGTATTTCTAACTTTCTCCATATTACACTTCATGTACCACGTATCATCACTTGTAACGTCATGTCCCCCTTTTTTTATATGTATATGTTCAATCCATTTCGAATTATAGACGCAGAATCATCAAGAAATGTAATCGCAGTATCCAAGCTATATGCTCACACTAATTCATAACTTTCACATTTCAAATCCAAGTCTATTCTCGTTATTTCTTTTTAACCGGGCTTGTACACTTTAATCTCACCATTTCTACTGCTTCCTGATAATATAGTCACTTCGCTATTTCATTCGAAGGTAGAACATTACGGTATAATATCGATATCATCACAATATCGATATCATCTTCCATAATACACACCAACACAAATGTAGTGAATCTATAACTGCCTTATTGAACCATGTATTTTTGCTCATTTCTAATTATCCCCATTTTATTGAACATGCAAGTCAGAATCATAAATACCCAGTCATCCTGAACTTTTAATCTCACATAGGCATATTTAGCATAAAATCATACTTTTATCACTTTAACCGATATTCTTCTCATGTCCAACTTTGACCTCTCCAGGCTATAGAAATTTTCGTTTTCTTTCAACTCGATTTATACACTTTAAGTCTCATTATTCATTTTGATATCACTTCTTTCCTAAATCAGCCCATGCCAATGTATTCACATTCATATCACATGCGAGGGCTTATAACCACAGTATAAAATGAATATTATGATCCATTTTTCCTTTCCCATTCCTTTGCCCATACACCTTCATAGGTTCATATTCTGACATATCATCACTTTTAATCACACTTAATCACTTAACACAATGTTCATGCGTATGACTCATACTTATGTGACTCAGACTAGGGATCAGTTGCCACGATCTGCTACGACATGACTTACATGCATGTAACTAGACCTATGTTTCAGAAAATGCCCATATAAGCTCGTACTTCTGGGCTTTGATACCACCTAAATGTAACACCCCACTCTCGCGTGACCCAAACCCGACATCGATGGTGATATCCGAGTCCGTGCCCTGCGAGGGTGGCGTGCTACATCACTCAGTCAAAACTCAGTATAAATTTTATTTTCAAAATACAAACATACACTATGCAAAAAATTATAAACATACATAGTCACCGGTAAATACAATGACCACAGGGGGCCCTTTTCATAAATACAAAGTACTACAGTCCGTTGACTTTACAATTTGACCTAATCATTTGTACAAAAATTCAGAAAATACAATTGTTTTGACACTAATGCAGACACGAACTGATCTCGGCCTCTTCTTTCACTCACATGCGGTTGTTATACGCTCGTTGCCTAACAGGGTATTCTTTTGGGTCCTGAAAAATAATTGCAAATTTTGGGTGAGTTTTGCGAACTCAGTGAGGTGACCATCATCGATGGTCCGCTCAATTCATGCAACACATCATGTCACATAATATATACTCACATTGTTGCATATTTGATCACATTTATAATTTCACTTGAACATAGACCATTTCACTTGATCATAGATAATTTAAACATATCATTCAATGAGACATACATAACCGAATGAACACCTGCAACACTTAGGCAATTTATAGTTATTTCACAATTTCACATTTAGAAGTACCACATAATTGCACTCAAGCAAATCACAATTATATCACAATTGCATGTTCAGAAGTACCACATGATTATTATCAAGCGAATATGCCTTTCACCCAATCAAAATTTTTCAATCGAATGCATATGGAATGCGTATGTGACACTTTTCCCATTTATTACGGTGTTGAGACTGAGCGCCTGAACTATCCCAATATGGGCTCATTAATCGGTGAGCCTGTGGCTCTGAATCACTGTCCCAATATAGGGGCATTAATCGGTGAGCCTGTGGCTCTGAATCCTGTGGGCTTGAGGCCCTAATACGTTAAGCTTTTAGCTCTCGGTGGCTGCTCCAGTCATAACTGCCGTTATCTGATCATGCATTTATGCATGAAATGCATATGTCCCAATTTAGCAGTAAATATAACGCAATTAATCCACGTGTCACAATTAAGCAGTAATTATATCACAATCAAATCACGTGTCACAATTTATCACATCAGAAGCAAGTAATTCACAGATTCACAGCAGATAACACTTCTATGTCATAGCTCCCCATACATTGGACCTTCTGTCCGGAATCCACGGTCATAAGCAATCACAAAACCCGCCATTATTCACCACAGTAACATATAATAATCGAGAGAACCATCTAGGTTTCTCACTTATAACTTCCGAGCTAATGTTTGGAAGTCTCAGTAACGTCGGTGGATCGACGCTCCAAATGTGTCTCTATACATAGACCTAGCAAACGGGCGGGTGGTCTGGGTATGGATACGGGTCTCACGGGTACGGGTAATGATTTTGAAAATCCATACCCTGTCCAGCGGAAACAGGTAATGATTTTGAAAATCCATACCCTGCCCAGCGGGTATGGGTAAACCCGCGGGTTACCCACTATATATATTTTTATTTTTCATTTTTTAAATTTCAATTAATAAACTTATTCAACAAGTTTAAATTTTCATTAAATGGGCGTATTT
>JANKOE010000003.1:28861007-28874971 GCA_026284465.1 Erythroxylum citrifolium
ACCAATTTCGAACTCCTTGAAATAATGTTAATTTAGTTTGATATTGCCATGTTTATGTGGTTATATTTTTGGCACGAGAAAAAAATACAAACAATTAAATAAATTGAAGATCGAGATTGAGAACATACCTGGTGGCTGCGGGAGAAGAAAAAAGGCGGGAGAAGAAAAAAACGCCGGGAGACTGTAGGAGAAAAAAAAAGTGGAAGACAATAGGATAAGAGAAAAATAGTCTTTTATAAAGAGGTATTTTAAAAGGGTATTTTTGATAAAATTGTGTCAATTTTTTTAATTCTCGCCATTTCCATCCACTTTTGGACGATTTTTTTTAATTAAGAGAGAAATTTTGAGGTTTAATTTCACTCTCTTTAATTTCCTTTCTTTTATTAATTAATTAACCATACAAAGGAAATTTAATTAATTTCTTTTCCATTACTCTCAATTCCTTTCCATTCCCTTGAAGCATACACAGCGTTAAAAAGTAAAAATTAAAAAAGTTTTAAATTTTATTACACCTAAACATATAATTTAATTTTATCTATTTACATATTTCTCACATACTTGTCTGTTCAATATCCGGTTAGCTCACTGCCGTCTCTCTCTCCCCAGCACCATATCCACAGCCACAACCACAACCACAACCACAGCTGGAATATGGCCACTGCTACTCTTTATCACTGCCGCGTTCCATCATTCACTGGAAAATCACCTCGTTTGAGGAGATTAAAAACTTCATGTTTTGCTACCAAATGTTCAACAAGGGTAAATCTTCTTTCTCTCTCTACTATCTCTTAAGAATGGGACAAAACAATTCTGACGAGTTCATAATGAGGAGTAATACAGGGGCGGAGGGAATACACAAGCGTGATGATTGTGCCCACTGGAGTTGGAGCCGCCATTGGTGGATACGCCGGCGATGCTTTGCCCGTCGCTCGCGCTCTATCTTCGGTCGTCGATTGTCTCATTACACACCCTAATGTATGACATGCAAAGTTTCTTTCTTACACACACACACGCAATCACAAACACACTTTTTTTTTTTCACACACACCTTTTCTTTCTTAATGCAATTTCTTTATAATTTATGTAGGTGCTTAATGCTGCAATGCTATTCTGGCCAATTCCTAATGTGTTATATGTTGAAGGGTATGCTCTTGACCGATTTGCAGAAGATTCATGGGCACTGCAACCTGTTCACCAGAATAAGGTGTTACTTTTTTCGGATGTGGTAATATTGATTTGTTATCTTAGAATAAATCCCTTAAGTTAAAATATACGTCTTGGTTTTAAACTGTATTTTCTCTTTCATGATTGCTCATATAATTGAGCTTTGATTAAGATGGATGTACTGCAGTTCACTCACCATATTGAAATTGTGATGTGAAGTAGGTAGGACTGGTCCTGGACTGTGGGATGGAGGAAGAGCTTAGAATTCGGCACTTGCAAGTAGCAGATGCGGCGAGGGCTTCCCTTGGATTGCCTATTGTGGACTATATTTTAACTGATACTCCTCTTGTGGTAGAGCCTTTTTAACATAACAGAAATTCCTTTTGTTTTTAGATTTAGTTTATTTTGAAATGATAATGTCATTTTGGAGGATTTTGTTTCAGTAACTTCTAACTAGCTTTATCATACCTATTAAATTCCATGATTTTCAAGATTAAAGTTAAAACTGCATTTCAAGATTGGTAAGCTGAATTTGTTTTTATTTTCTGGTTTAAAGGTGAACCTCATTGATGTACACTGCACCTAACAATGATTGTTTTTATTTTTGAATTCATGCTATTAATACTTTGGAACAAAATTTCCTGACCAGCATGATATCTATGAGAAGGTGGTTTTGCTAGGAATCTAAGTCTTTATATTGTCTTAGATGATGTTTGGTGGCATGTGACGCAATTTAATTAAGATTTTGACGTAATAAGCATTATGGTGTATAACACAAATCCGATGTTGAAAAGCATAATAATACTATTATGTATTTACTTGAATAGTTTACAAGAATATATACAAGCGATATCCCTAAAATATATCCTAGAAATTAGGGATATACACAATCATATAACTACTTATATCCATACATAAATATACAGCTAACCAATAATCTTATCCCATAAAATCCTCTAACTAATTATTTCCTATGCATAATACCGACAGTTGTACTGGGAATTCTTTAGACAACTAAATAAAGGTGTCAATTGTCAAGGCTAATAAATTGCATAATACCACATACTATCTTTGGGGTAATGCATTTTTTGATCTTCTTTTAAATCATGAAGAAAAAGTGATGTAGGACAAATAAAAGTATTAACTAGAAGCTAAAAATCACAAAATTAGGACATATGGCTGATATTAGGCTGCTGGAGGATTAAAGTTCAGGGCTGGATTTCTGCTAGGAATGCTGAAATTTTGGTTTGGTTTAGTTGGGTTTTTTTGGGTTTATTGCTGAAAATTTAGACTTAGAATTTCAGGGTTTAATATGGCTAGAATTTAGGTTTAAGATGGTTGGATTTTAGGTTAGGTTTGTTGGAATTTAGTGAGGAACCAAAACAATAAAGAGTAGCAAATTGGGAATCAATCCTAGGGTCTAAGAATCACTTTTAGAAGAAATCATCACATCTTCTATTTAAAAGCTCAAGTTTGTAGAATTTCAAATTGCTTGTCATTAAAGGGCTAAACATACACATATTTATAGAGAAATTTTTAGAACCCTTATTCTTGTAGGAAAGGGTTCCTAACAAATTTAAATCCTGTTCTAATAAAAATTCTACAAGTCCGAAATAACTAGGATGGCATATGTAACATAAAATAATATATTTAACTTAATACTATTTCTTATTTAATAAGGAATCCTAACACATTCTAAATTTCAACCCTTATCTTTAATGTCAACTCAATTCCCAATCCTCATCTCACCAAATTAAAAACTGTGGTTAAGTAATCTTTCCTATTTTATTTCATTTATAGACTTTTAAGTTCTTTACATTAAAAGGCAACAAAAATATGCAAAATTTTACCCATGCGATAAAATTTGCTGGCACTCTCTCTTTAATAGGTGGAAAAGTGGCTTAATCCAAAGAGTGGGAAATCGACTGGAAGGATTAAACATCCTGATTCACTTCTTAGAGCTGTGGAAAAATTGGTCAACCAATCTCAGGTGAATGCTGTCGCTGTCGTGGGACGATTTCCAGATGATGACGTTGATGATGTTGATGATTACCGATTAGGGATGGTAAGACAGTGAGTTGTTACTAATTTGGCACTCCTATATTTTATTGCAACTACTTGCTTTTGAAATTAGAATGCATCCGGAAGGATTTTCTTGATTCTTTGGCAAAATTTTTCCTTCTAAGACCATACTTTGTTTATGTTTTATAGCTATAGTAAGGAATCTTACAAGTATATTCTAGTTATTCATGAATTTTATGTTAGTCTAGTGCTATTTCAATGTCATGGAGAACTTAAGGTACTAGTACTTTTCAGGCTTTGCAGTTTCTACTACATGGTTATTGTTTTGACATATATGAGCAGTACACTTTGGAGCCAAAGTGAGATTAAAGAGTTCTTGATTTAGTTTTTGGTACATTGTAGCACAATTCATATTGGTAAACTTAAGCTATGACTTATAGTGCCTCCACTAGGTACACTTTAGTAGGATGCGTTTACGGGGCTTTAAGTGATTGCATGTAATGCAAGTTTGTTTCTTTTAAAATACTTGTTTTATTTGTCCCATTGCCCCATCATTCGCTCTCCTTTTTTTTGCCCCCCCTTCTCAAGTCACTTTATGGTGTTCATTTGTAGGGAGTAGATGTATTGGCTGGAGTGGAAGCAATTATAAGCCATCTAGTGGTAAAGAAATTCAAGATTCCTTGTGCACATGCTCCTGCAATGACACCCTTGCCCTTAACCCAATCTCTTTGCCCAAAATCATCTGCTGAGGAGGTATGTGAAGTTGAAGAGTGAATGACTAGATGGTGCCTAAATTTAGGAATGAATTTTTGTGTATTATGTAAACATATTCACTTACACCCAAGGCAATCTAACCACTGAGATGAAAATATCTGGTTGGGATAAGCCTGACAAGAGAGTTTCAAGGTCAATATAGAGTGATCATACTCTTCATTAAATGGCTCTTTCATTAACACACATATACTTTTGTGTGTTTTCATGATAAAGTTGTACAATAGCAAAGTTTTTTGGCATGATGTTAAACCCATTGTCAAGATGGCTTACAAAAGAAAAGGTAAGAAAGGCTTGAAACTATCTATGGATAGGCTAAAATTGACTCAAGAGAACCAGGCTTGAATAATTTACACAAGAGCATTGGGCTGGTTCTCTAGTTGTTCATGTGTTAGTCTATTTTTTTTACATTTCTGTGTGTGGTGTCATTGTGATGTTTATGTTATTTGTCTTTTGTGTGAGTTGGTAGAGTCTAGAAGGTTGTGACAAGGGAATTAGGGGGACGGGAGTTGGCTGTAATAGAATGAGAATAGGAGTTTATAGAGGGAGTGAGGCAGTATAGAGAGCAAGCTATTCTGGCAAATGCCAATCAATGGGAAACACTTATGGACCTTTGCACAAATGCTGAAACTGAGAAACGTAGTGCACCCTTGGATCAAGAACAAGCTTGGAAATGGAGAAGATATATGGGTGTGGTTTGGTAACTGGTTTGAGGATAGCCCTCTCTGCTTAAGGAGTGAAATCTCCCATCTAATTAATAGAGTTCCTCTTAATGCTAGAGTATCCTCACTAATGCTTGATGGGCAATGGAGTGGCAACTTTAGAGGATTTAACTCATTGATGGTATACCTCCTCAAATCACTCGAGGGTTGATGAAGGACAGTGTAATTTGGAAGTCGGATCCCACTGGAATATTCTCTAACAAGTCATGCTATAAGGCGCAACAGGTTGAGGGAGAAATTGTATCTTGCTTCAAGCTCCTATGGAAGAACTCCTTGAACTCGAAAGCATTAGTATTCACCTAGCTAGTTGTCAAGAACAGGATCAGAACTAAAAGTAGATGGTTTGGCCCTTTTGACCCTACATATGTATTATGCAAAGAAGCTGAAAAAGACAAAGAACACTTGTTCTTCCAATGCAAGTACTCCAAGGTTGTCTGGAGCAGAATCTTACATTTGCTAGCAGCTTTTTGTTTTTCTTATGATTGGCTTATAACTCTAAATTGGATTACACGTATAGCCAAGCAATAGATGTGATGGAGTGAGTTATACAACAACTTTTACAGCAATAATTTATGCTCTATGGAAAGAAAGAAATAGGAGGATCTATAGGGGTGAGGAAGTAAGCAAACATTAGCTTGTTGAGGAAATTATCAACTGGATTCGAGCCATATTAGTCGCAAAATTTGCTTAGTTGACCCTCTCTACTAGAATTAGAAATAGATGGAACTTGTAACTTTGGAATTAGAAATAGCTGCAAAATTTGTTTTTTTTTATAAAATTAT
This sequence comes from Erythroxylum citrifolium, assembly GCA_026284465.1. NCBI lineage: Eukaryota > Viridiplantae > Streptophyta > Magnoliopsida > Malpighiales > Erythroxylaceae > Erythroxylum > Erythroxylum citrifolium. The sequence continues at coordinate 28,866,469 of JANKOE010000003.1, forward strand.
TTTTTCCTATTGTTTTAGTTCATTGTACGATTTTTGGTGAACTCATTGTAATGTTGGGATAGCTTGGTTATAGTTAATAGAAACTTTATTTAATTTCTAAAAACATAAAAAGATTTCAAGTGACATCTTTTTTAGGGAGAGAATGTAGCCTCTCTAATTACTGTTGGGTCCTTATTTTGTAATATTTTCTGGCTAATATCAATACTACTATCCCTGTCATTTCTTCATTTCTTTACTTCCTATTTCCTTCCTTCTTTATCTTCCCTAAATATTTTATGAGTACAGCTTGGGTGTGCCAATTTGGTATTAGAGCACTGATCCTTACTGTTGATGCCCATCACTAGAATGGAGTCCCAACAAGAGTAGGTGGAGGTGTTTAAGCAGCTACTCGCACTCAAGAATGAAGTATCAAAATTAACAACCATGATCACTACCTTAGCCCAATGGATAGATGAAACTTTACGGGTCATCCTTAAAGGGCAAGTTTTGGCTGCAAGTGTCCAAGCAGAAGCATGTTCTTCCCATCGGGCGTCTATTTTAGCATCAGGAAGCACCACTTAGGTTTTGTCATTGGCAGAGAAGATTGTGGAGAAGGACTGCAAGCCTAGAAACTAAACCTTCCCATCTTTGAAGGTGAGGATCCAAATATTTGGATTTTTCATGCAAAGAGGTATTTTTCGATAAACAAGCTGTCAAAATATGAGAAATTGGAAGCAGTAGGGGGTGTGTTATAAGGGGGAGGCTCAATCGTGGTTTAGGTTTGAAGAAAGGGAGAGATCGTTCACGTCTTGGGAGGAGTTGAAATCGTAGATACTTTAGAGGTTTTTTGGACCCAATGAGGGGTCGATTATTGAACTATTTTTCGTCATTCGCTAGGCTGGGATCGTGGCAAAATACTGATGTAGTTTGAGATGATAGCGACCGCAGTTGAGAGGATGGAAGAGAGTTACATGACTGCTATATTTGTTAACGGACTTGAAGAGAGATTACGGGCCGAGCTCAATATACTTAATCCAATATACTTTTGGAGTTGGAATGGGCTCTTTTCAGACCTTGAAGATTCGAGGAATGTTGGGGCAAACCAAAGTGGTAGTGCTGATAGGCTACGGAGCCACCCATTATTTTATGGCTAGAAATGTAGTGAATCAATTAGAGTTGTGGATTTTAGGTACAACAGATTATGTAATTACAATTGGTTATAGGGAGAAGTTGCAAGTGTAAGGCATTTTTAGATACGTTGAATAGAGATTACCCGAATTGACCATTGTTGAAGATTTCCTTCTTTTGCCCATGGGGTGTGTCAATGTAATATTGGGGTTGAAGTGACTGTCTATGATGGGGGAAACTCGAGATGATTGGAAGTGTATGACTATGATCGTTGAGTCTGGGGGAGGCAAATAGTTCTAAAAGGGGATCCAACTCTGACGAGGGCACCAATATCCTTTAAAGCTATTAGCCTGGCAGTCAAAGGGTAGGGGGAAGGTCTATTGTTGGAATTACACCAGATAACAACAATAGATAAAGGCCTAGGCGTGGTCACACTAGAGTTGAGAGGCGTTTTGAAGGAATTTGAGGAGGTATTTAGTACCTCTATGAAATTACTACCTGAGCATGGCCATGACCTTGTTATTGTGCTTAAGGAGGGAATTGAACCCCTTTGCTTACAACCATATCGCTATCCTCATGTCCAAAAAAATCAAATTGAGAAAATGGTGACTGAGATGATGGCTGTAGGCATGGTTAGGCCAAGTAATGGCTCCTTTTTAATGTTGGTACTATTAGTAAAGAAGAAAGATGGGAGTTGGAGGTTGTATTTCAATTTTTGGGCATTGAATAAGGCCACAGTACGTGATCATTTTCCCATCCCCAATATAGATAAACTATTGAATGAATAGTCTTCTTGAAGCTTGATTTGAAGTTAGGCTACCATCAAATTTAAGTTCAGCCTTTGAACATACCCAAGACGGCTTTTTGCACTCATGACGAGCGTTACAAGTTTTTAGTAATGTTATTTGGACTCACAAATGCTCCAACTACATTTCAAGTGTTGATATATGTTTTGGTGTTTTTTTGACAACGCCCTGGTCTATAGCTCTTCCATGAATGAACATATAATGCATTTACATGTGGTTTTAACTATCCTTTGTGACCAGAAGCTTTTTGTCAACTACAAAAAGTGTTGTTTTGGGTAGCTACAATTGGGATACTTAGTTCATATCATTTCTGTTGAAGGGGATAGGGTAGACCCGGAGAAGGTGTGCGCTATGGAGGAGTGACCCATCCCTAAGAATGCAAAGGAGCTGCGGGGCTTCTTAGGACTTAAAGGCTACTATCGCTAGTTTGTCAAAGATATTGGAAAGATTGCAACTCCTCTAACCCAACTACCTAAGGAGGGCTTTGCATGGACGAAAGAGGCAACCCAGGTCGTTAAAAAACTCAAACAGGTCATGAAGGCCATGCTAATCTTGGCACTACCAATCTTTGGCGAGACATTTGTTGTAGAAGCAGATGCATCCAGGGTGGGTTTAGGAGTTGTCTTATCCCAAAAGGGGCAACCAATTACCTTTTTCAACCAAGCACTGGATAGAAGAGCTAGAGAGAAATTACTCATGGGAGGAAGTTAATGGCCAATGTAATTGTAGTACAGAAGTGAAGACATTACCTTTTGGGAAGGCACTTTGTCATCCACATCGACCAACAAAGCCTTAAATATCTACTAGAGCAGCATGAGGTCACTCTTGAATATAAAAAATGGTTAGTCAAAATGATGGGCTTTGATTTTGAGATTCAATATCATCTTGGGAGTGATAACCGAGCAGTGCTTGCACTTTCTAGAGTCTAAGGGGTGAGACAAGACCCTAAGTTGTTTCAAACCCTGCAGGCCATGGAAACTGATTCATTGTCTAGACTGGGTTGGAGTATTGAATAGGGGCAATTGAGGTACCAAAGGCGAGTGGTCATTGCCCGAGACTCTGTCTTGTGAGTGAAGATATTAAAAGAATACCATTGTAGTCCCATGGGTGGGCATAGGGGGGCTTCTAAAGACCTACAAAGGGTTGTCCAGGGAGTTGTATGAGGAAAGAATGCATGCACATATTAAGGATTTTGTTAGCTCTTGTCCTGTATGCCAGCAAAATAAATATGATAATGTGTCTCCTTTAGTCTGCTCTGGCCCTTACACTTGTTTGATGCCATTTAAGAGGATATCCACGGACTTCAACAACCGACTTCATTCAAGGGTTGTTGAAGTCCCAGGTCTATGACACCATACTGATCATGGTGGACCGTCATTTTTGCTTAAACACCCTTTCACTACCAAACAAGTGGCAGAGGCATTTGTGACTAATGTAGTAAGACTGCTTTGCTTTCCTCATTCTATCGTCTCGGATAAAGACAAGATCTTTATGAGTAACTTTTGGAACGAGTTATCCAGGCTGCAACAAACTAAATTGAGGCGAAACTCAGCTTACCATTGACAAATAGATTGACAAAGCTAGGTGGTGAATTGTTGCAATGAGACTTAATTTGAGATGTTTGGCAAGTCATTGATCCAAAGAGTAGTGGCTCAAGTGGTTGTCATGGGCAGAATATTGGTATAACATCACCTATCACTCCTTTATTAAATGTTCTCCCTTCAAGGAGGTGTATGGTATGGAATCCCCTCCGTTGGGTATTCTCCATAATCCACCACCAATTCTGATTTGGAGGGGTTACTGAAGGAAAGGGATGAGGCCTTGCTGAATCACAAGACCATTTAGTAGTTATTTAAAATCAAATGAAAAAAGAGGCAGACTAACATAGAAGAGTAGGAGAATTTGTGTATATGAAATTGTGACCTTATCACCAAAAATCAACAGCCAACAACCAAATGAAAAGCTGTCACCTAGGTATTTTGGCCCCTACAAAATCCTAAATAAAACAAGACTAGTTGCTTACAAATTGGAGCTACCCCCTAAAACTAACATCCATCCTATTTTTCATGTTTCACAATTGAAATGAGCCATTGGGGATGTTGCCCATAGCCAACCCTTGCCGTGGGTTTTATCTGAACAATTGAAATGGTAGGTCAAACTGATGAAAATTAGAACAGTGATTTAGGAGAAATTATTTTCCTAATCATAAAATAGGAAACAAGAGGATATCATGGATATTTACTTTAGGAAATTGCTGTAAATAGGAAATATTTTAGTTACCTAAATTAAGCTAGGATTTGTGTATATATTCAAAGGCACTTGTTATGCAAAATAAGAAAGAAAAAATATTACCTTTTTTTTCTGACACTTGGCCTTCATTGCCAATAGTGCCTTTTGGAAAACAGATGACTGAAACTATTACCAACAAAAACCCCAACGTGGAGATCTTTCCTCTTCTGAAATCTCCTCTATTGGTAATCCGAAAATGTGCACCCCTACCCATATTGGTGAATTACAATCCTTGTTTCCATCTTACCAACTTAATGGTAAAAACTACCTCCACTAGTCACAAATGGTTAAGACTTTCCTTAAGGGCAAGGGAAAGCTTTCTCACCTATTAGGACGTACTCCTGCTATTTCAGATCCCAAGTCTGAGGCTTCGGATGTAGAGGATTCCTTAATCATGTCATGACTTTAGAACTCTATGGAACCAGACATTAGAGGCGCTTACATGTTCCTCTCATCTGCTAAGGAGATATGGGATGCTGTTACTCAATCTTATTCTAAAATAAATGATGCCTCTTTAATTTATGAGATTAAGACCAAAATCTCATCTATCAAGCAAGGTATGCACTTTGTCACTGAATATTACAATCTAATGAAGAGTCTTTGGCTTGAGTTAGATCATTATCATAATTTTAAAATGCAGTGCAGTGATGACAGTGTCAAATTACAAAAGTTTGTAGAAAGGGAAAGAATTGTTGAATTCTTAGCAGGTCTTAATGTTGAATTTGACCAACTTCGGGTTCAAATACTTGGTAAAGACCTTTTACCGTCTTTGAATGAGGCCTTTTCACTCATTCGGGCAGAAGAGAGCTTGAGAATTGTGATGTTGGAATCCAAATCTACTGACAACTCAGCATTCATATCTATGAAAACCAACAAAGAAGCCCTTAACCACCACCAACAGAATCCTCAAAAGAAGGAAGCTGGCTAGTTAAGTTTTTGTAAGAAGCCTCGTCACACTAGAGAGACCTGTTGGAAGTTACATGGGAAGCCACAGTATGCAAGGAAAGAAGAGGCAAACAAGGATGGATAGGCCAAAGCCCACTTCACTGAACCTACAAACTCTGGAGAGTCTGATCAAGTTAGATTAGAACCAAAAGGACTTAATAATGAAGAGATTGAGCGCCTAAAGAGCATTCTGAATTCCCTAAAAGGTGCTGGTGCATCATGTTCATTAGGGGAAAACTTGACCCACGAGCCCTAAAATGCATCTTTGTTGGCTACTCTCCTACACAAAAAGGGTACAAATGTTTTCATCCTCCCTTATATAAATTCTTCATTTCCAAGGACGTGTCATTTGTTGAGAGTCAATCTTTCTTCCCTAATACTTATTTTCAGGGGGAGATGGGGAATTCTGCGAAAGATAAGTATAGAGAGACTAACTTCTTACTTGATTTATCTTTCTCAAATACACAGACTGAGTCAGCCACTACTATCTCTACGCCACCTAACCAATCTGACCAAAATAAGGCAGAAAGTGCCTAGCCAGATACCTCAAAAAATACTGCACCTATCCCTAACAAGCCTCTCTTAATCTACTCACGAAGGGATACTGTCCAAACCTTACCAGAGCAGGCTCAAGGATCTAACCCGGAATCAGGTATTGAAATAAAAAACCCTGAACTTGATGATTTGTATGTCCCTATATCTCTTAGGAAGGGCACATGAACATGCACTAAATACCCAATTTCACACTACACTTCACTTAAATGTTTTCCAAGCCATAAATGTTTTCTTACAAAAAGAAATTCAAGTTCCACACCACAAACACTTGATGAGGCACTTAGGGATAGGAATTGGAAAATGCCATGGATGATGAGATGAATGCATTAATTAAGAATCAAACATGGGAAATAGTGGATTCACCAAATGTAAAAAAAACAGTAGGATGTAAATGGGTATTCACAATTAAATATAAAGCAGATGGTTCATTAGAAAGATATAAAGCAAGGCTGGTAGCTAAGGGGTATACTCAAACTTATGGGGTTGATTATCTTGAAACTTTTGCCCCAGTAGCAAAAATGAACACTATACGTGTAGTGTTATCCTTGGCAGCTAATTTTGATTGGCCTGTGCAGCAATTTGATGCAAAGAATGCCTTTTTATATGGTAATCTAAATGAAGAAGTGTACCTGACATCTCCTCCTAGATTTGAAGATAAGTTTCGGAATAGAGTATGCAAATTAAAGAAAGCCTTGTATAGCCTTAAACAATCTCCTCGGATTCACAAAGGCTATGCTGGAAATGAAGTACCAGCAAAGTCAAGGAGATCACACACTATTTATTAAATTTGCTACAGAAAACAAAATGGCAACCCTCATTGTTTATGTGGATGTCATCATAGTCACAGGTAATGATCTTGAAGAGATGAAACATCTCAAACTTAAACTTGCCCAAGAGTTTGAAATCAAATATTCGGGGAAGTTGAAATATTTTTTGGGTAGAGAAGTAGCTTGTTCGAAAGGGGGGATTTTTCTATCCCAACGCATGTATATTCTGGATCTTTTAGAAGAAACTAGAATGATGGGGTGCAAACCAGTTGATACACCTATAGAACAGAATCATAGACTAAGCGAGGCCAAAGATGATGAACCTGTTGACGGGAGGAGGTATCAAAGACTAGTGGGAAGACTAATTTATTTGTCACATACCAGGCTTGACATAGCATATGCAGTAAGTGTAATTAGTCAGTTCATGCAAGGGCCTAAAAATGTCCATCTTCAAGTAGTGTATAGGGTATTGAGGTACCTTAAAACTACCCCTGGTGGAGGGATTATGTTTAAGAAAAATGACAATAAAACATTTGAAGCTTATACAGATGCAGATTGGGTAGGTTCAAGCATTGATAAAAGGTCAACCACTGGGTACTGCATTATGTTTTTGGGCAATCTTACTTGGAGAAGTAAGAAGCAATCAGTTGTGGCTAGATTAAGTGCTAAGGTAGAGTTTAGAGCTATGGCTCAAGGTGTATGTGAGCTCTTATGGATTCGTATCATCTTGAATGATTTGAAAGTTAGGTGGCAAGGACCTATGAAGCTTTACTGTGATAATAAGTCAGCTATTAGTATTGCTCACAACCCGATACAATGTGACAGAACTAAACACATTGAGATTGATAGACATTTCATTAAAGAAAAATTGGAAAGTGGGCTTATTTGCACCCCATATGTTCCCACTACCAAACAGATGGAAGATGTATTAACTAAGGAGTTGGCAAATGCACAATTTCAAGATGTTGTAAGCAAGTTGGGAATGCAAGACATCTATGCATCTACCAGTTTGAGGGGGAGTAATGAAAATTAGAACAGTGATTTAGGAGAAATTATTTCCTAATCATAAAATAGGAAACAAGAGGATATTGTTGTAAATAGGAAACATTATAGTTACCTAAATTAAGCTAGGACTTGTGTATATATTCAAAGGCACTTGTGATATGTCTAACAGTTTTGCATTTTGCAAGTTCCAATTTCCTAGTAAGATAGAAATGGAATCTCTATGTGTTGCAGTAAATTGTTATGATTTTTATCTTCATCACTTCAAATATGTAGGTCGTATTGGAGTTTTACCGGTTAATGCTTTGTTAATGTTGACTAGAGTTATTACCATAGTTATTAGAATTGATTGTGTTTCCTTGTATACATTTAGGAATTGATGGCTGGAGTAATTGAGAGATTTCCATAGTTTCCTAAACAGTTCTAGGCCTTTTGTATATAAACCATGGGATTTCTCTGTACAAATAATCTTAATTCACTAATAGAACCACTTTTAGTTTCTCTTTGATATATTTTCTTCATGGTATCATAGCCCTATCTGATTTAAGGGCCTATTCTTTCCTCTCCAATTTTTTTTTCTAGTTGTTCTTCTCTGTTTGGAACAGTACTCTGGCTGAGTTTGTACTTGCCCAAAAATCAAGGTTTTTTAATCTCACTTCCCACTTAGCTTGCTTCAGAACCAACTGGCTACCCTCTCTTTGATAAAAGGTTTACCTTGATATCATTTCTTTCTTTCTTTGAAGTGCAATCATGTCAGCTTTTTGGTTAATTGTACCATATTCATGCAATAAACAGAGAAATATTCGTGCAAATTTTGCAAGATAAATCAATGTTAGAATACGCAATTCACTTTTCAACTGGAGCTAGAGCTGAAAGCTAATGAAATAAAGCTTATAACTTGTAGAAGGGGAATGTGGGATACAAAATGGTGTAACTTTATGTTTATTTTTATGTATGTGATATGTCTAACAGTTTTGCATTTTGCAAGTTCCAATTTCCTAGTAAGATAGAAATGGAATCTCTATGTGTTGC
>JANKOE010000003.1:28875071-28887602 GCA_026284465.1 Erythroxylum citrifolium
ATAGGACTCAGCACTACATGAAATAGAGTTCTATACTAACAATGAAATAGAGTTCTATTCTAACAAGGAAACCTATCCTATCTTGCTAGGAAAACACGATAACTACCAGAAGAGATAACTACTAGACCAATGCTATCCTTATTCTATAGACGAGATAAGATTATTACGCCTTGAATAAGTCTGCCCAATGAAGGAGTCTGTAACACTTAGCTCATCAATTCAATGAAACTAGAGATTGCTCGGACATATTTGTTACTTGACATAGCAATAAAGATATGGAAAGTTGCTTCTTACTCAAATAGGTAATAAAGCTGGAATTTTTGATGAAGTTGGAATTTTTGATCTTTGTAATAGACTGCACAACACGAAGTAGAGAGATATGACTATATCACAATACTTTGCGGAGCTATGTGGATTGTGGTAGGAATTGAATTATTATCAAGACTTTCAAGCATAATGATCAAAGATGCTGCTAAATTCCAAAAAATGATAGAGGAGGATCGAGTGTCTGACTTTTTAGTGGGTATCAACCCAGAAAATGATCATATTCGAGGTAATATACTTGGAAAAGATCCTTTCCCTTTAGCATAGCTTGCACATCCTCTCATTCAACAAGAAGAGAGTAGAAGAAATGTTATGCTACATAGCGCTATTTGTGAGAAAGCGGGGTTTGTAGCTGGGTTAGTATCTAGTTCTATTAAGAAGCCAAAACCTGCAAATAACTTGTCTAATAAGGACCACTTGCATTGTGATTATTGTGGAAAATCAAGGCACACCAAAGAAACCTACCGGAAACTACATGGGAGGCCAAATCAGAGTTATGGAAAAGGAGGTGGTTCAGTGGTAAGGGGTCAGGCCCACTTGGTTGAAGGGAATGAAACATCTGAATCATCGCTAGCTAGAGCTTTATCCAATGAGGACCTTCAGAACTTAAGACATCTTCTCTCAAAACAGGACTCTCCTTCCACAGTTGGTACATCAAATATTGCAAAATCAGGTCCTGTGTACTAAAATTCTAAAGATAATCCTTGTGTTATAGACTCTGGAGCTAATGGACATATGCCAAGCTCTCAAAAGGAATTTTTAACATATACCCATGGGAAAAAAGGGGATAATGTTAGAATACTAGATGGGTCTTTTACCTTCGTATTTGGTACAGGTTTTGTTAACTCCCAATATCACCATATCCCCAATTCTTCACATACCCTGTTTTCCTATTAGCCGTCTCTCTGTTATTTCTATCATCAAAGATCTTAATTGCAAAGTTAAATTTTTTCCTAATTATTGTGATCTTCAGGATCTCCACATAGGGCAGAGGATTGAAACTAGTAGATTGGAGGATAACTTATATGTCTTGGAAGAAAATCACATGACAGTTGCATATAAAACATCTCTTAGGAATGATGTGATTAATAAGGAAATTCTACAGCTGCATAGGCGATTAGGACATTGCTCATTTTTTTCCTAGAAAAATTATATCCAAGCTTGTTTAAAAGAACTTCTAATTCTTTGTTTTGTGATGCATGTGAACTTTCTAAACACACTAGAAGTTCTTATCATTTATCTAATAATAAGAGTTTTTTTTCCTTTTATGACAGTTCACTCCGACATTTGGGGTCCTACTCAGAATCCCTCTCGTTTTGGCCATAGATGGTTTGTGACCTTTATTGATTGCTGCACAAGATTGACTTGGGTTTATTTGATGAAAGCTAAGTATGAAGTTTTTTTCATGTTTTCAATCTTTTCATAAAATGATTTGTACCCAACATGATGCTAAAGTTAAAATCCTAAGATTTGATAATGGAATGGAGTATATGGATGGAAAATTTTGTGCTTGTCTAGATTCCTATGGAATAATAATACATCAAATGTAAGAGCTCCTTCCCCTACGCTAAAGAAGAGCCTTTCTAAACTCTTTAATTGTAAGGTTGATCTCTCTTAGTTCTACTTGAAGCAGAGGCATTACCTGCCGCCCTAACTTTGGTCTAGATTCTTACGAAATAATACATCAAATCAGTTGTGCTAATACTAGTGAATAGAATGAAGTTGTGGAAAGGAAGAATAGACATATTTTGGAGGTAGTTCGATCACTCATGTTCACCATAAACCTTCCAAAGGGATATTAGGGTGATACAGTCCTTTCAGCTGCTTATCTTATCAATAGAATACCACTTCGGATTCTAGATTTTAAAAGTCGTGTAGAAATATTGCAAGTTGGAGCCTAGAGCTTTGAAGTGTGTGTCTGTTGGATATTTTTTCTAGATAAAAGGGATATAAGTGTTATAACCCCCATCTAAGAAATACATTTTAAGTATGGACATCACTTTTTTGGATTGTGAGCCCTATTTCACAAAACATCAAACTCCTCTTCAGGGGGAGAATGAGAGGGAAGAGGTATTGCTTGACTGCATATTTATAGATTCAGGGGGAGAAAACAAGTTTGGTTTAGCAGGATCGAAGTAGATGCTTAGATAAATTAGATTTAAAGACATACTCAAGAAGAGATAAGACAAGTCCATGCCATCTTCCCTTGAAAACAGTGGTTAGTTAGAATATGATTTACCTTATGATTTAGATAGGCCTATTGCCCTTCGGAAAGGTATAAGAATTTGCACCAAGTAGCCAATTTCTAACTTTATTTCCTATGACTCACTATCTCCCTCCTTTAGAGCCTTTGTCTTGTCTGTCTCCTTTGTGTCTATTCCATAGGGTTGGAGAGAAGCAATGGAAAATGTCCAATGGAAAAAAGTTATGGCTGCGGAAATGAAGGCCCTGGCAAAATATGAGACTAGGAACTTGTCACTGCTCTAGAAGGAAAAAGTATAGTTGGCTGCAAATGGGTATTCACAGTGAAACAAAAGCCAGACCGATCCATTGAGAGATACATGGCGAGATTGGTGGCTAGAGGCTTTACTCAAACATATGGAGTGGACTACCTAGAAATCTTTGCTCCTGTTGCTAAGATGAATGCAATCAGAATTCTAATCTCTTGTGCAGCTAATTGGGACTTACAATAGTTTGATGTTAAAATTGCTTTCCTTCATGGGGATTTGGAGGAGGGGGTGTATATAGAGATTCCTGTCGGGTTTGATGATGAGAAGACACAAGGGAAGGTTTGTAGGCTAAAAAAGGCCTTATATAGGTTGAAACAATCACCCAGAGCATGGTTTGAAAAGTTCAATTGGGCCATGGTTTGCTTTGGTTATCAATAGAGTAATGTGGATCATACTTATTTATCAAGCATGCCTAAGATAAGATCACGTTTCTCATGGTCTATGTTGATGGCATTGTGGTAATTGGAAGTGATACAGGAGAGATGGCTAGGCTGAAGAAACTCCTTGCTCAAGAATTTGAAATTAAGGAGTTAGGGAAGTTGCAATATTTTTTGAGAGTTGAAGTCGCTAGATCGGGAAGAGGAATCTTTATCTCCCAAAGAAAATGTCCTAAACTTGTTAGAAGAAACTGGTATGATGGCTTGTAAACCAGTTGAATCTCCTATCGAGAGCAACCATAAACTACAAGCAGGAACTGGTACATCAGTAGACATTGGGAGATATCAAAAGGTTAGTTGGGCAGCTCATTTATCTCTCTCACACCAAAACAGACATATCATATGTAGTTAATTTGGTGAGTCAGTACATGAATGATCCACGAGAACCACACTTACAGGCTGTATCCTGCATCCTGCACTATTTGAAGTCTGCACCAAGAAAAGTCTTGTTCATTAACAATGGTCACCTTAAGATAGAAGCATTTACAGATGCTGATTAGGCTGGATCTCCAAATGATAGGAGGTCAACCACTGGTTATTGTACGCTCATAGGAGGAAATCTAGTCACTTGGAGAAGCAGAATCAGAATGTAGTTGCTAAATCCAGTGTGGAAGCTGAATATAGAGCTATGACTCAAGGTGTGTGCAAACTCTTGTAGGTAAGAAAGTTAATGAGTGAATTACGAAGGAAGTTTATCCCCTCTTCTGTGATAACAAAGCTGCCATTAGCATAGCTCACGATCCTATTCAGCATGATAGAACAAAATAGATAGAAATCGACTAACACTTCGTAAAGGAGAAACTTGTGAATGACTCTTTACACTTATCCCATGTGGGGTCTAATAAACAACTGATAGAAGTCTTCACCAAAGGACTCTACAACAAACAATTCATAACCTTGTTTGTAAGTTAGGCATGTATGATATTTATGCACCAACTTGAGGGGAGTGTTGACTAGAGTTATTACCATAGTTATTAGAATTGATTGTGTTATCTTGTATACATTTAGGAATTGATAGCTATAGTAATTGAGAGATTTCCATAGTTTCCTAAATAGTCCTAGTTGTGTATGCCAACCATAGGATTTCTCTGTACAAATCATCTCAATTCACTAATAGAAACACTTTTGGTTTCTCCTTGATTTATTTTCTTCAGTTAAGGATATTCTCTCCCTTTCCTTTTCTCTTGTTTGCCTGCTTTTATTTTCTATAGAGCTTTTTTTTTTCACTCAGATACATGCATTCATATTTGTTGCTTTTGTTTTATTTTTCTTCCAACAGATAGGTTATACGTTCTTGCCCTGTGTTCTTGCTGGGCTAAGTAAATCACCACAGTATATTGTAAAAGGTTCCCAGCCTTTGCAGAAGAATTGGTTATCTGCAAGTGATGTTGATAGCGTTATACTCCCTATAGATGCTTGTGGAGGTGATGGTGCTCTTGCTTTTGCCAGAAGAAAAGGAAACAAGGTAGGAACACACCAGCATTGCACTCATGTCTTGCTTTCTTCCCTGTTTAAAATATCCAGTTAGTTTGACATTGTGATGATGGTATTTATCCTAATCCAACAGGTGACTTTGCCAGCTTAATAATTGAATATGAATAGTGTGACTTTGGTCCTCATACTGTAAAACCTAATTTCTTCTTTCAGCCACTTATAATTACTGTTGAGGAGAATGAAACAGTGCTTGATGATAGACCCGATAAATATGGAATTGATGTGGTAAGAACTCAATTACAGCTGTCCTAATTCTCCTTTTTCTTTTATTGATTTTTGCATTCTTGGGGGGAATCAAATCATTGTGATGGCATCCAAAACTTTTTAAAAATGTATCTTCTTCATGGTGGTTTTGGCATGATTATTGAAGTTGACAACAATCACACCATGTCATTAAGTTTTTCAAACCTTTTATTTAGAGTCCTTATCATTTTGTCAAGTTTATGAAAATGAGTTAGCAGGGCCACCATTGGCTTCTGTTGGTGTCTGTTCTAGCTTGCACAATTGTTCATAAGCAAGCTCAAAAGGTTTATTAATTCTGTCCAAGTAGGAACCTTTTTCTCTATTTCTTCTGGTCAACATTTAAAAAGGGTGTTACAGAGCTTATAAAACAAAAGTAGGCTATATTTGTTAAGTACGTTTGTGTAATTGGGCACAACCTTCAATTTCATTGAGAAAAGACTCGTGAAATTATTTTGGGTTAGAATTGGTTTGCTGTGATAGAGAATCTTGGGACTAAAACTTGCAATATTGGCAGTTAGAAATTGGAAAAGTTAGTGGGTAGAATATCAGATGTAAATGAAGAAGCTGCCAATAATAAACAACAGTGAATATTGGTCTGGAGACGTCACCTCGAAATGATGAGTCTCAGTGCCTTCTGATAGGCTAACTACAAATGGAACTTTTTCATGCAGATGACCGTCTCCAATTACTGGGAAGCTATAGGTGTTATTGGAGCCCATAAGGCAGGTATAGATCCACAGTCGCTCCGAAGGGACAGAATTAGAAACCTTCAACATAAAAAGCATTAATCAGGGCAACTTGCAGGTTTGGGTGCAACATCTTTAACATATCATCTTAACATTGAAATTCACATTCATGTCTGATAAGCAAATTAGGAATTTTCAAAATGCAGGTTTTAATTAAATTGCAATTTTCAATTCCAAAGTGATTATAAGGACGGTAAATTGGTGCTGCACATGCCATACTCAGATTCTTAATTGCTCCATAATTTCTGGAAATTTTGCCAATTTTACTTTTTCATTTTTTAGAACAATTGCATGTGGATTTTGACAAGTAACATTGTGGTGAAACACTTCCTGTGTATATCTGTTTTTGCTTACTGATGCTGAAGTTTTTCATTTGCTTTTGCTTTTGCTTTTGTAGTTGAATTAAATACCTGATTACATTTGAGAATTGCAGATTCACCTAGATGGGTTAACATTTCTGTTAATTTTTTTTTCCAACTGCCAATGAGCAGTCATAGTTTGAATTTCAATATTTAAGATAGTTTTGAAATTCAAAATATAATGATAAGAAAGATTAGAACTTGACAGAAACAAAGGAGAACTTTTTGTTTTTCTCTAAAATCAAGCGTTTAACTGGTGGAAACAGGTAAATATTCATAAGTGAAATTTTGTCTATTTAGTTCTGTTTTGTACATTTGAAAAGGATATCAGTGATTAAAAAAAGGTAAAAGGGTTAAAAAACAAGATCTGAAAGTTTTCATTGAAATTTAAACTAGACTCGAAACATTTCTAAATATTTGTCTGGTAAATGTTTAAAAAGACCTTTTAGTTAACAGAAATTAACGCTTGCATTAAAATTTTCTTATATGATTTTTTTTTTCTCTAGAACCCTGTTGCCATGTAAAGAATTAAGCTGGCATGGTATGAGGTGTATAATTTCAATACCCCTTAAATTTCAGTAACCACAATAGCTCTATCAATGGCTACTCTGTGTTTCTGCCCTCCAGATAGTTGAGGTAATTACAGTAGCTACTGCAATTTCTCAATCAAGTTACTTGACTATTAATGCTTCCAAAACAAAGCCTGCTATTGCCTCCATGTTTGCAATTTTAGACAGCCCAAAATCGAATCAAGTGCCAAGTCAGGAATGACATTAGATCATGTAGGAGAGATTGAAATTAGAAATGTAAGCTTCAGGTATTCGTCTACACCAGTACAAATTTTTCGAGATTTCAGTTTGGTTATTCATTTTCAAAAGGTGATTATTCTCAATTTTTTTTGTTTTATCAACATAAAAACAAGAAGACAAATATATTTTGTTATAAGCGTTTATTAAAGGAGAACCTATTATGTTTAATTATAGCTCTGGTTGTTCTTCGCAGAGGTCTTCAGAGTCGACAAGAGACTTAGTCAAGAGAATGATCTGAGCGAAAGTAGGCAAGAACAGTGTTGCCTTGTGAGACAAATCTCTTAGCCAACTGTCCGAGGTTGCCATACACGACAACGGCAATCTTTAGTTGGTCTGCTTGCATGTTCCTAGATTAACACAAGTACATCAAGACACTGCCCTCATTGCTTCTGGTGTTGTCGATTTTGATAGTTTCAGTGATTGTCAAAATGACAATGAATCGTGTAGAGGGAATGAAACGAGAACAAGAAGTTAGGGATTTTCAAAAATTTAAGTAAATTCAGGGGCTACTGAAAATTATAGACCTTATGTCATGTCAGATTAATTCTCTACGTGGTAATTGAGTCTTAAAGAAAAAAATTTCATGTAAGAAAAATTTAATAGATAAGTTAAATTTCTATTAACTTAAGGATCTTTTTTAAACATTTCTCAATTGTTAGGATTTTATTTGAATGATTAAGTTCAACTTAAATATAAACGCAAGCCTTGACCTTTTTACAAAAATAAATTGTTGAAACTTTGAAAGAACCAAAGGGAAGGGATAAGAATCACACTCAAACCATTTTGTTATGGACTCTTTCCATAGTGTTTACTGGACTAATGTTTATTTTTTGGTAATTCAAAAGATTTTATACAGATTAGAAAAGTTATGTACAGCATTAGAACTGCTTGAGCTTGCAAAAGGAAACATAAGAAAAATACACGAGGTAAGCTATAACACTTCCTTCCAACAAGCACAATCAACGGAGAACAACAAGCTTCACCAAAGAAAACTTTAAGAGCTAGCTCATCTATCCAGTAACATAAGCTTACCAACAATTAATTTACTGCACTTTTATCAACCATCAATTAATTATCAACCAATTCCACCTACTGCTCAGCTTAAGATGGAGAGTGAAATGAAGTTTCCACTCACATACTTCCATTGAAGAAACCCAATCGTAGGTGATAGTGCTCCAACTGTGGAAGTTTGATATCTTCTTCCTAGAATTCATCTTATCTATTTCCGAAAAGATCAAAACCTTCCAACTCCAAGTTAACTAATTGTAACCAAGAGTGTTTCCTGATCCTGTCCTCTTCTCTGCTTTGGAGTCTGAAGGAATGTTGTACCTCCATCCAGCCCTCTTGTCTGCTCTTCTAATGTAAACACACGAACTGTTGAGTCAATTGGTATTCCTTTTCTAACAACCTGCAGAAAACATGTTAATGAAGTATAAACTTGATTAATTACCTCCTCTCGGTGTTTAAGCTGAGCTGTTCCATAATTTGGGAGATTACTCTGAAGTACACATTCCCAATATCTTTGGCTTCATCTTTGAAAGATTTAGCATTTCTTTCAGACCAAATATTGTAAACAGTAGTTGAAAGAAAGATTGGGAAGATATTAATGTCTGATGTTTTGGTATTGGAAACAAGATTAAACCAAGTGAGAATGAATTGAAGGTTTGGCTGATTAGGGTAATGTAGATGAAAATGTAAAAGGAATTGGTCTTAAACAGATTTAGAGAATTTACACTAAAAAAACAAGTGGTCAATGGTTTCATTATCCGAGATACACAAGGAATAGTAGTTAGGAGTTTGGAGATAGGGAAGTTTGTCCTGGGTTTGTAATTTTTGAAGGAAAGCAAGCCAAAGTATAAAAGAACACCTAGGCCTACTACTTTTAGACCATACTAGCTTGTGTGAAGGAACTTCCTGTAAAGGAGGTCTCAAGAATTTATAGGCTGAACCATTAGTATACTGTATTGTGAAGCTAGCTAGCGATTCCAAACAATTAGATTGGGAACTATTTGGTTTGTACCGAGGTGGTTCAATGTTTTTAATTAACTCTATGGATACCTCTTGCCATCTCCATTCATCATTGTTGATAACTTCAGAGACTTTTGCTATCATTGGAAGCTTCGAGCCATTGATATCTCTCGGAGATGAGAAGTTCTTCAGTATTCCTCATGGATGCTAGGGATCCTGCCATAAAAGAGTAGAAATACCATTTCCAATCCTAAATCTGAATTGGTTCCCCATTTTGTCCCTCACCAATAAAATTGTTCTCCAACTTCAAGAACTATTGTAGGTAGGTTGGGAACTCCAGAAGTTTTTCCTTCTCAGAATGATGGTATGCACCCACTTAACCACAGAGCCTCCCTATCTTCAAACAAATTCCAAATCCTTTTCCCTAATAGGACATAATTCCATGTAGTCAAATGCTTCACTCCTAAATCCCCTCCTTTTTTGGTCTACTAATGTCACTCCACTTTTCCTTGACATGAGATTTCGAATCTACTTTCCCGGCCTACAAAAAATTCCTAAGTTTAGTCTCTATATCGTTAAGAATGGAAGAAGGGAGGATGAAATGGGTAGACCAGTACACTTGGAGAGAAGAAAGGAAAAAAATCACCAATTGGATTCTACCAGCAGAAGAAAGACTTTTATGAGTCCAATTGTTTATGCTCTTATCTATTTTGTCCAACAGGGGGAGGCAATCCCTCCTAGATAACCTACCTATTAAGAGAGGTACCTTTAAATACCGTATGCAAAGCGTGCCTTGCTTGAGACCAGAGAAAAATCCATTCG
Source organism: Erythroxylum citrifolium (assembly GCA_026284465.1). Lineage (NCBI taxonomy): Eukaryota > Viridiplantae > Streptophyta > Magnoliopsida > Malpighiales > Erythroxylaceae > Erythroxylum > Erythroxylum citrifolium. The sequence goes on from JANKOE010000003.1 coordinate 28,884,784, forward strand.
ATGATTCAGGTAGTTCACATCCGGAGATAGAAAAAATTGACTCTTGGAAGGATTCATGTCCATGCCAGAAAACATAGAGAAGGTACATAAACAATCAAGCAATGTTTGAGCAGAAAACAAATCCGCATGACAAAACATCAAGAGATCATTAGCAAACAAGAGATGGGTGAGTTTAAGGCCTTGGCACCTCCAATGGTATTTGAAGGAAGAGTTATTATCTATACAAGCTTTCAAATTCCTAGAGAAAACTTTCATACAAATTATGAAGCAGAAAGGCGATAATGAATCTCCTTGTCTTAAGCCAGACTTACCTCTAAAAAATCTAGAGGGTGTTCCATCAAAATTGAGTAAGAGGGAGTGGTTATGCATTCTTTGACCCAGTATATGAACTTCAAAAGAAGGCCTACAGCTACTAGAGCATTAAGGAGGAAATCCCATTGGATAGAGTCATAGGCTTTTTAAAGGTCCACTTTAAAAGCACACCTCTTCTGATTATTAAGGAGGTGGTAGTTCTTGAAAATCTCTTGGGCCAAAAGGATATTATCCCTTATTCGACGGTTCTTAATAAAAGCACTTTGATTGGGGCTAACAATGTGAGGAAGAATCTCTCTGAGCCTATGTGCTATGATTTTAGCAATCACCTTATAGAGCATGTTACAACAAGAGATAGGTTTATAGTCAATAACTGTTGAAGGGTGAGCTTTTTTGGGAATGAGTAAAATGAAAGTGGAATTAAGCCCTTTGAGGAGTTTTCCATGATGGAGAAAATTTTGAATGGCACTGGTAACTTCCTCCCCTATTATATGGTAGGTTTGTTTGAAGAACCCATTAAACCCATCTGGTCCAGTAGCCTTATTGGGATTAAGGTAGGTGAATACCTCTCTTATCTCTTAAGCTGAAACTTCAGCAATAAGAAAATTGGAAAGATTTTTAGACAGAATGAGGGAAAAGATTTTTTGATATGGCAATAACCTAAAATCAATGTCTAGATCACCTCCGTTTCAATAATTGTTCCCAAACCTAAATTCAATCAATCTAACAAGACCCTTTAGCCCCAAAACAACAAGGAATTGGTAACAAAGAGTGTAAAGATTGTAAGAATTGAATTAACACCACAAGTTAGAACTTACTTGATAAGTTGAATCATTCCTTAAGGTAAAACAAGCAAGAATCCAAATTCTCTCTTGAAGAATGCTTTCAAAAATTTTATTCACATTTGATATGTCGTTCATTTATAAAGCAAGGGTTTAAATACCCTTGTGCAATACAAACCCTAACAAAGATATCCTAAAAAATCCTAAAGAAAGCCCAAAATATCAAGAAGGCTTTCTTGAAACAAATATGCCCAAGAACAAATCCCACACTGATTTGGGCTTCAAAACTAATTAAAATTGACTAGTCGTAGTTCAAATAGGATAAGGTAACAATAAAAATAGAAGGCGAACTTAAGAGGGGCGAATTGGGCTTTTAAACTAGTTCCACATGCTTGGTTCCTTAAAATAAAACATGCACATGACTTTTTTAATGAAGCACATGCACACTTAACACAAATCAGCCAATGAAAATACCTAAAAGAAGTCTATATGTCTTTTACAAGATAAAATAAGCCCAAGCTTATTGATTAGACTTATGCTTGTGAAAATTGGCTAACTGTTAGCCTTCTTGATGGGAGACCCAATACGAACTTGTCCTAGAGAACCTTCAACAAGATGGAACTATGCCTGAGAATGGCCAAAATCAATTAAACACACGAAATCACAAGAAACAAAATTGAAAAGATAGAAACAAAACACAAAGAGAAAAATGGGAGGTTAGAAGAATATTGTTCGATGGAAAGAGCCCTAAGAAAGCTTGTCTCTTAGAACCCTAGCAAGAATGTTGGTCAATAGAAAGAACCCTAAGAGAACTTGTCACTTAGAACTCTAACCTTGGGACGCCACAAAGGAAGACCACTCCTTTAATAAGTTAAGTATTCTCAAAGAATAGAAAGAAAGCAAGAAAGTTCTCAATATTATTTTTAAATGAAAGAACCCCTTTCAAAGTACATAGAGGGTGCCTATTTATAGGAAAAAACTTCCTAAATTAATGTCCTAAAGAAGAAACAAAATAAAAGGAAACAAATTAATCCCTAAAAGGAAAAAAAAACTTAGAAAGGTGTTGACTAAATGACCTTATTGAAAGGAAAAAAAGGAAACTAATTAAAACATGATCTAAACATATTGGACCTTATAGATCATGCCCTTCTCTTTATTTTTAAGTGGCACATGGTTGTCACATGGTATTTTAAGTAAGTTCTCCCAATTAGACTCCATGTGGGCCTTTGGACACTTCATGTTGGGCTTCAAGGAGTAAGACAATGCCTTTTGAACCTTTATGAGATGAAATCTAACTCAACAACATAGGCTCTATCTCTTGAAGGTCTTAGATCAAATAATTCAATGCTTGCTTCATGGCTTTGGCCCTAGCTATTGTCATTGGGCCTCCAACATCTTGTAATGGATCTTTAGGAAGATTAGACTTGAATGTTGGGCCTTTGATATGGGAATTTCGTTCAGCCCCTTTCCTTGAACATTCAAACTTCAAATCTAATCCAATTTCAGTTCCTAAGCCTCCTTTTGAAAGCTCATGTCCATGCAAGTCATGTCCTAGGCTTCCTTGAGGCGGATCACACCATCTATACTTCTCTTGTCTTTCACATGCCCATGGTTCTCCATCACTTCTTGGTTTGATGCCTCCAATGTGCACACACACTTAGGCGTCTCCCTAAGCTCTTCCCCAAGCTTGATCAACAAAACTTCTTGAAGTTCTTGTGAAACAAA
>JANKOE010000003.1:28985514-28997585 GCA_026284465.1 Erythroxylum citrifolium
AATAATAATAATAATAATAATAATAATAATAATAATGAGTTTAATAATATAATTAAGAATAAAAATTGCTCATGTGAAGGAGGGGTATAAATAAAAACTACTAGATGGGAATGAAAACTTGATACCCACCCCCTTTGGAGGGTTTAGTGGATTCCCAAATTTAATGGAATAAATCCATTCCCTTGGAATCGAAAACCTCAAAGTAAACACTATTTTTTACAATCATTTCATTCCTTCATTCCCAAACCCTCAAACCAAAACCCCCTAAGATTTAAAAGTTCAACCGGTATCAAACAGTTATAAAATCGGTATATAATAAATAAGAAGTAAAAATTATAAAAGTAAGTAAAAATATTACTGTTATAATTAACAAAGTGTAATTTAATATTGTGTTCCTTAAAAAGTCAATTAAAGATAATCAAGAATAATTAGAAATTAGCAATGCCTTTTATCATTAAGGAAGAGACTTTAATACGATTGATTAAAGTACTATTATTTTATTTAATTGATAAATATTAAACTTGATCTCAAATCTTAATTTTTAATGATTTAATTTAATAAATTAAAATAATATAATTTTGTTTGATTAATGAAATAAATCATTCATTTTGTCATATACTAAAAGTAAAATATACTTGTTATTATTTTGAAAAGTAAAATATTAAACTTGATCAAAATTTTAATTTTAATGATTTAATTTAATTAATGAAAATAATATAATTTTGATTCTCTTAATAAAATAAAACATTTATATTGTCACAAAATAAAAAATACTTATTATTATTTTGAAAAATAAAATATTAAACTTTATTTCAAATTTTAATTTTTAATAATTTAATTGAAATAAAAATTTATGTTGTCAAGACTAAAAAGAAAACATACATGTTATTATAAATTCTTGTAAGTTCTAACCAATTAATTAAAGGCACACCGTACACGTGTATAGACAAAATTTAAAAGGTAAACTTGACTATTCTTCTTTACTCTTCTCCGGCTTCCCACACTCACTTCATGCTCTTTCATCACTCCTTATTCTTTAATGTTTAATCTTTATCACGCTAGCACCACACACAAGCCCCAAGGAAGGCCCCACTTTTGTCCTCCTGTGCTTCACTTATTTTCTTTTCTTCTAATTTTTCCCTAATTTGAGGATTGGTCTCATCTTATCTTTATCTCCTCACATATTTGAAACTTGAATACTAAACAAAGTTGAACTATAGTAGAACATGTATTTCTCTGTTCTTGTAGTCTTAAACGCTCGAGTTGAGCCACACCCATGCTTCTCTGGGGAGGAAGTTTCTTGGGAGATGGGCATTTGATGGGTTTTCTTCCTCAAGTATTATTATTTACGGATCTAGGTTGATGAAATGATTCAATTTTAGTAGGTTTTTGGAGAAGAATAGAAATAGGTGTAGCCATTAATGAAAGTTTCTTGAGATAAAACAAACAAACCGCTACTGTTTGTAACCTTAGATAAGAAAAAAGTTAAGGAGAAAATGAAGTGAGGAGAAGCAGACAGCTGAGATATCCAGAAAATGAAGAGAAGTGAAGACTTGAGAGTAGTTTTTCTTTATTTTTGAAATTATATACAACAAAATCAGTTTCGACTGGTTCTTAGATAAACTGGTCAGTTCAGGGATTTTTATATAAAAAAGTTATTAAATGAAATCGAATCAAACAACTGGCCGGTTTAAAATATTTTCGATTGGTCCGGTCCAGTTTTTAAAATATTGATAAAGATGTTATAGAAAATGAGAATTTGAAAATGAAATCTGCAGAGCGTCAAGGTGATTTCCCTTCAATTTTGAGGTTGTTAAGAATCAGGTCAGGTATTTACAAGCAGTGATTTCCTCTCGTGAGTATTACTCCACTCAGAATTTGAAAAACTCAATATTGGCTGCAATCTTTCTTATATAAACTAATATCTACTACTCTGATATTGAATAATTAATATCGTGTATTAATTTTTCTATATTGGATATATGGGGACTTAAGTAACTGAAATATATACTAAAACAAAGTAGGAATAATATAATTTGTTTTTCTCAAAAGAAGTCCATGAGGATCACGATTTTACAACTTCATAAAATACAAGATATCATTTTTTCTAAAAATGTCCAACTATTGTATAAACTCGACTCTGTTTTTTTTCTAATGGATACATCCTATCATTGCATTTTCGTAACTGTTATCCATAGCCTACAGCTCTTTTTTAAATGGAACTTTATCCTTACTACACTAGTGCAATTTAAGTAATACAGAAAAACAAACCACAAACAGATACTTTGCATTGTCAAATTCACATATTCAACTATGACAAAATATGTTTCTCCAATTTTACCATTCAGTTAAATCACAAACTTTCTTACAACAACTCCCTTGTTTGGAGATATCAAGTCTAAGCCGTCTTGATTGCATCAGACCTCCACGGTTATGTTAACGGGACACTCTTACCACCTTCAGCTAAAGACTCAGCTCCACATTCTTCCGAGTTCCTCAAGTGGCTGAGGTTAGATCGGTTGGTATATTGCTTCCTCACTGCATGTCTCACCAGCTCCATTGATCGCCTCACCTTTGGTTGCTATACTACGCGTGATTTATGGGTGACTCTTGAACGCCACTTTATGTAGTAGTCCTCATGTCAGCGTTCCCTTCTTCGTTGAAAACTCCACAGTATCAAGAAAGGGACAGCTACCATTACTGATTACTTGACTCTTGTCTCCATAACAACTGATGAACTCGCTATGATTATAAATCCCATACCCAAAGATGATATCATTCATCTCTTCACGCTTGATGGACTTCCGATTGAGTATGAATCATTCATTACAACTATGGAGTACCGAGAATCCACCATTTCATTTTCTGAGCTTTGAGTGAAACTGTTGACTCACGAACAGAGGCTTAAGTCGCTCCATTCTCCGCCCTCACCTGAATCGGCACTTATGGCCTCTCACCACAGTGGCTCCTCAGCTCACGGTGTCTACGGAAATCCTACCTTCCGAAAACCACATGCAGCGAATGGTGGTAGACGACGCTGGAATAACCCTAATCCGGCCTCTCCATGGACCACAAATAATTGGGCCTTTCCTGGGCCACCAAGCAGTAGGCCGTTTGGCTAGTTTTCACTTTCTTTAAATCATCCTGGACCACATTTTAACCTAGCCCAATAAACAACCCAACCAGCCAAGCCTACTCAAATATCTCAAACACTTGTCCAAATTTCTTCCAGACGCAAGCTAAATACCAATGCCAAGTTTGCGGAAATGGGGATATCTTGCCGCCGATTGTAATTTTATTACTCCAAATCTTAAAATCTTCCATCTGGACTCCCGTTTAATTTCAACAACCTCGCCATAACCTTTTATGCCCTAAATTTACAACCTTACCCGAATAATTCTCAGTTCACTTCTAGCAACATCACTAATTGGTTACTTGATGTCGGAGCTACTGCTTACATGACCCTGGACCTTAATTTTGTGGACTCGATTGCACCATATAAAGGTTCGAATCAAGTGATTGCTAGTAATGGACAAACTATTCCTATTTTCTTAGTTGGTGAAGATACCTTTTCTATTTGTTACAGTCTACTTCATCTTCTTAATATTTTAATTATTCCTCGTCTTATTACTAATTTACTTTCTGTTGCAAAATTTGTTACTGATAATGCCTATCTTAATGAATTTAACCTTTTTGGTTACATTATGAATGACCTCCACAACAAGACGTCGCTTCTTGTGGGACCTTTCTATAATAATCTTTATCCAATAAAATTTCCTCTGCACTTTAGTAATCTTGTCGCCTTTGTAGTCTCTTCTAGTTCACTTGATTTATAGCACCAGCTTTTAGGTCATTCATGTCCATCTACACTCTCTAGATTGTCCTGTTTTTTATCAACTAAATCAAAATTTCTGCTACCATGTACTTCTTGTCTTCGAGGAAAGAGTAGTTGTCTTTCGTTTCTCTTATCTTCTCGTCTCTCTACATAACCTTTACAACTTGTCATTATGATATTTGGGGATCTTTCCCATCACTTTCACTTTCTAGTTATCAATATTTTGTTATCTTTTTATTACTTTAGTCATTTTATATGGATTTTCCCCTTAGCTCAAAAATCTCATGCCTTACACCACTTCCAAAATTTTAAAGATACATTCAAAACCTTTTCTCTACTACCATTAAAGCTTTTCAATACGATGGAGCTCTAGAACTAATCAAAGATGCCTTTGCAATTATCTTAATTCTCATGGTATTACTCTTCGTATCTCATGTCCTAATATTTCCTAAGGAATAAAAGTATAAAACTCGGTTTTAAATAACTGGACACATCCAATGACGACTGATGAAAAGAAAGAAGTAGTACTTAAACATCCATCTGAATGGACAAGGGCTGAAAAAGAGGGATCACTTGGAAATTATCAAGTTATGCACACCATCTTCAGTGTAGTTGATGAAGGTCGCTTTGCTATCATATCAACCTGTGATTCGGCAAAAGAAGCATGTGACACTTTGTAAACAATACATGAGGGATCAAAATCTGTGATAGCTTCGAACCTTCAGATGTTGGCCCCTAGATTTAAAGAGCTGAAAATGGATGAAAGCAAAACTATTGGACACTTCCATGAGAGACTCTATGATATTGCAAACTAAGCACATCAACTTGGGAAAAATATTCAACTCTGAAACTTATCAAGAAGATATTGAGATCATTGCCTCCGAGATTCATACAAAAAATTGCAGTCATCGAAGAAGCCTATGATATTAATGAATTATCTTTGGATAAGGTAATTGGCGTTAAGTGACCATTTCACCACAACAGCTTAAGCTATTGTGTGAGGCCAACTTAATTGGTTTTATATATTCATTAACACACCCCCTCAAGTGAAAGCCATTTGGGCTTGAAACTTGCACAGGCCCACTCTATCTTGTGTTGAATAATAGGTAGGTGGTAGGATTTGAACTCACGACCACTTGGTCATAAAGGCTATGATACCATGTTAAGTGACCGTTTCACTACAATAGCTTAAGCTGTTGTGTAAGGCCAACTTAATTGGTTTTATATATTCACTAACAATTGGGATTTTTACTAACTTTGAGTTGAATTTGTTAAGAGATAAGCGAGAGAAGAAGGATTGACATTGCAAGCCAAGGTTGGAAAAGTCATGAATGACTTAGAAGATGAATCCGATGAGAATGAGGATATGGTGTCATTGACAACCAATTTTAGCAAATGGTTAAAGAAGTTGAGGAAAGATAGACCCGAGTTTAAGTATAATGGTGGGAGCTCATCAAATAATAATTTCAAACAATAATCTAAAACTCAAAAGGGTGAAAGAAAGGTGAAGAAAATTCAATATCATGAATGTCAAGTCTTCGAACATATGCAACCAGAATGTACTAATATTTTGAAGAAGAGAAAAGGGAAGTCTTATACGATTACTTAAAGTGAGAATGATTCTGAAAGTGAATATGGTAGTGAAGAGGAATTTGTGAGCAATCATGTTATGCTAATTGCTTTATATAGCAGAAGCCCAGTGACTTGCTTAACAACAATCAGGGAAGAAATTGATGGGAAAAACAAAGATGAATTAGTCCAAAATTCCAAAAAAGCGCAGGTGAATCAATCCAAAATTTCAGAAAAACGTAAATGAATTATTCCATAGTTTCAGTTCAGATTATGACAATGATGATACTGATTCGGATTACAAAAAGGAGGATATTTGCAAAACTTATGAGTTAATATATGCTAAATAGGTCCAAACATGCAAGAAGAATGAGAAGCTAAAGAAGGAAAAATCTACCATGAAGAACAACATTCAAGATCTAGAGAAGAAGTTGTTATCTACAATAGATGAGCTAAATGAAACAAAGTTGAAGCTGGCCAGTACGGAAAAAAGGATAAGAATGTTAAATGGAGGTACTGAAAAGTTAGAAAAGTTGCTAGAAATTGGTAAGATTGAGGAGACCTTCAAGGCATTGGCTATACAGTTGAATGCTCTAAGTTGAATGATGAGAAAAATGGTGCGGCCAGATCTGTCCAAGGAGAAACTTTAAGAAGGAAGCAAAAATTTATATCTACTTGTCACTTTTGTGGGGAACGAGCACATAAGGCCAAATTGTTATAAGCTGTTATAAATGATATTTCAAAGGGCTTAAAATCAAAAGTTTAGACATTTTACAATGAATTTTCATTAGCAACCCATGTTACCAAAGCATACTTGGGTTAGAAAGGGTCAGTTATAAGCACTTGTAGTTTTTAAATCCACGAGGGTTGCTTCTCATAATGGTTGGTATTTTGCCAATGGGTGCTCACGTCATATTACAAGTGAAAGAAGACATTTGATGGATTATCAAAGTTGTATGGATGACCAAGTTATTAGAAGAGGGACTCTTTGCGTGGATGGATTGCCACACGTCAAAAATGTGCTTCACGTTGATGGTTTAAAAACTAACTTGTTAAGTATTAGTCAATTTGGTGATAATGGGCTGTTAGTTAAATTTACTAATGATGGATGCAAGGTGTTGAATGAACAAAGACAGTGCTTAGTAAGTGGCAGAAGTTTCGCGGATAATTGCTAAATATTATAGTCTCACTGATCGGCTCTTTCATTCGATCTTAAGATCAGTCCCTTGAAAATCGAATCAAAAATTTAATTCCAAAGATTGCAATAGGATGCAACCTCGGGTTCTCACTTAATCAGAACCTAGCGAAAAAGGTCTAAGCTAGCCTAATTGTCAAAAATGTAAACAAAGTTGATAAAAGGGGGTTTGGATCATTGGTAGGAATTAAGAAAATTTAACTAAATTAAAGAATAATGTATAAAAAGATATTTTTGGATTTTTGAGAAAATGGAAAGTGAAAATTTAAACAATAATCGAATATGATAAAGTCCTCTTGAAAATAAGCTTTGGCTATCATGGTTCAAAACAAATCTTTCGGGAGTGAAATTCAGTAAGTTTTCGAAGGTTAAACCTTAAAGAACTCTTTAAGTCCAATATTTTAATCAATGAGCTCCATTTCTTAAAACCTTGTTAAATGCATCTTAGTGTTTGAAATAGACAAGTTAATGCAAGTGGTTAAATTGGATCAAGTATAATCTCAATATCAAACACAACTAGGCAGATAAATAAGGATTAACACAATCACCAAAAAGACATATATGAAACTTCATATATTAAGCATCAAAGTTCTACATATAAGCAAATTCATAACACAAAACATCGTTTAACACTTGATTAAACTCTAACCAAGCTAATTTAACTACACGGCCATAAACCCTAACTCATAAATTTACAATTATGCAGTTAAACTTGACAATGTAGAATAACTCCCCTTTGAAGCTCGGTGAACTCAAGCCATTGCTACATCTTCAAGAGAGAATGGTGATTCAGTCGTCCATGACTTCGGAAATCCTCACATCAGCAAGAGCTCTGGTCTTACCCATGGTAGCAGTAGCGACAGACGGTGAGGTTGGCAATAGAGGTAGTTGGATGTGATGGATGATGGTTGAGGGCGAGAGGAGAATGATCGTCGGGTGTCGGCCGAGGGGGTGTCTCTCCATTTGCTGCCGAAAAATAAAAATATGTCTCTGTATAACCTAATTTGGCATGATTTTTAAAGGATGGGTCGCGGTTCGGGTCGAAACAGTGAGAGAATTTTCCAATTTTAGTCTGGGTACCCAATTGTTCGCCACGGTGATGAGAGAGTTACGCCGCAGCGTGCACTTTCTGGATCACTTGCCGCGGCGAAATAATTAATTTACACCGCGACGAAGTTTTCCTTCATGGTGAGCTACCTTCATGGTGCGCCGCGAAGGACGTTCTAGAGCTCACGTCCTCTTGTTGACTCATTTGACTCCTTAGGCTCTTACAATCAAAAATAGCAATTTGCAGTATCAATTGTCCTTAGAAAAATTTATAACGCAATTAATATCAATTTATAACAATTTACTATTAAATTGCATAAAATATAAGCACACACTTAAGGACTAATTTAAGCACAAAATCAAGAATTAAGAGTCAAAAAGTATATTAAAAGCTATGAAAGTGTCACCAATTTATACAATAAACTTAGGTTCAATCTCACATATCAAAAAAGACACCCAAAGGAGTTAATACTAGAAACTGTCCAGATCCACAGTTAATTACTGCTGGAAAAGAAATTGTTAAGACAGAGGACCAGTTGGTTGCTTCGGAGGAAGAAACCAACCAAATAGTTGATGACATAGATGATGTGACAAGGAATAAGGTTAGGTTTGAATTTCTTCGGGAGAACAGGGACTGTGTTCTTTACATTTTTGAAGTATATTGATTTTTTAAAAAGAAAACAAAAGAAGGGGTTTCGAAGGAGTTATTGTCTAGGTTTTTTGGATTTTTATTTATAGGTTTTCTAAGGTTTAGTTGACCGATGTGCGTTTGGATTTTTCTTTACTTGTAGAATAGTCTATTTGATGTGAAAATGGCTCTGCTTGATTATTTAAGAGTTATGCTTTTGTATTTGATCTACGGAGTAATGTTGAGAAAATGTTGATACTTGATTGGAGACCTATAGGAAGATTCGAGTTCTCTATGATTTGAGTTTTTCAAGTTTTATTCTAGTTTCTCTCTATATTGCGGGCTGTATGAGTTTGGATAATATACTTTCATATGGTTTATATAAGGAGGAGATTGATTAAATTTGATTTTGATTTGTTGAATACAATTTTGTGGTTTATAATTTTAATCAGTCGTATGCAGATAACTTTAATATAAGTAAGAATATGTTGGCTAGTGTTTTAAATGGTGGTAAATTTTCATCTTGGCATTCTGCCACTACACTACGTGCTTATGATTCTTCTGTTACACCTACTACAAATTTTTATGCCTCCTTATTCGCTGATATTGATCGCATTGATGACATTATTCTTTTTTTGCATTTTTTTGTCCCAAAGAGGAGAAACTTTGATGATAGTTAGATAATTTTTTTGCTTGGGATTATTGATTCTATTATTGTTTATTTGGATATTTGAAAGTTATTAGGAAATTATTTAAAAGTTATTCATAAATTTAGGTTCGATTAAGGGGGAGTGTCCAATTCTCTTATAAAGGGAGAGTTCTTATATGTGACAAATAATGTCCAAAAGGGGGGAGATTATTATGATATATGTTATGATATCTTATAAATTAATTTTGAACATTATTTGTAAGTTGGGTACAGTTGGAAGTTTACCTTGGTTGGGAGTTGAAGGTAAACTTACGTGAAGGGTAAAATCCTACTAAAGATAGGATTTATTATTTGGGATAAATTCATCATATCTTAATAAAGATAATATGTAGATTTTTTTGATTATTTTGTAGCTATCTTTGAAAGTCTATTTTGGTGATAATGGTTATCTAATTTGTGTAGATTTGATTGACAATTTTGCAGCTACGTTTCTACTAGGTTTAACATGATTTTTTAGATTGAATGTGTGTTGTTTTTGTGAGGAAAAAACTAGTAGAAAATTAACTAATTTGTGCAACTGTGTTTCTTTGTTTTTGTGTGAGTAATTATATGCTTTATTGAGCTATTCTTAGCAACTGCTTTTATACACATGTGGGTGAATAATTGGATTGTTACTCCATTGTTTTTGTGAGGTAACGATTATTTGTGACAAGTGTGTAGCTACATTTTTTGATGTTTCAATGATGAAACATACATTTGATTGATGATTTGTGGCTGCATTTTCTTGACTGGTGGCCTGAATTTTTTAGTTTGTCCAAGTATTGTTTTTATGTGAAAAACCTCCAGCAAATTGTGTGTGGTTGCAACTCTTTTGTTTATGATGTTTCGGTGATGAAACATTTGTTCGTTTGTTGAGTTTTCGTAGCTGCTATGCATGAGATGTTTCAGTGACAATATCGAAGGTTCATAACATATTTCTTGGTGGAAAACTTCTCATACTTTTGTTGATGAAGCTACATATTTACGGGAGTTTCTTTCTATCTCAAGCGTTGTCGTTGTTTATGTCTTTGTTGTTTCAATCCCTTAAGTTATTCAATTATCATCTTTATTATTAAACATTGTTGTAAAAATCCTCTGTTAAGGTTGGCATGAGGTGGTCGTGTTATTGGGAGTAAACTACTTTCAGTGGGTGTGAGAATGAATGGATAGAGTCAAGGATTGAATAGTGTCGGCTCAGTAAAGCCTTGTATAAAACTATTGTTCTTCGGTGAAAGTGAGTAAACTAGGTGAGGGTCTCGTAGACGTAACCATGGTGAGCTGAATTGCATTACCAAATCTCAGATGTTGATTTGTTTATTTAGTGCATAATTTTTCTGTTTTCGTTTATGCTGGAAAATTAATAGTTACTGGCATAGTTGCTTTATATTAAGTAACTGACAGTTACAGTTCAAAGCAATTGCCGCAGAACCAAATTTTTGTGAAACTACATCCTTTCAGATTTTCATATATAATTCATAATGCGTAATTATGAGAAAATCAGATTTAATCTTAATTTATTCATATTTCAACTTGAATTTTATGCATATTTTCCAAGATTTGAATTGTCGATTTTTTTCTTTATTTCCAAATTATGTACCAAATTAATTTCCGAGACTCATTAAGGAGATCATTAAATCATTAAGTCCTTTTATTTTTCCACATCAGTTCAAGATGCAATTAGCTTTCTCCACCGAATTCTAAAGGTATTAGATATTTATTATAGAAAAAAGGTCATCTAACCACTTGACGTGAAAATTCCAAAAAGTGTATATTATATAGTAGTATTGTATAATATAAGAAGACTTCGATTATGGCTTCTTTTTTGGGCTTAGGTGAAATAATAAGTATGCTACCTAATTTATTTTTATTTTTGGACTCAGCAAAGATTAGTTATGGCTTATGAGAGCTACGTAGTAATAATTGGGATTTACATGTGACCAGGGTTTGTCAAAGTTAAATTCTCAAAAGGAAATAGAAATCACGTTGGCTTAGATCTCATATTGGTAAAAAGAGAACATAATAGCCTCCATTAAGGCTACATAAGGAGGCATGTGCTTAAAGTTTTAAATATCCCAAAATCTTTTTCCCATAACCTTGTGTATTAATTCTTGATATGGATTATGAAATCTTCCTCTTGTAATCTTTGTTTTCTATAATGGTAAGTTTTCTATTCTTACTCGTAGTGTTTCCTCATATTCGTGAAGGGGTTTTATATGTTAAATCTTATGTGTCCCTTTTTTTATCTGAATTTCTTTTATTAGCGTGTTTGTTCTATCCGGGTAGAGTCCATCTCTTATTAGTGGTATCATAGCCTAAGGGTTGCTACAGTATGCTCTGTGGTTGTAGCATAGTCTGATCTTCTACATGAGAAAACAAGTTTTCTTTGGTGTTTTTACGGTTAAGGGTGGTTTTATTCTCGAGTTCTTATTGTCATTTTTTGGGCATTTTTCTCTGGTATTTGAGGTGATTGAGTGCATGTCTAGGAAAAGTTCTCTTTAAGGAGACTAAGTTTTAAGTGAGACCATTTGTGACCCCTCTAGCCTTTCTTAGGAACTTTCCTGGTGTATTACAGTCTTATTACATACTAAGTAGAGGTAACTCGAGACGGTTTCCATTTTTTTATGTAAGAGAGTGGGAGTCAATTCTTATGATAGAAACAATGTCGACCAAATTTAATATTACAAAGTTTGACAGGACAAAGTTTGTAACACCCAAATACCCCCTGGGAGGATACATGGATGTCACCCAAGACAGTACAATCAAATCAGACTAGTTCACACACAACAACTCAAACAGTGCTTCCAATACATCACATCATACTGTCAGAAACAGAAATGCAAAGTTATTACAGGCCCAAAAGTGTTAACTAAAAACATGTTCAAAAATACAAAAACAGACTCCTTTGGCCATTGCGGTTGACTCGTCCCAGTCTTTAATCTCCTCGCTCACCTACATGGGGCAAATCCACCGTGCTAAGCTTATAGCTTAGTGAGTAATCATTTATCTAAATTAACTTATTTCTTTACACAATAACAATAGCAGCATGCATTCAGAGATTAATAATCAGGCAAAATGCACTTCAGAACAGATTTTATCATTAACAGAACAA
>JANKOE010000003.1:29106277-29126192 GCA_026284465.1 Erythroxylum citrifolium
AAAATCCAAACATTAAAATATCACTTACCTTGAATCTTCACCCAACAAGGGATTTTCTTGGCTCTAAAGGAAGCTCTTATCATCTTCCACCTTTTTCCTTCTTGAACAACTTGAAAAATCACCCTTGAAGGCTTAGAAAAGTTAAACCCTAACTTGCTCTTCTTCTTTCTCTCTTTTCTCCATTTTCATGCTTCTCTCTCCTTCTCCTTCTCAAATTTCGTTTCCCTCTCTTCTAAATGAAAGACCACTCCTTTCTCTTGCCTTTTATACCACTTATGATGATAAAAAGTCCATAATGCCCTTACTTATAAGCCTAGTAACTTAAAAACTTAAGTTGTCTTCCTAAAATGCCCTCATGTAATCTTACCACCTTAATTTAATCAACTTATGCCATATGATCTTACTCAAATTAACATGTTAATTTACTCCCATTAACATGCTAATTAATTCCAAAAAATACTCTATTAAAACTTCAAAATTCATTTAAGTCCTTACCTAACTCTTTCCAAGAATCAAGGCATTTTCTAATCATGAAATTGAAGGAATTTGATAAAACTTCCTTCTAGAAAAATGTTCCTCATCGTCTTAATTTTCTAATGACATCAAAATCATTCCATTTGGTTCAGTATTATGACATTTATTCACCAAACATTTCGGACTGCTCTTATAATAAAACATTTTCCTGCGCTTGACTTCCATCCGAAAATTGATATTCTTAAAGACTAAATCAAAACTTGATTTCATCAGACAATTTGTAGCCTTATCTCTCTAGTTTAATCCAAATCAAGAATCATCTCATTGGGATAACTAGAGATCAAGTTATGGCTGAAACACCGAAGCATGCTTAATGAACATATACATTTTCCAGCTTTTGACTTCCAACATTTCCTATATAATTCATCTTGTATCTAAACCATCTTTTTTTATTTCAATTCAAATCCATGAATTCTCCTTTCTTTATACATGAATAATCATTAACAACTTCTCATTTAATAGTCCTAACTTCTAAGAAAGGTTCTGGGCCCAACACCAAGTATAAATGTGTTAAGGATATAGTCGTATGAGTTGAAGTGAACATGAAGTATATCTCTACATGTAAATGTGAAGTCACTAACATTAAATATATATTGTTTATTTTACGATAAGCATTATGTGACATTTGATTCTAAAGTATATTTCATTTGTATGAAATATTTAAATGTGAATTAAAGAGTATGTCAAGCTGAGAAGAGATTAGCCCTCTCAAGCAAACAATAATCTATAATTTTTTTAATAACCAAAGATTAGGTGGGATTTTCTTTATCGACAATTATAAAAAATTATCAAGTGAACCATGCTGACATCATGCATCTTATATAGAGGGATGGATAATTAAGATTGACTTGAGTCAACAGTTAAGATTAAATGATAATTTATCCTCTATAGTTTGTTGAAGTTTCTATATATTACAAGGGATAGATGTATTTCAAATGAAAATTTACCTAGTAATAATCCTAATGAATCTTCTAAAGGAAGATGAAGATTCTTTTTAAGTCTTCATGTGTCTTATGATGAAGGCTTGAGGGTTAAACATAAGATGGATATCTTAAGGTTGATGTTTCCTTTCTGCTTGTTTTTAGCATACATATATTGGTTTATGAATTAATGCTTAAGGAACAATGTTCTATTATAACTTACCACTCGTCATCCTTCTTTAGGCTTATGGGCCTTAAGTTTACTTAAAATACGTACCTAATTATTTGAAAAGGGTAAGTTTAATTAATAAATATTTATATATATAAGGAGGTTGAGTCCTAATCGATATCAAAGTCTAATCAAGTTTAATTAAGATATAATTCATCCACATAATCTAAGTTATAAAAGAGGAGCAAGAGTTACCTAGTTTTCATTTTAAATTAGAGATGGGAATTATCATTCTACCCTAAGAAAATGACGTAGAGGAGGAATTAGGCTATATTAGAAAACATTTGACAAGTCTTAAGTATAATGCTATACTTATCATGAATTTAAGCATTATTCTTAAGAATGCAAAATGATGCTAATTATGATGTAAATACCATGCATAAAATGTTTATTTCAGATTTTTCCAATATTTACTAGGGTACTTAATTAGGATCTCTAGTATATAACTATCTTAATGCTTCTTAATGTAGCTAATTAATTATACAACTGACAATGATGGTCTTCAATTATTATATGTGATCCCCAAATATGCATGTACGCTTACCCATAAACTCATTCTCTGATACAAATCAACTCCATCTTCGCAGATTAACAAAAATTTCTAATAAGAGGCATTTCATCAAACACCTCATATACATCAACAAATCATCCCAACTTCGAAAATAAATTTGAGAACTTAACCTTCTAACACTAACATTTCAACCTAAAATGTTGTTACCCATTCACAAAAGACTCAAACATGCCAAACAAATAATTCAAACAAACCCAAAAAAATTCACATTATTAACGGCATACGTACGGGTGGGGGTAGGAAGGAAAACAAAAGCAAATGGTGGGAGAAGACCTACCCCTTCCAATGCACCACCACAGTTCCACAACGCTGACGACGACAGATGACCAACTCATGACGACACACCGGAGGAGAAGATGCAGACGCAGCAGAGAGGAGAAGAATAGAGAAGGAGAGCCGATGATTGGGGGGGGCAGACTGATTTAGGAAGCTTATAACATTATCAAAACGAAACTAAACGATGTCATTTTCTTCAACTTAATAACGTTTAACCGCAAGCAGACGGCGTCGTATAGGTTTTTCAATTTACTGACGAAAATTTTCGTTGTTAAATTCCATCAGCAATATCAAACTACATTAACCCGCAATCAATTCTCGCGCTTCTTTTCCGATGGTATTGTTCCCATCGCTAAATTATATTTTCTCATCAATATTATTGACGAACATCTTAATTCCGTCGGTAATTGCGACGGTTTGTTTTTCGTCGTTATTTTTCCGCCCCCAATTCCTTTTCTCCTTGTAGTAGTTGTTAATTCGTAGTAGTAAAACCTATAAGCAACGTTTGTCATAATCATAGACAAATATTATTAGCAATGAATTTTTTTTGTACCTGAAACACTATAAATAAGTAGTCAAATATCAAGTATATTAAGTCAATATTAGTAAGAAAAAATTTGTTGCTACATAATAGGCAAAAAAAAACGTAGCTAATACTTTTTACTACATTTTATGCATTGGCAGTGATATATAGTTTATTACGTTTTTCTAATTGTGTTAATAAAATTTTAACTACGACTTTATATTTCGTTTGCTACAAGTGAGTGACAACGCTGTCAAATATTTTTTACAACTTTTTGCATAATCTATAATATTTAACAATTTGCAACGTTTTGTATATAATGTATTAATATTTTTGTTGTAAATTATTTATTTATTATTATAAAAATAAATTATAAAAAACATTATTAATTCAAAATGTGGAACATTCTTTATATAAATAAAATTATACATGTATCATCCAATTGTACAAACAAAAATAATATGACATCAATAATTGCTCTTTTATTCTCACACAAAATATTAATAATCATTTTAGCATTCCTTATAAACAAAACAATACAGAGAACATTTTTCACAAATTAAAATATGTCTAGAAATATTATCAAAGATTATAAGGAATAGAAGCAATGAATAGAAGCCAGTAGAGACCATCTCAATATCAATTTGATTTCATCTCAATATATGCATTCTCATTGGAAGCAGTATTAGAGGTATCATTAGGTAAAAGCCTTAACAGTGACAAAGGTAATAAAGGGTTGATATTGCAGAGTATATCACTGTCGTCAAGTCACCAAAGTTGTTCTGAGTGATTCCAAAAACTTCGGCACCAATTAACCCTCTAATTACACCCCCTCCAGTTGATATGAACATGAGGGATGCAAAAAGTGTGGCTTCCATTAATTCAGGACATAATTTTGCTGCTAACATGACAATGGTTTAAAAGAAGCTTGTAAAAGATAAAAAGTGATCAGTTTTGCTGCTCATGCATAAGCCAGAATGGTCTAAGTAGCGTATAATTCTAGGTCAGAAAACCATGAATGATCCTTCAAGGATAGCTATCAAGTGCTTTAAATTCGATTCAAAGATAGGCATGCCTAATGTGGTTTTTTTAATAAATGTCATGATACAGTATATTGAAGCCAACATGAAGGATCATTGTATGATAAGACAATTAAACAAAAGATCTGATAAATGTTACACTTACCCGACCAAGAACAGTTAAAATTAAAGAATCTATAATTTAGAACCATTCATCACTTATACCAAATTGTCGGTTTAATCCAGTGTTATGATATGTGTAAGCTATCTTACTAATTAATTTACATTTTTGAAATTTTGTTATGCTAAGTTATCTATCTTATGTGGGACTCTTATGTGAAGATTAAGATCCTAATGAGGATAGGATTTAATTGGAATCAAATCACCATATCTTAACTAATATAACATGTAGCTATTTGGTGATTTTTGAACAATTATTTGATAACCTATTTTGGGGATAATGACTATCTAAGGTAGCTGAATTTTTAGAGATTCTATTGGCTATTTTGTAGTAGCATTGTTGCTGTATTTCATGTAATTTTTGGGGTTGTTTTGTTGCTGTCTTGCGTGGGAAAAACCTACAAGGATATGGTGACTTGACAACTGAATTTTTGGAAATTTTGAGTGATCTTTGGAACTGATTTTTTTATATTTTTTCCAAATTGGGCAGCTGTGTTTTCTGTTGATTGGGTGTGTTCTTTCTCTAGTATTGTGGGACTTTGTAGGGCTGTCTATGAGTGTGGATTGTGTGAAAAAATTCCAAAATATTTGGTGTTGTTGCAACTATTTTGTTTTGATTGATGTTTCGGTGATGAAACATTAGTATTTTTATTGAGTTTTTGTGACTATTGTGCATGGGATATCTCAGTGACATTATCAAAGTTTCGTAGTAGAATTTTTGGTGGACAACTTCCTGATCTTTCATTGAAGAAGCTAGATTTTTAGGGGAGTTGTTTCTCTTATCTTAAGTTTCTTTGTTTATGTCTGTTATTGTTTCTATAACTGGAGTTATTTTATTTTCATTATTTATTATCAAATACTGTTGAGAAAATTCTCTATTGAGGTTAGCACGAGGTGGTCATATTATTGGAAGTGAAATGCTTTCATGGGTTGTGAGGACGAGGGATAGTGTCAAGGGTAGGTGAGTTGGCTCTATAATACCTTGAGTAAAACTATTGTTGGTCTTTGATGAAAGTGATTAAAATGGGTGAGAGCCCTATAGTTGTAGGCAAGGTGTGTTGAACTGCGTTACCAAATCTCAAGTATTGATTTGTTTATTTTACGTTTAATTTTTCTGTTTTTGTTTGTGCTAGAAAATTTATAAATGATTGATACCGTTTCTTTACATCGAGCAACCACATATACAATTTAAAGTAACTATGGCAGAACCAAGTTTTTATGAAACTAGATCCTTTTGGATTTTCAATTGGTATCAGACAGGGTCACCGAATTAGAACTTAGTACATTAAGTTAGTACAAATCCATGTTTCACAATTATGGCTACAAGAGAAAGAACATCAATCACCAGGCTACTATTGATAGATGGTTCAAATTATCTGGCTTGAAAATCAAGGATCAAAGTATTCATTCAACCACAAGGAACTATGGAATGGACTTCAGTTTTGAATGGCCGGATACATCCAATGAAGATTGATGAAAATAATAAAGCAGTACCTACAGATCCATCGGAATGGACAAGAGCTGAAGAAGATGAAGCACTTGACAATTCTCATGCATTGCATGCAATTTTCAGTGTTGTTGGTGAAGGATGCTTTAGTATGATTTCAGTTTGTGAATCGACAAAAGAAGCATGGGATACTCTGCAAATGATATATGAGGGATCTAAATTTGTGATAACTTTTAAACTTTAGATGTTGGTCGTAAGATTCAATGAGCTTAAGATGGATGAAAGCGATACTATTGGAGACTTCAATGAAATATTGCGTGACATTGTCAACCAAGTACATCAACTTGGGAAGAGGCATTCGAATCTAAAACTTGTCAAGAAAACTTTGAGATCATTGCCTCTGAGATTCATACCAAAGAGGAGCATTTTCTCAAGCCTTACTATGAAGATGCATCAGATCCGAAGAGGAGTCAGGTGAAGCGAGCTCCACCGGTTGTGAGGAAACAGTTCGAAGATCAAATGGAGAAGATCCTAGATCATCGAACAATGGGTCAACACAAGAAGAACCGACGGACTGAGTTCTTGATTCAGTGGAAAGGTAAACCTGTCGCGAAAGCTACATGGGAGAAAGATACGACTTTGTGACAATTCAAGGACTAGGTGAACGCCTACCTTCAGACTAACTCGACGAAGGCGTCGAATCTATCTGGTGATGGTGGTTTGTGAGACCCTTAAATTTCGGAGCACTTCTCAGCAACATTCACGATATGCCTTGAAAGGAAGGTTAGCTGGATTACACGCATGAAGGAGACATGTGAAACACTAAGGCAAAAATGGATGAGTGTGATCAAACTTGGTACGAATTTTGGTAAAGTCTCGGACCTTGTAGAGATTAGCTCAACCTAGGCTAAGGATTTGATGGACCAAGGACTTGGCCCATGCTCGGATGAATAGACCACGACTAGCGGGCTTGTTGTGAAAAGCATTGAATTAGACCATTATGTTATGTAGGCTTCAGCAAGATCACACTGCATTATCAACGGATAAAGATCCTGGGGAGATCTTAAATAATATGGCAACAACTAAGAGTTAAAGTTACAGTGGGACTCAACATCTGAAAATGGTGGAGATCTTCGATGATAAGAATGTTAGTTCCTTATTTGAATGTAAACTTTATCTTTCTGTTATCTTGTCGATTGTATATTATCAGTTCGAGTCTTATTTAGATGGGTGTGTTATCTAATTGGTCCATGTGAAGTAATCTGATAGAAATAGTTGTGATGTTAACACAATCTTAGAAAGTTCAGTTTAAGTAAAATTTTGAATATAACTTGGCTTCCAAGTTAGAGTGCCTATATAAAGCTTATTCGAGTTTTACTCTCATTCAGTCAGAGAGAGTATTCCTTTTATTCTTGTGAGAGAAAGTAATATAAAGATTAGTTTTACTGTATCTCTTGTTTCCTTGTCTTTATTTTCTTATTACTTCCGTAACATTGTTTCTTCGAGTATGCAAGGTAAACACTTCGAGGGTCTTTGAAAGCTGAAGTCTTGTGTAAACAAACTTAAGTGAGACTGTCGTGCAAAGAGTATTGGTGATCAACTTTGATCAAAGTTCGAGTCCCAAGGTGACCATTGTATCACCTACCATCCCTTACTTCAATAGACAAGACCTCAATGGTTGTGTTACGGGGAAATCGTCTAAAGACAAACGAAGAAAGTTAACTATACTTGAAATGCGTAATTTTTTCGTATCTAACAGCTTAAACGTGGACAATCTTTTATGTTTCACTACTGTCTCTACTTTATTTCTATATCCCTAACCTGGATCTCAATTATTATGTTAAATGGAAAAATAGTAAAGCTACTATACACGAAGCCACTTACGAGTATTTCTAATAACACTTCATTAACGTAAAATTTGCATACAAAATGTTTCTAATGATTAGATAAATGTTGAACTAATTTGAAGGAGCATGTAAGAGCTCAAGTAGTAGGAGAATGAGGACGTTTCATAAGCCAAATAGACACTCAAAGTATCTATTGAAAAAGTTCAAGTTGATTTTATTTATCTTTTAAATTCAAACCTTCCAATATAATTTGTCTCATTTATTTTGTCAAACCACGACATTCACACATGCAATATTTGGTTCATTGTAACCTGCAGTTATTGGAGATTTATTTGATCATTCGAATTGCGGTTTTACTACTGTTTGTTTTGCTATAATGCTTGGTCAAGTTTGTAATTCAATTTCTGAAACCTAATTGACAAAGCAAATCTTAGATAGTATCTCTAAAGATGCATCTTCCAAGATGAAAGATTTTCCTTTCATTTCTTGGACAAAAAGAAGAAAGGCGTTTTTAGTCGCATAATCAAGATTAGTCATTGAAAAGGTCAAGGACAGCACCATCACCATATTTCTACATTCCAATCAATATTTGAAAGATTAGTAAGTATGGAAAGCATTAATCATATTAATCATAAAATAAGAGACCCAAATCTCAACTAAGTACCTGGTCAACAAGGCCAGTTCAAATAAATCTGTCCTAACAAGAAAATTAACAGCGATCGCCAGTTTTGAGTCCTCATGTCAGCTGGACTTGGGTTTTTGCCTAACTTTAAAACTACCTACTAAAGCTGAATAAAGTTTCATGTAATTACGAAAAAACAAAAACAACTCATCACGGTAAAACTAGTGGTTTTTATTTCTTTCTCGTTTAATTGGATCATTAGATAATGAGTTACACAAGCTCTAAACAAGGCTGTTTTATAGTCACCGGGTTTTGAGTTGTCATATAAGCTCTAAGCAATGTGTTACATAAGCTGCCAGTAGTTCTAATATGGTACCTTCAGCATACAAAAAGGGTAATCAAGAACCCAAAATTAAATCTTTATTGGCTGGGCAACGAGTTGTCCCGTAGCACCAGAAGATAAAGAATCATAATAAATTGTTACTCAATAAATAATGCTACAACATTATGAACTCCAAATACCACTTTTTAGAAGTTCTTCAGTATTTTCTCACCATCAACTCCCTCACCAATAAGAATTGATGTCACTTCCTGTATAGACCAGTCAATTCTAAAATCACCATTCAACTGAAGAAGCCACTTTTGCTCATTGGCATGAATAAATAACATAATCAATAGAAGTGCAGCTAAAAGCATAAGATGCTTGTCAAATTATTCTTTTTATCTAGATCAATGTAATTAAAAAAAAATAGTGAGTTCTCCACAAGAAAAAAAAAAGAAATTCTGCCATGGATCAGCACTCAAATGGCAGCAAACATATCCATCGAAATGGTAGCCAATCCAGCCAAAGAATGGGAGACTAAACTCTTCAAGTACTAAAAACAATAACAAATGTCATCCTGTTCCGATATTTCTAGCATGTTAACATCAAGCATATTCGCTCCAAGAAAGTTGTGGAATCTGTTGACAAGTATCCATATCCAAGTGTTATTAGGGGCATGATTATTGTATTTTGATTATTTTATTTTGTATTAATGATTCACTACATCATTTCCTTGTTTAAATTAAGGTAAACTATAAACACTGCAAGAATTTTTTTTTTCGTTCTAATATTTCTCTTTCACCAACATGATACCAGAGCATGATTCGGGGCCCTAGTCACCATGTCTTTTTATATGTCTGAGTTAGTAACCGTAGCCATGACCCTTCCTTCTAAACCCTTACTCCAACCATACTCTCGATCTTCTTTTTTTCTGTTTTTGGATACATCACAGATGAAAAAAACCCCTCCAAGAATAGGATTAACCCTCTTAGCATCAGTCCCAAGAAGCTTGATGGAACTAACGATCTTACAAGGTCACGCTTTTGCTTATTGTTATGTGGCTCATTTGCTCCGTGGAGCCATTGCTCAAGGCTGCTAATTATTAAATACACTGGAATACAGAATCTCAAACCTACTTCAAGTTCTCAATGATGCCCAATTTTGTGAGTCATGGAACAAGGTCAATTAACAGTTGCTCAATATTTTGCAGATTTGAGTGGATTAAGAAAAGAACTTGACCAGGCTAGACAAACCTTGCCAACCCTATGAAAATGAGTTTCTCATTGGTTTAAAAATGGAAGGTAATCAAATACAATTTCAAGTTCCTGTGAAGGACCATTTAGCCTCTATATGGCAAAACTATTCCGATGTGCAACAAGAGGAAAGTTGAAGGAGTGCCATGATACATCCAGTGTCAATGGAAAAGACTGGAGTAATGGATAAGCTAATTCACTTTGTGAGCAACTGAAAATAAATAACCAAAAAATTTTGGATAAAGATTTAACTAGTCTGAGAGAAATGTAGGAAGCCAAGCACACCAAGAAGAATCGTTGGAAGCTACATGGACAACCTAAAGCCTTAGCGAGACAGCAAGCACATCTATCTAGACTAGAAGCATCAGGCTGCACAATTGGAAATTTTCTAATGAAGAGGTACAAACCTAAGGTGTCTCTTGTCCCAGATTAATTCATTGTTTCCTCCAGTTTTTCCAAACGATTGTTATTGCCAACATTAATAGTCACAATACTAGATTCCGGATTGAACAGACGTATAATAGGTCCTTCTTAGAAATTCTCAAACTATTCCTCACATTCAGTCAAGAATCCCGTCCATACAGAAAATGTATACTTGGCCCCTGTATTGAGTATATATTTTGTTTATTAGGCTGTCTTCTGTCCATATTTCTAGTTGTTAGGATAATCTTTTCTCTTCGACGTCAATCACTAAAGAACTTGGCTGCAAAATGAATATGTTAACCTACATATTATGCAGTTTAGCATTTGAAAACAGGAAAACGATTGACACAGTAAACTGTAAGATAGCTTATATCTACTAGAAGAAGGTGAGAACATAAGAATACTCATCAAGAAATAATCCATTGACATTGTTGATTAGGACATCCTTCTTTTTTTAGTGCTAGAAAAGGAGCTATCCCAATTTATTTGAACATTGGAAGTTAGACTCTTTATTTTGTGGTGCCTGTACATTTGTTAGACACACAAGTTCTCATCTTTGATTAATAAGATTCACATTCCTTCTATTACTATCCATTTAGATAAGTGGGGCCTAATCAAACTATCTCATTGACAAGTTGTAAATGGCTAAGCTTACTTGGATTTTGTGAAAACTAAGAATGAAGTCTTTCTTGTTTCGAACTATTTCATAAAATGATTGTGACTTTCTTGCCTACCTAGACTCGGAATAGGATATTGCATCAAACTAGCTGTGAGAGCACTAGTGCATAGAATGGAGTATACGAAAAGAAAAATAGGAATTTATTAGAAGTCGCTAGATATCTCATGTCAACTTGGAAGTCCATAAGGCATATTTCAGGGATGTTATACTTTCAATTGCCAATTTTATTAACCTAATGCCCTTAAGGATAAGTATCTACAAGGTACTAATTAATATATTGCTCCAAATATATGAAGATGTATGCCCTTAAGGTCAACAAATACATATTTAAGTTGGTAGCTGCCTTTAAAAAAGGATACAAGCATTATCATCCACCTTCTAGAAAGTATTTTGCAAGTATGGATATTACCTTTAGAAAGTTTAAACTATATTTTTCTTCATCCCATCACATTTTCAGGTGTATAATAAAGAGGAAGAGGTTGAAGTGAGAACACCAATCAAAACCCAAGTGATGACCAAGAGGAAACATGGGAATGCACAAGCATGATTGGATAACCAAATTTGAAAGCCGATACATCACATGACAAGACAAATATAGCCATCAAGCATGTTGTACTTAGTCAAGCAACATCTCTAGATTCAATTTCTAAGAAATGATGCAGTTTCTTCTGTAACTTGAGATTGTCCCAATTCTAATTATACTCCTAATGATCTAAGTGCTCTTATTGCTATCAAAAAAAGTGGTCAGATCTGGTGCTAACACCCTACTTCTAATTTTGTTTCTTATAACTCCTTGTCTTTGTCCTATAGATCCTTTCAGTTGTCTATTTCTTTATTTCTGTGCCACAAGTTGACAAGATTGGCAAAATTGGAGGAGGAAATGGTTCAAGAGAAGAAAGCTTTGGCAAAAAATGAAACATGAGAGCTTTTCACTCTTGAAAAGAGACCAATCAGATGTAAACAGGTCTTTGCTCTAAAATAAAGTGGTTCAATTGGAAAACACAAGCCAACAAGTGAAAGCAAACTTAATGAGTGTACAATCAAGAAAAAAAAAATATTGTCAAGATGAACACTCTCAATTTTATTATCATATGGAACTAACCTTGACTGAGACCTACAAGTTGATATCAAGAATGTGTTCCTACATGAAGATTTGGAAGAAGAACATAGGTAGTATTCCTTCAGGATTTATTAACAAAAAATCAAAAGGAAATTTATGCAAATTGAAGAAGGCATTATGTGGTTTAAAGAAATAACTTAGGTAATGGTTTCAAAGGTGCACCAAAGACATGATCTCACTTGGTTATTTTCAAAGCAATGTTACCTTATTTATCAAACATTATAAAAGTAAGATCACATTACTTATTATATATAGTTTTGACAAGAGATGGCTCGACTTAAAAAGTTTCTAGCATTGGATTTTAAAATTGATGAGGTTGGTAAGCTGCAATCTTCCATTGGAATTGAGATTACTGAGTTAGATAAAGTAATTTTGTTAGATCTTCTTGAAGAAACATAAATGTTACGGTTTAAACCTAGATACTCCTAGAGACGAGCCTATTGAAGCTGAGAAAATATTAGTTATTACAAGCAGGGATTGGTAAGTCTGTGAATTTGAACCAATATCAAAAGTTGATTAGGATATGGGTTTACTCTCTCATACCAATCCAGATGAGAAATAATCTTTGTTGCAAGTATGAAAGTTGGTACATGCATGAACCTCATGATTCTCACTTAGAAGCAATTTTTCTTCCCTAAGCATACTTGAAATAAACTCACGGTAAAGGACTTCTCTTCTCTAATCATGGCCATCTAAAGAAAGAGGTTTTTATAGATTCAAATTGAACAAGATATCTCCTTTTAACAAGTGGAATTATACTCCTTGATGTCAATGACAGGAGATCAACATTTGCTCAATCCACATTTGTAGGTGGAAATCTGATCACTTGCAAGGACTTTACAGAGTGTGGTAACAAGATCCAGTGCAGAAGTAGAATATAGAATTACGTCACAACGTGTTTTGTGAATTATCAAGGCTAGAAAATGTTGTGGAAGAATTGCAATTGTCTGAAGAATGATACCTCTATACTTGTTTTGTGATAATAAGATTTCCACTAATATAGCTCGTAATCCAATTCAATATGATCAAACAAAGGTTGATTGACATTTCATGAAAGCAAAGATAATCAATAATCTTATAAATGCTACAGTAGTTGCTTGTCCATTCAAAACTTCTTAATGTGTTTACTAAGGGGCTTAATAACAAGTTATTTCATACTTTAATTTGCAGGATAGTTATGAGTGACATCCATACACTTGAGGGGGAGCATTGACCCACGTCTATACATAAATATAACAAAATTAATATAGGAGTGATCATTAAATATTTTATTAATGCTTGATTATATGATTTCCTTATTTGCAAGGTATACATGTATAACTAGTGGGATTGTAAAATTCAGGATGAGCAAGAGAATAAATATGCTTCTAATATTTCTCTTTTGCCAAAATAATCTAATTTCAAATAACCAAACATAAGCTCCAAATGACAATCACCAAACAGCTCACTAGGTTTTTGGCACACAATAATTTTACTAAAAATTATATTGCTCTCAATCTAAAGGCTTTAGGAAACAGTACAAAGCTTCAAAGAGAATGCTTATGAAATTCAATTTAGAAGGCTAATCAAAGAGCATTAATAACACGGATGCTCTCTTTTTCACTTTCTACATAAATTAACTTATAAGTAAAGAAAAAAAAACGTCTAGGAAAGTATGTATTTAGAACACATGGTCAATTTAGAGATGATGTCAATAATAATTTCAAAATGAAAAATGAAAAAAACTTAATAGAAAAGTTAACCATCAATGCCAAAATAACAAGTACTCAAAATGATTATGGAAAACATGATTAGCAAATAGATAAAGAATGATCCAAAATGCAGCACAAACCTCCATCATCTGTCTCTGCCCACATAGAACAGCACCAGTAGCAATGGGATTAAAGATTTGTTTGGCCTTAGCAAAGGCAGCCTGCAAAGCAATAGTGTAAAATGATGTTATTTGTTCTTAGGCATCAAAAACAAAGGACTTCGAATATAGACTACCTGTACATAGCCACTTTCACCCGTCCAACTATCATCTGGTTGTGATAGAACAGGTACAATCTTGACACCAGAAGATTCCCACTCTTCAAACCTATCCTATTAGAGGGGCGAAAAAAACACCATAAGTTCTCCAATTGAGGTAAGAAGATAAGATAGATGGTTGCAAGAAACCAAACACAGTGAGAAAAGTGGTCAAACCTGGTAAGCCATTCTTTTAAGATTCCTAGCTCCATAATACAACCTCACATCAGATCTCTTTTTGGCATTAAACCCTGACTCAATGAGGGATCGAATTGGACTGTAGGAAAGTAGAGATCAATTTGTAAACCAACAAGAATTATTTCTCTTGTAAAAATTAGGAATATATGAATATGATCAAAGAAAATTTGATGCTCAGTCACTAGTCAAAGCATCTTGGGGCTTCATATAAGCCTATATACTTTCATAAATCCAATAGCTTTGTTTGACAAAATGCTAGAGTTAATATAAAGAGAGCAAAAGAATTCTACCAATAGCTTTGTTTGACAAAATGCTAGAGTTAATCTAAAGATAGCAAAAGAATTCTACAACTACTGCAAATGTTTTATTCTTTATCTGGATTTTATACTAGTAAATTAATGTAATGAGAAAAGGCAGCCTTTCTCGATATCGTTTTACCTGACAAAATTCCCATAATTGTTACTAAAATAAGCACCAAAAGATGCCAGTTTATGTTCTAGTGATTTACCAGCAGACTCTACTAGAGTCATCGGAAGTGTATATATATATATATATATACACGACGATTGGGAAAGAATGGATGTATCAAGTGTGGTCACACAAATACATGGTGCTAGGGGTGGCATTTGGGCCTAGGCTCACCCTAGGCCCGCCCTAGCCCGGCACTAGGTCAAAGTTCCAGGCCCAGGTTGACGGGCCTCGGGCCCAAAAATTGTAAAGGTCCAAGTTCGGCCCAAGGCCCAACCACTTTACAACTTAAACAACGTATTGTGCTTTAAAAGCAAAACGACGTCGTTTTCTACTCTCGCTATTTCGTTCATTACGAAGAAAACAATGTCATTTTATGCTTACACTGTTTCGAATTTGACAAAGTAAATGACGTCGTTTTAGTCTAAGTTTCACTACCGCCCTCCTCTCCTCTATCTTGCTCTCAGCTTTTAAGAGACACTGTCTCCTTCCTCTGTCTTGCTCTCACTGTAGTCTGTTAACGCAGGATCTAGTTATGGGTCTGAGTTGAGGGTCAATGGTGTGTTTCTTGTGTTTACCAATTTTGTATCAGCTCAGAAGGGAACCGGAGGACCTATTTGGAGTGAAACTCAAGTTTTGATATATTTCAGAAGCAGAACAACATTTGTACAAAGATGACTTCAAATAGCCTTAGGGAAATAACCAACTCCTAGAAGTCAGGACATGACACATGTATCCAAGACCCCACTACTAACTTAAAAATAGAAACTGAATTTGACGAATTCAAAATAACAGTGGAAATAAAAGAGCTACATTAAATTAAACTAATGTTGCTTAGTTGAATGTTGTCACGTTGGACTAATGCTGCTTATCACGTTGGACTGTCCTCTAAACTTGCCATGACGAAATCTCTGATAATGTTTATAGAGCTTTGGCCTTGTAACATCACTCCCTCCCTCTTGCAGAAGCTTGTCCTCAAGCTTAAAATTTGGAAAACGGGTTGTAAAGTCAGCCACTGTCTCCCAAGAAGCTTCAGCTGAAGATTTCCCTTCCAATGAACTAAAATCTCTGGGTTGTTGTCACGCATCCTGTGAGCAATAACAACAGCTGGAAGTGGTGTAGGGATTGCTGGGATAAGTGGAGGCAGTGGAATGGATTGCTCGTGCGCCTCTGGATTATAAGGCTTTAAACTAGACAAATGAAAGACTAGATGAATTCTCGAATCTAGAGGCAGCGCCAATTTGTAAGCCACAGAACCAATTTTTTCTATTACACGAAATGGTCCATAGAATTTTCGCAGCAACTTTTGGTGTTTTCGCTGGGCTAACGAAACTTGTCTGTACGGTTGCAACTTTAACAAAACCATGTCGCCCACATTAAAGTGCAAGTCTCTATGTTTTGAATCATATACACGTTTCATTTTCAACTGGGCATGTGACAGATTCTGCCGAAGAATTTGCAGTATCTAATCCCTCTCTTTTAAGGCATAATCGACAGCTTCCAATTTAAACAAGCCGGGACAGTAACCCAAAAGCTGTGGAGGAGGCCGGCCATAAACTACTTCAAAAGGGGTTGCCTTAAGTGCAGTGTGGTAGCTCGTGTTATACATATACTCAACCCAAGCCAACCAATTTGCCCGCTTAGTAGGCTGGGAGCTAGTAAAACAACAGAGATAGACTTCGACTACCCTATTTACTACTTCGGTTTGCCCATCTGATTGTGGATGATAGGCTGAACTAAAGCACAGTTTTGTGCCACAGAGGCGAAACAACTCAGTCCAAAAAGATCTTGTGAAAGTCACATCTCTATCACTAACCATTGTTTCAGGAAGACCATGCAATTTGACCACATTATCAAAGAAAACTTTGGCTACACTTATAGTTGTACAAGGATGAGAAATTGCTATTAAGTGGCAATATTTAGAAAGACGATCAACTATAACCAGAATAACATCTTTGCCACAAGAACGGGGAAGGCCCTCAATAAAATCTAATGACACATCTGCCCATATTTGTGACGGCACAGGTAAAGGTTGTAATAATCCTGCAGGGTGAAGATTTTGTACCTTGTGTCGTTGGCAAACGCCACATGCTTTGATGAAGTTTTTGACGGCAGTTTTCATTCCTCGCCAATGAAAATCTTTTGAAATTCAGAATAGTGTTTTCTGGTAACCTTCATGACCTTGGCAATGCACCCCGGAAACAATAGATGCAATAGACGGGGAATGCGAAGGCACAAAAACTCTACTCTTAAACATAAGTAACCCGTTCTTAATAGACCACTGTCCGCCCACACTTTCGTCTTGGACACAACGGATAAGTTGCTGGATATCATCCGAATTTTGCTGCTCACTGCGAATTGTATCAAAGATGGTGGTCAGAGGCATGGAAACAGCCATGAGTGCCATTTGGTCAACGTCCCTCCGTGATAATGCATCAGCCACAATGTTAGCTAACCGGCTTTGTACTCCACTGAAAAATTATACCCCAAAATTTTGCTCAACCAATGTTGCTGAGGTGGGGTGAGAAGCCGTTGTTCAAGTAAGAACTTGAGACTATAGTGATCTATTTTCACCAGGAAATGCCATCCCCACAAATAAGATCTCCAATGTCGGATTACCTGAACTAACCCGATAAGTTCCTTCTCATAAACTGGTATGCTGCAATGTCTGTTTGCCAACCCGCGACTGAAAAAAGCCACAGGATGTAATTCTTGTAATAACACGGCCCCAATTCCTGAGTCACAAGCATCACATTCGACGACAAATTCTTTAGAGAAATCTGGTAGTGCTAAGACCGGAGTAGTAGTCATGGCCAATTTCAGTTTATTGAAAGCTTCAGTAGCCTCATCTGTCCAAGTGAAAGAATTTTTGCGGAGCATTTTTGTCAAGGGGGCAGCTAGGACTCCATAATTATACACAAACTTCCGGTAATAACCCGTCAATCCCAAAAACCCACGTAGGCCTTTAATTGTAGTCGGCGTCGGCCATTCTAACATAGCTGAAATTTTTGAAGGATCAGCCTGGACGCCATTGCCAGATATTACATGACCCAAATAAGAAGTTTGTTGTTGCGCAAAGGAGCACTTAGACTTCTTAAGATATAAATGGTTCTCTTGTAGTGAACAGAGTACTAGCCGTAAATGATTCACATGATCAGCCTTGGTATGGCTGTATACCAAAATATCGTCAAAAAAGACCAGCACAAATTTACGAAGATATGGTGAAAATACCTCATTCATGAGAGCTTGAAGAGTGGACGGCGCATTCGTTAGGCCAAATGCCATCACCAAGAACTCGAAATGGCCATGATGAGTTCGGAAAGCTGTCTTTTCTACATCTGGTTCCCACATCAATACTTGGTGATACCCAGAAGCAAGATCTAATTTCGTGAAATACCTTGCTCAATGAAGTTCTTCCAAAAGTTCATCGATCACCGAAATTGGAAACTTATCTTTGATTGTCCTTTTATTCAACTCGCGGTAGTCAACACACATTCTCCATGAGCCGTCAGCCTTAGGTACTAAAATCACCGGAGATGAGTAAGGAGAATTGTTGTGTCTAATAATCCCTTGTTGTAACATTTTTGTGCATTGCTTCACAATTTCTTCTTTTTGGGCATGTGGGTAGCGGTAGGGTCTAACTACAACTGGTGTTGTTTCTGGTTCCAAAGGAATCCGGTGGTCACAGCGACGAGACGGTGGCAACCCATGTGGTTCGTGGAAGACCTGAATAAACTCATAAAGAAGGGTGTGTATCTGTTGGTCGTTTGCTGTAGAGAAGGAAAGTGTTTTCATTTCAATTGGATCAAGTGGACTTTCTTCTTTAATTCCTCTCAAGGTAATGGGTCGACCCATTAAGTTAAAAGACATCCACAATTCATCAAAATCCCATAAAATTGGCCCAAGCGTTTTTAACCAAGTAATCCCAAGGACCAAATCCACTCCACTGAGATTAATAACCCAAGGAGTCATCTTCACCGTGATTGCATAAAAAATTAAGGCTACATCCTTACAACTCACTAAACAATCTATCATTTGACCTCCTGCCACTTTCGCCTTCAAGCCCCTTGTAAGTTCCATATTCAAACCACACCTTTTCAACAACGATGAATCAATGAATGTATGTGTACTCCCAGAATCTACCAACGCAATTATTGTTTTTCCATTCACCTTCCCTTCAATTTTCATGGTTTGCAGACCCTTCACTCCTGATATGGCATTAGATGAAATTCTAGGTTGCTCTTCGTGACTACTTCCTTCCAGGATTAATTCTTCATCATCTTCCTCCTCCGAAATTTCAATCCAGAAAAGGCGTTTGCATTGATGGCCCCGAACAAACAGCTCATCGCAATTGAAACAAAGCCCTTTTTTCCTTCGTTCTTCCATTTCTTTCGGTGACAACCGTCTAATGCTGCGACTCTTTGCAGTGGGTGTCGGGGACGTTTCCGGTAATTTCAGTCGCCGAGTCTCAAAAATTTTTGGGACTTGACTCCAACGTTCGTATAGCTGTGCTAGGCTCATCGCAGATGATAACTCCTGAGGACATTTAAGTTCGACGTCGACAAAGATGGAGTCCTTCAAACCGCTAATGAAAATTTCGACTTTTTGATCTTGAGTTAGTGGACCTGCTCTCGACACTAACTGTTCGAAATCCCTACAAAATTCCGCCACTGTCCCTGTTTATTTGAGTTTGGATAATTCGCCTAATTTTCGACTATAAATAGGAGGCCCAAATCTCAAATTGCACTGTCATTTAAATTCCTCCCACGACAGATTTGGGATATCCTCTTCCAATTGCATGTACCACATTTGTGCGTCACCCTCATATGAAAAGAGGTAAGCTCCAATTTCTCGTTTTCGTGTGTACCTTGGTGCCGGAAAAAATACTCACACCTGTTGAGCCAACCTAAGGGGTCCCCACTGCCATCGTACTTGGGAAAATTCAATTTAGTAGCTTTCGTCTGACCTTCATTCTGTCTCCTGGTCTGTGATGTTTCTCCTCTTTCCTGCACTCTTTCGCGATGGTTGTTCTCGCCCATCCCTGAACCTTCCAATTTTGATGCGGCGAATTCCTTGGAAAGTTCTTCGAATTTGGCATCTCGAATCTTGTTTTCCTCCCTCACCTCTTGCATAAACTTGAAAATCTGGTCTAACTGTGGCTGTATAGAGTCTCCCATAAAACCTGTCTCTGATACCAATTTGTTAGCGCAGGATCTAGTTATGGGTCTGAGATTAGGATCGCCTTTGTACTTCTTGTGTTTACCAATTTTTACCAGC
>JANKOE010000003.1:29126292-29140358 GCA_026284465.1 Erythroxylum citrifolium
TAACAAATTGCAAATAATATGAGCTCACTATAAGGAACTAATTTAAGCACAAAAGTCATAATTAGGAGTCAAAAAGTACTTTAACAATCATGAAAATGCAGCCAATTAATAATGTAAACTTGGGCTCAATCACATATCCATTTGATGTAGTTCCAAATCAAAATGGGCAACTAATGTTATAATCACTTGTAAGGAATCCTTCTTAGATATAGGAGAAAAGGTCTTTATGTAATTGATTCCCTTTTGTTGAGTAAATCCTTTGGTAACAAGTGTAGCATTATATCTTTCAATGT
The DNA here is from genome assembly GCA_026284465.1 of Erythroxylum citrifolium. Lineage (NCBI taxonomy): Eukaryota > Viridiplantae > Streptophyta > Magnoliopsida > Malpighiales > Erythroxylaceae > Erythroxylum > Erythroxylum citrifolium. Next base: position 29,126,586 of record JANKOE010000003.1, read on the forward strand.
TGCCTAATGAGTCCCTTTTTATCTTGAAGACCCCATTTATATCCAATGGCCTTTGCACCATTAGGCAACTCGACAATATCCCATACTTGGTTAGATGCCATATAATTCATCTCATCGACCATGGCATGTACCACAATTGAGATTCATTACTACTCGTGGCTTGTAAAAATGTTTCATGGTCAATTTCGGCTCTAACAATTTTAATATAAAAGATTAAATACTCTTATTATTTAATTTTTTATGTTACATTTTTTTTGTAATGAATGAATCTTAATGTACTCTAATTGCTTTCAAACCCAGTTGCATTCATACATTTACTAAGAATTCAAATTGTAAACCTTTGCAATTTTAGAACGCCACTTTCAAATTGATCCCGCTAAGTAACTATAAGACAAAAAATCTTATAAATAAGATAAATTCATGATTAATTTTAAACAAGTATTAAAAATGAAGAAATAAAAATAGAGACTATCTTTTTGACATATTGTAATAAGTATCTTTTTATACCTCCATTTTTAAGTTAAGGAGACATTGCATCATCTCATGTGAAAACAATTGATGTGATAGTTAATAGCATTCCCTTATTAACTTTAACTTTATTTGTAAAAAATGGTCTAAAATACAATCTCAGATTAAAAAATGCAAATAACGGAGAGTAAAGTTCTCTTTCTTATCTTTCATTGATGACTGTAAAATAAGGTGTGTACAAAAAAAAGCTTATTTTGTATATTGGGCTTGACTGCTTCATTCACTCTCTCTATAACATCATAAAAGTAGTCTATTGTTTCCTTCTCATCACTATCAGTTAGACAAAGCACTCTTACCAAAGGCTTACAAACTAGGATGATAAATTAACATTGGTACCAAAATTCACGGTTTTTAAGTACAATCTTATAAATCTTTATTCCAGCATTAGACCTAGCATATTAAGATGCAATCCACTTATCATTTGTAACATTTTTTTCTTTCTTAACTCCTTTTTCATTTGAATAAAATACTAAATTGAAAAGAAATTAGACATCTTATAATGATAAGGATAACATAAAATCCTATCATTGGTAAAATCTTTATGCATAATCATAGATGAACTTAGTCACTTTTTGTATAGTTTTATAAATCGTAGAAAAGTATCTAGCATCTCTTATATTTTATACCATTAAGTCAATGCAATACAACACAAAGAGTCTAATAGAAAGATTTATACATGCTTTATAACCACTTCCTAATTTCTTTATAAACAACATCATTGTTAATGACGAACTATAAAATATTTATATGCCTAACTTCATTCACAACTTCATCAAATATATCTAAAATAGTATCAACATTCCGCACAAGCCCAGATACATCAACAGACCAATGGGTCATGTATTTGTCTAACCATTACATATAATTGAATATCCATAAGTTACTCAAGTTATTCTTCTTTCACTCAAATAACATTATATTTCACTAATAGGGTTGTTCATAAGATTGCTTCTGTAGTCATCAATTAAAGGAGCTTTATATCCTATATTATAAGAGGCAATAACATGAACAATAGGTTGGTAATAATAAGACAGAGAAATTATGAATGACACACCTGCATTATATCACCATCTTACCATTGTCATGTCCATATTATGAGCTGCTTCTTTAAATTATAATACACTTTAAATTGAAGGTTAAGCTCCACGAGTTGTTTATAGAAAAATAAAGTTAGATATATGTCTTTTTCTTTTTTTCCTCATATCAGTTGTTGCAATTCTTTCTTTTGATAAAAGAATGCACCTTCAATATAGTTAGTATCATCTTGACTACTGTAAAATGAATTTTTGCTACTAATTTCGTAGTTTAATCTTTTCATTTTTTGTTTCTCGTTTTGATACATTTTAAGCAAAGTTTTTATTTTTCATTTCACTTTATAATTGACTTTTTTTTATAAAGCTCCACATCTCCTCTTATCTTATCTAAATATTTTTTAACTTAGTGACTCCCTCACTTTCCAAATATTTAAAATACAAACAAATAACATAATTCTTCATACTAGGAACTAATCTTTTACAAGCCTAAGTCGAATTATCGAATCTTCTTAAAGGAGTTAAATTATTAGGAGTACTTCAACTTTCCTCTATTTATATACAAAATTAAATAAAGACATATGTCAAAATTAAATCAATAATTTCCCTTGGTTAAGGTGGTTTTCAAGTCCCTTGAAAATGAATAATAAATATTAACTAATTGACTTAATTAGTATTTATTTCTAAATGAAACTTGGAAAAAGGTATTAAAAAAAACCATATAAGTATGAATTGATTAACTTGGGTTATTTTTGTTTGAGGGTTTATCAATATAATGGAATGAAATATAATACTCCCTCCTATCCAAAATAAAAGTCGTTTTAGAGAGATTTGAATTATTCAAAATAAGTGTCGTTTGTGACTTTTTATGCATGTTTATGATTTTACTTCCAAAATTACTCTTTAATTTCTCTCATATTTTAATTACACAGATTATATTTTCAAGGCACTTTAACATGTAATTAATAAGGGTATATCAAACATTTCATTAAATTTTTTAATAAGTGCGCATCCCTCTAAAATGACTTTTATTTTGAATAAGAGGAAGTATTATTTTATTGTATAAAAGGAGGTTTATAATGAAATAGAAGAAAATGGAGTAGAATAAGATGATTTTATATTACATCTCATTCTATCATAAACAGCAAAAATGAGAAATCTTTAAAATGTAAAATGATAAACAACTTTTTAATATATTACATTATAATTTTTTTTTCAAAAAATATTTCATTATAGTTTATTATTAAATTTTAGTATTACATTTATTATAACTAATTTTATTTCATTAAAAAAACTTACTTTTACATAAAAAGTACCCTTAAAGACACTGTCATTGTGGAGGTAAGTATTCAAAAGCAAATTCTCACAAAAGTATTCAAAAGCCCTTTCGAGTAGGGGTTTTACAGTAGAAGAGAGCCCTTGCGACAATGGATGGAGTCTCCTACCAACGCTTCCCAAGGGTCAAAATCCGGGAACTCCGAGACGACTGCGCAAAGTTCGAGCTCCGTGATACCGACGCCTCCATAGCCAACGCTCTCCGCCGCATCATGATAGCCGAAGTCCCCACCATTGCCATCGATCTCGTCGAAATAGAGGTCAACTCCTCCGTCCTCAACGACGAGTTCATCGCCCACCGCCTAGGCCTCATCCCTCTCACCAGCGAACGCGCCATGAGCATGCGCTTCTCACGTGACTGCGACGCCTGCGACGGCGATGGCCAATGCGAGTACTGCTCCGTGGAGTTTCACCTCAGAGCCAAATGCAGGGACGACCAAACCCTAGATGTTACCAGTAAGGATTTGGTCAGTTCTGATCACTCTGTTGTTCCTGTGGATTACTCTGATCCGTCCGATTATGAGTCATCTGAGCAGAGCAGGTAATTGGGTTTGCTTTTTTTAGTGCTAAACTTGTGAACTTTGGGTTCGATTGGTTTGGGGTTATAGTTGGGTTTTGATTCTTTAATGGTTAAATTGTGGACTTCGGTTACGGTAAGCTTCTTTCTTTTAGGGGAAATGAGAAGTTGGGTGACAAAGTTTGAATCTTTTTGTAGGGGGATTATAATTGTGAAGTTGCGGCGTGGTCAAGAGCTAAGACTGAGAGCAATTGCGCGGAAAGGGATTGGGAAGGATCATGCGAAATGGTCTCCTGCAGCAACAGTCACATTTATGTATGAACCGGACATTCATATCAATGAGGACATGATGGAAAGCTTGACAATTGAAGAAAAGCAACAATGGGTGGAGAGTAGTCCAACTAAAGTGTTTGACATTGATCCTGTAACTCAGCAGGTTAGTTATTTTTTGTTAATATTTTATCACTTTTTTAATATATTCACCATTATACATTAGAGAGTCTTGAGACTCTCATGTATACATTCGGCACTTATGCATAAAAGAAATCTTTCAAAAACTTCTTGTTACATTGGTTTTCTTTTTAAACTCCAGCAAATGAGTTGTGAATACAGGAATTAGTGAGTCTTTTACTTCAATATATAGTTCTTTTAGTAAACTTTTGTTTATATAGAAGTACCTCGTAACATATTGGATTCTGCAACTTAAGGAACTTTGCACATATATATGATGGATGTAGAAATACCTCTTAACATATTGGACTCTGCAACGTAAGGAACTTTGCACAGATCTATGATGGCCTTGAAGGACGTGACCATTGTAGAACATATCTTGATAATCTTCAATCTTCATATTGTTCCTCAGTTTACAATTTGCTTTTAATGGTATGTTAACGCAGGATCTAGTTATGGGTCTGAGTTGAGGGTCAATTGTGTGTTTCTTGTGTTTACCAATTTTGTACCAGCTCAGAAGGGAATCGGAGGACCTATTTTGAGTGAAACTCAAGTTTGATATATTTCAGAAACCCCACAACGTCTGTACAAAGATGGCTTCAAATAGCCTCAGGGAAATAACCAACTCCTAGAAGTCAGGACACGACACATGTATCCAAGACCCCACTACTAACTTAAAAATAGAAACTGAATTTGACGAATTCAAAATAACAGTGGAAATAAAAGAGCTACATTAAATTAAACTAATGCTGCTTAGTTGAACGTTGTCACGTTGGACTAATGCTGCTTATCACGTTGGACTGTCCTCTGAACTTGCCATGACGAAATCTTTGATAATGTTTATAGAGCTTTGGCCTTGTAACATAGTCCCTTCACAACACCGCCCCATTGTACTCCCTACTGGCTCCAGCTGTCTTATCGTCGCATTGCCCTGCCTCCCTACCGCCATCATGTTTTGCTTCTTTGCCACCCACCCACCAAGGTAAAGTTCTTGAATCTTTTGATTGAAGATTTAATTTGTGAAATACTAAAATTTCTAAGATTGGTGCCATATAGAGGGTGTTTGCGCAGACTTACACAGTCACATACACGATTTGATTGAAGATTTAATCTATAAAATACTGAAATTTCTAGGATTACTGCCGCTAGAGGGTGTTTTGGCAAACTTACACGTCACATACACATGACTGTGAGTTTTCGAGAACTTATAAGATTATATAGACACTCGTGTATGTCACCGTTGCCGCTATGTAAGTATGAGAAAAAAATGTGCCGTGACTTATAGAATCACCATGTAAGTCCGTGAAAATACTTACACGCCCATGTGTGTTGTGTGACATAATCTTAGTGACTTGCACATTCACACGTGTAAGTCACTGATAAGTGGTAATTGATAAACTTTAAATCTATGCTTATGATATATATTCTCCTATTCTCTTCCCTGCTTATGAATTATCAATTATGATTATGAACAATATATATGTTTATATATTGACTGTTTCAGATGAATAAAAAAATTCTTTCAGTAGAGAGTTTTAATCAGATACTCGAGACAAAGGTAAAAACTTCTAATCCCGTAACAAGTGAAAATAAAAGTCCAGGTCAACTGAAAAGTGAAGTTTGTAATCACTTCAATAAGACTAGATCAATGAACAGAGTAGAAAAAATCAAATACGTATTATTAAAAAATATTGATCAGGAGTTCAAAAGGTAGGACCTCTCATTTAAAAAGACATGTGAACTCATGTGATAGAAAAAAGATCGTATTAAGAGGTTAAAAAAATTTTCTCTAGTCGTATGAAAGGAAAAAATGAAATGACATCAACATCTTATGACAGCAACCGATCAAGATTTTTTATTGCTTCTATGGTAATTGGTGATGAATATCCACTATCTATAGTTGATACCAAAAGATTTAGGATATTTTGCAACTCATTGTAACCAAACTTTAAGTTCCAACTCGAAATACATTAAATAAGGACATTATAGAGATATACGAGGATAAAAAGAATGAAATTTTACAAATATTGTCATGTATTGAAGGACGAATTATCATTACAGCAGGCATGTAGACAGCTAATAACCAAAAGAAGGGTTATGTGACAATGACGACACATTATGTTGACAATGACTAGACTCTACATAATAAACTTTTTAAGGTTATTTATATTCTTTAATATTTTTATCATTTACTTTTTCATTATGTTATGATTGATTTTGGTCATATTTGTATGTGATAGGTTCATTTATGTGTCAGGATCACATACAAGTGAAAAGTTGGCAACCGTATTGGAAGACTGTTTGATAGATATTGACACTAAATTCTCCACCATAACAGTCGACAATTGTAGCACAAATGATGTTATGATTGAAAAGTTGAAGAATAAGATACGGGTTAGAAGTTTGTTGTTGAGTGGAAGGTTATTTGTGAAAAATAAGTTGGATATGATAAAAGCAATATATTCGATTAAGGATAGTATAGTATATTGGAGTGCAATACCCAAAAGAGTTGAGAAATTTGAAGAAACTGCATGAAAACTATGTATTCCAAGTACGAAGAAGTTAGTTTTGTCTCGTCCAACTGAAAGGAACTCAACTTTCAAAATGTTGGAGCCGACAATCTAATATATTGATGTGTTTACCAAACTAAGACAACGAGATTCTCATTACACTTGTATACTTACAGAAAACCAATGAAAGTTGGCTAGAGAACTTTATGTGAAGTTGAAATTATTTTATATTGCAATTGAATTGTGTATGGGAACAAAATATACAATTTCGTTTTACTGCTTTAACACTATGTATGAGATTAAAAAAAAGTTATACATGATTGGATGTTTGATTTCAATGAGGTTATTTGAGTTATGACAAAGTAGATGATGAAGCTAAATTTTTTGACATACTGTTTTAGTCTTATCTGTACTGGACACGAGATACAAGATGGAAGAGATTAATTTTATATATAATTTGTTATATGGTGATTGCGCTCAAAAGCATATAGATTTAATTAAACAATTTTGGTATTATTTGTTTAATAATTATCAACTCAAAATAGACAAAAATCAAGATCGGAATCGCAGTAGTCCAGGCTATTCAGCTCTGACTTCAGTTTTAGATTTGAGTTCATCTTCTAAGAATAATTTGTTAATTTCACTTACAAAATTCATGAAAGAAAAAAGAGTTAATGACTTTGTACAATATGATCGAGTTAGATAAATATTTGACAAAAGATTGTGTGGCCAGAGTTGAAAATGTGCAGTTCAATTTATTATTATGGTGGAAGAGCTGTGAAAATAATTTTCCGATCATGCAAATAATTACACAAGGCCTATTATTAATTTCATCACCTATTGTTGCTTAGGAGCCCGCTTTTAGCAATGATGGTCAGGATATTAATCCTCATAGTACTTAAACTTCATTTTCGTACTGTGAAAGCCCTTATATGTGCCCAAAATTGGTTAGATGATAAAGATATTAAGGGTAAAGTCCTTTTTCTTTTTGATATATCAATTTTGTCTATTTTTAATATTATATTACCTTATTTTATTTTTTGAATGTATATTAATATAGCCGCAATTACTAATGCTTAGGTGACTAATCATACATATACTCAGACTCATCAATCAAGTAGACATTATTTTAATTATTTATTAACTATTACCAAGTGCTTAATATTCCTTTAATTTTAATAATACAGTACTAAATATAAAGTTTCTACATACAGAAAAAATGAAGCAAACTATTAACAATCCTAAGTACAACAACTAGCTGCTATCTCTAGTCTCCACTCTCCACTCTTAGTCTCTCAAAGGTCCTAGACTCCAAGTCCAAAATATTATTTCATGATTTTAATTTGAATTTTTGTAAATTGTGTCATTTAAAAAATTTGTGCATTACATCTATAGTCATTCACGATATTGCAATACACAATTAGTGTAAAAAAATTGATTGCATGCATTGATTAGTATGATATGATGGCATTTTAGGAGGCCAGAGTCAAATTACAAAAGAACTTCCATGTTCTTATTAAGAATTTAATGAAATATAAAAGAGGAAGGAGTTCATTCTAACTTTAATTACTTATATCTTAGCTTCAAATGATGTGACCTAGTTAACTTGACACGCCCATAGTCTATAAAGACTTTATCCCCTAAACAATGTGCAGGCAACGAGGATGCTCGGATTTTGTTTGGGAAATAAAATCAATAAATGACCTCTAAGTCAGATGCTAAATTAAGAGTTTTGCTTTTGCCGTCTCATATGCCAAACACTTCTGATGTTACAGTAATTTCTGAAGACGAAGGATAATGAACGTGGAATGACGAAGAACGGGAGTCGCAAGAGGTTATACGTAGCGTTTAGCAATAAGAGTAGGGGAACGTAACATGTACACGGGTATAGGGGATAATTTTTAAAGACAATATATTCGTATATCTCAACAATTATACGACATGTCTGATATTATGAAGAATGTTCTCTCTCTTAAATTCTTGCTCTCTGTAATTCTCTTTCTGCTTCCCTCTTCCATAACTAATTCTGTGTCCGAATATTCGCGTAAGTTGTCAAGTGGAGATACGAATTTTCACGTAACAACATTGGTATTAGAGCAGACGAATCTGGCAATCACCAATGGAAGGAATGAGAGGTGCAGAGTTTCGTAGGTTGGAGGATACCATGAAGGGCCTCATGGAAGCCCAAGGTTGGAGTGAGAAAATGCTGATAGAAACACAAAGCCGGCATGAGTGACTGCTGCAGGAAATGCAGGATAGAAGTGAAAGGTTATTGTCGAAGGTACAAAACAGAACCGAAAAACTAGAGAAGGAAATGGGGGAGCTACGGTCGTCCATTTCACCGGAAGTGTTGAAACAAGGAGAAGGAAGTAGTATTTCGGGTCCTACACTGAAAAACCTTCAGGCACTACCTGATAAGGAAGAAAATGGTGGGTCCATCAGACTGGGTAATCGAGTTCCCGGCATTCCACGGAGACAACGTCAAGTTATGGTTGTACCGTTGTGAACAATTTTTCCACATCGATCAGACTCCAGAACAAATGAAAGTGAACGTCGCCATCTTGCACATGGATGAGCGCGCACAGGAATGGTACCGATTATTCATCCAAAACCGACTTAAAACAGAGGTGGTAGAGTGGGTCGAATTTACGAAGGCCCTTAAACAACAGCTCGACGCTGAGATTTTTTATGACCCTGTAGGGGATTTTAAGGAGCTGAAGCAGAATGGGACAGTGTTGGAATACTGTGCGCGGTTCGATCATCATTCTAACAAGTTAGCTCTTTCGGGGGATTACCTAGTTGGGTTCTTCATGAAGGGCCTTAAGCCAGAGATTGGAGTCGTGGTGAAGCTACACAAACCACAATCGTTGCATCAGGCTTATACATTGGCAAGGGAACAAGAAGCAATATTGACGGTGACAGGACATTCAATGATGAACCGAACTCAACCCACTCGGCACGTGACCAGTGGAAAAGCACCCCACCCTGCACCTCTTCATCGTAACCCGAGTACAGAGAGTATATTACCCACACCACCTTCTACCTTACGGTCACTACAAGGGCGATCGTATTAGGCGTCAAAGGCTATCAGCAGTAGAGACTTCGATGAGAAACGAGCCAAGGGACTTTGCTTCTGGTGTGACGAGAAGTACACCATTGGACACAAATGTAAGAAACTATAGCTACAGTTCTTTGTGGTATCCGAAGAAGTTGATAAGGAAAGGGGACCAGACGACCTCGAGGGGGAGGGGCAAGATGACAGTGAAGAATGCCCCATGATATCCATGCAGGCGATGACCAGTTTTTCTGGTGAGACAAAGTTCAAACAAATGCGATTAATAGGGGGTGTATCAACGAAAACAAATTCACATACTCATCGACAATGGCAGTACCCACAACTTTGTCGATATTACAGTGGCGAGAAAAGAGATGTGTGACCTTCAAGACATCGCAAGTATAACAATCACGGTGGGCGGGGGGTTACAACTACAATGTAAGCAATGTTGCAAATATTTTACATGGTCCATGCAGGGAGTGCAGTTCAGTATGGATGCATTAGTGATATAGTTAGGAGGTTGCGACGTCATTCTAGGTGTCCAATGGCTTGTGGGACTGGAGGATGTCTTGTGCAATTTCCGCAATAGGACAATGAAGTTTAAGCGGGAAGGAAAGGTGGTGACCCTAAAGGGAGGTCCAGATAGCAAATCCAGGGTGATCTCTAGTAAAGGGCTCCAGAAGAAGCTACAAGGATCGTTAAGTGTATGGTTGTTTATGATTCAACTTTCGACCCCAATCGAGTACCAATTCCAACAGATGAGACTGACAGAGGAACAAGGAAGCGTGTTCGATGAAGTTAATGTGATATTAGCCAGTTATGCGGATGTATTCCAGGAACCATCTCAGTTACCTCTGAATCGCAAACGTAACCACAAGATCGTATTAAGGGAGGGCATCGATACGATTAATGTAAGACCATATCGCTCTTCGGGAGCACAGAAGGATATCATCGAACAGGAAATTAAGCAGTTAATGAGGCAAGGATTCATACGCCATAGTTACGGGTCATATGCATCGCCGGTGGTCCTGGTCAAGAAGAAGGATAATTCGTGGAGGATGTGCGTTGACTACCTAGAGTTAAACAGATATACGGTGAAGGATAAATTCCCGATACCCTTAATCGAAGAACTACTGGATGAGTTGAACGGAGCTAGTTGGTTTTCGAAGTTGGATTTGCATTCGGGTTACCACCAAATCCAAATGCAACCCGAGGACGTTCCGAAGACGGCTTTCAAGACGCACGAAAGGCATTACGAATTATTGGTGATGCCCTTTGATCTGACAAACGCGCCTTCTACATTTCAACGGCTAATGAATGAACTGTTTAAACCTTATCTTCGTTGCTTCATTCAGGTTTTCTTCGACGACATATTGATATACAGCCCTTCGTTGGCATCTCACGTAGAACATCTTTCGGTGGCACTTCAAACACTGTTGGAAAATCAACTATTTTTAAGGGGAAACAAGTGTGTCTTCGGAGCTCATCAGGTCGATTATTTAGGGTACACTATCTTGGAAACAGGGGTAGCCACAGACCTAAGGAAGGTTAGAACAATCGAGGAATGGCTAGTACCACAGTGTACTAAGGATTTGCGGGGGCTTTTGGGAATCACGGGGTACTACAGGAGGTTTATCAAGGATTATGGAGCTACTGCTAAACCTTTTAACAGAGTTGCTTATGAAGGAGAATGTGGCTAATTGGAGTTGGCAACAAGAGGAATAGAGAGCGTTTGAAACATTGAAGAAGGCGATCACGACTGCCCCAATCTTAGCATTGCCTGATTTTTCCAAACCATTTATAATTTAAGCCGATGCGTGTGGTTAGGGAATCGGGCCAGTATTGCAACAGGAGGGGCATCCCATTGCTTATTTAAGCAAATCCCTGGCACAAAGACATCAAGGGTTATCTACACACGAGAAGGATTTCTTGGCGGTAGTAAAGGCCATCAAACAATGACACCATTACTTGACCCTTAGACCGTTCATTGTTAGAACGGATCACTGAAGCCTCAAGTACCTACTGGAACAACGACTGTCAACATAGTTTCAGCAGTCGTGGCCACCGAAGCTACTGGGGTATAATTTCGAAGTACAATACCGGAGCGGTAAGGAGAAGGTAGCAGCGGATCCTCTCTCGCGAATTACAAGCGCTGAAATGTTCATGATGTCTTGTGTTGTACATACAGAGTGAACTCCTAGAAGACATTAAAAAGAGCTGGCAAGAAGCTGAAGCCATTTGGGATTTGATCAAAACGTTAGAAGCGGGCAAGGCTACAACTAGTGTATATAAATGGAAGGAAGGGTTACTGAGGTGGAAAGGGCGTCTGGTGGTAGGAGCCAATTCAAGCCTCCGGCAACAAATTATAAAGCATTAGTCACGACAATGCAATGGGTATCCATGCAGGGGTGGTGGTGACCACGAAAAAACTACAATGTTTTTTTGGAAGGGAATGGATAGGGATGTGAGGATTTACGTTTAGAATTGTATGAATTGCCAACGAAATAAATTCAACAATTCTGCATATTCGGGGCTACTACAACCAATCAAAATACAGGAGGGAAGATGGAAGAAGGTGAGTATGGATTTTATGGAAGGATTACCGCATTCGAAAAGTAAGTCGGTAATATCGGTGATCGTTGATAGGTTTACGAAATATGTCCATTTCATCTCTGTTAAACACCCTTACTCCGCCTGCAACATAGCTGAATTGTTCCTTAGCAACGTGTTCAAGTTACATGGGATGCCTAAGTCTATAATCAGTGATAGAGATCCAGAGTTCTTGAGCAAGTTTTGGCAGGAGCTTTTGCGGTTACAAGGGGTTAAATTGAAGTATTCAACGGCTTACCACCCCCAGACGGACGGGCAGACCGAGGCGGTGAATAAAATATTGGAAACCTATTTACGTTGTTTTTGTGGCGAAACACCTCAAAAATGGGAAGAGTGGCTGGCATTAGCGGAATGGTGGTACAATACCACTTATCAGGCTGCCATCAACACTACCCCGTTCGAAGTCTTGTATGGGTATCCACCTCCAGTGTATAACCATATGTTGCAGGGGATTCAAAGGTAATGGAAGTTGATAAAGTTTTAAAGAGTCGGGAGGCCATGCTTAATATTACTAAGTTCCATTTACAAAGGGCTCAGAATCGTATGCAGCAGTATGCGGATGCGAATCAGACCGATAGAGAATTCCAGGTGGGAGATATGGTCTTGATGAAACTAAAACCATACAAGCAATTTTCACTACAACAGCAGAGCAACCATAAACTATCGCCATTGTATTACGGTCCATAAAAGGTGATCCAGAGGATTGGGAGGGTAGCGTATAAGTTGGAACTTCTGGCCCATGCAATGATACATCCGGTTTTTCACGTGTCTTGGCTTAAAAAAGCACATGAAGGTCAACCCCATATTACTCCAACGCTACCAGAGTTCCTGACTCCAGCTGAACAAGTCCCTATAGCAATACTAGACAGGTGTATCACCAAGAGGAACAATCGGGCGGTCACCAGTGGTTGATCCAATGGTCTGATGGAGAGCACACTAACGCTACCTGAGAGTATGTTTTTGATCTTCAGAAACGATTTTCGAAAATCAACCTGATAGATAAGGATGTTAAGGGGAAGGGGATTGTTACAGCAATTTCTGAAGACGAAGGACAGTGAATGTGGAATGACGAAGAACGGGAGTCGCAAGAGGTTATACGCAGCGTTTAGCAATAAGAGTAGGGGAACGTAACATGTACGCAAGTATAGAGGATAATTTTTAAAGACAATAAATTCGTTTGTCTCCACGATTGTATGACATGTCTGATATTATGAAGAATGTTGCCTCTCTCTTGAATTCTTGTTCTCTGTAATTCTCTTTCTGCTTCCCTCTTCCATAAATAATTCTATGTCCGAATATTCGTGTACGTTGTCGGGTGGAGATACGAATTTTCACATAACATCTGAACTGAAAATGCTCCAATTTCCTTAGCCCAGCTAAAGACAAATACTGAAGTCCAAGTTCCATCACCAATACAATGTCTAAGTTAATACTGACTAACCTAGCAAAAGCGCCTACGAACAAAAATTTATTTGATCATTTAGCACAACTACTCAGACAGCACATAGAATTCCATTTACAACCCCACATAACAGATATTACTGCATCAAAGAAGGCAAATAGTTTTAAATAAAAGAAGCCAAATTTTTTTAAAAAAACATAAATCACCTGATACCAGATCCAGTGGCGAAAATCAAAACCGTCTTAAAATTCTCAGGCGGATCGATACGATCAATCTCGAAACCTTTGCCAATGGCTTGAGTCAACTCCACCAAATCACCTCTCTTGAGACCGCAT
>JANKOE010000003.1:29312376-29322816 GCA_026284465.1 Erythroxylum citrifolium
TAATCATTAGGGATAACATGACCTAGGTTAAATGACGCATCGTATGTGATTGTTGCCTTGATTAATCGGTTTTCCTAATTCGTAATGCCACTGCCTAATTAAATTTAGAGATCGTATCCTAGGTTGTTTGGTGGTTAAGTTTAATCAACGATCGTATCTTAATTAAACAAAACTTAAGGGAAAACTCGGGTTAATTATTAACCCACGATTAACAGTTGCCATGAGAGGGTAAAGAACAACAAGTTAATAAAATATGCTTAATTAGGGTGTAGGCCGAGATTGAACCAAAGAATCGGGTCCCTACCGAATTCCCCACTTTTATTATTTGTTTGCATGTTTTTTTTAATTTGTTTTTATTAGTTAGTTTTATTTTATTTTTCTTTTCTAAAAATCCAAAACCCCCTATTTAATGTTAACACTGGTTAATTTCATTGCATAAACTTTACACGAACTCTCTATGGGATCGACCTAAACTCACTACTCTACAGTAGTAGTCTAGTTAATTTAATTTTGATTAGCGTTATGACGCGCGGTCAGGTGTCTAATTAACTACTTCTCGGTCTTTTAACACTTAAAAATATTATACAAGTAGCAAAATTCAATTGCAAGAAATCAATATGAGTGCAACATTTAGGTCTATAGAATTATGGAAATAGCATATTTCATTCTAAGTTGTTCCAAGATATCCGAGCAGCAACAAAAGCTGTTAAAATAGGTATAATGCTTGCAGTTTTTAGTATCAGGAGGTTCGACTCAAACACCAAAAGAACATCAGATCAAGTAATATTAAGCATATAGCAGTAGTGATAATTCCAGCACCTTAGAGAAAAATGATCCACACAATTTCGAAGTTCTATACCATCTGGTTGCAACATAATCCTGTTCAACAGTTAACAAAAATCAGGTGCTTCTGAATTTTCCCCTAAGTGGTAATTTGAGTATAGCATTAAACAAAGAAAACAGAAAGAAAAACTTAATGTCCAAAAGATAGCCGTAGGACTATCATTGAAGGCTAGTCTTGCAAGACCAAAATCACAAATCTTCATCTTGTAGTCAGCATTTGCCAAGATACTTTTAGGTTTGAGATCCCGATGAAAAACGTTAGCTGCAGGATAGTAATAGAACTTAGAATGCAAAGGACAGAACATCACAATATTCACAACAAACAAGCAGTCAAATGTTACTATCACCTGTATGTATGTATTTCATCCCTCTAAGAAGTTGATAAAGAAAGAATTGATAATGTTCTCGAGTTAAGTCATCATTTGCTTTAATAACTTAATGCAAATCAAATTCCATTAGTTCAAGAAAAGCAGTGCTGTAAGAGTAGAAAGATTCAATCTTTCTAGTTTCTGGAAAGCTAATTCTTGACCTCTAGGAAACAACCAACGAAGAAGCGAGATTGGTAAAGAGAGAGAAAATTGATAATCGCAATAATAATAAGTGGTGTTCTTCAAGTTAAGGCATTTTTGTGTTGTGAGAGACAAACGGTAAAGGATCGATCTTGGAATCTATAATTTATATATTTTGTCATTTTTACAATTGGGTAAAGTGAAATTAGGAGCATGCAAGAACTAGGCTTGTGAAATGAATTTGCAAAAATATGAGGTACTAACAAGGGGCATCAGATCGTCTTTGCCAATGTATATTCAAAAATTCTCTAGAATTGAAATGTACTGCCACTGAATGTTAACTCTTCAGTTCCAAGGGAGAAAGAACATGGAAAATTAGGAGGTGGGGATCCAAAAATGAGAATTTTCATACAAAGTCCATGCCTTTGGTGGATCCACTGACCATGATTATGACGACAACTCTTTCCTCCAAGCTATCCGTCTCCAATCAACCGAAATCCAGAAGACCAAACCCTCAAAAGTGGTCAAAGAACCTGTTTTCTTAAATTCAGAACACCAAATCCCATAGTACATGAGTAGTTGATGGAGAGAAAGAGTGTCTTTGTGTGAAGAAGTGGGGCGGTTATAATAGAACTAAGAGAGAAAACAGATCTAAGAGCAAGATCGAAGAAATAAAGCGTGAAGCAAAATCGAAAGAAGGAGCCGTTGGCTTGGCTTAGGCAGAGAAGACGTTAGTTTTAATTAAAATGTCGCTCGGCTCGGGTGAAAACAAGGTGGAAGCTATCCGTTATTAAAACGTCGACGTTTTAGTTTTAGCACAGAATAGGTATAGGCTTAGTGGCATAGACGATCTGATATCTACCTTTTCGACTCTCATGTTCAATTATTTCAATTCCTTTGAAAAATTGCCGTATCTTTTTTGACTAAATAAGCCTGTACGCTTTTCCCCTATTTTTTCGATTCATATTTCAAAGTAAAATCAATGTAGGGTTAGGCTTGGGCTTATGCGTGGTTCAATTGCTAACTAAAACTCTCGTTCAAGCCTTCAATTGAGAATTGGATAATGGGTTGATTCCTGGGAAGTTGAATATGGAGGAAGCTTATGGGTTGAGCATGCAATGTGTGGCGTCATTGATGGTGCATCCCAAAATAAGGTTGTCCCTAAAGACTTAGGGTTTCAATCCTTAAATTTCAATATGGGTACAAATTAGGATACTATTGTAGCCCCCCTTTTATTTAAGAAGAAAGCCATATTAGTCCCGTTGATGGATCCCTTACGAGAATGTTTTACGTTCCATCAATTTGAATGATGACAAATGCAAGGTTTAAGTTGGATTTTTGCAAAAAAAAAAACTTTTTACGAACAAAAAAGAAAACCACAAATATACAAGTAATGAAGTCTATAAAATTATTTGAAAAGTAAATTTTAAATAATTCCATTAACGTATGGAATACAACCATATGTTATTCTCTTATTATTTGCACAGACATATACATGTGACAAACTTATCGATGTATGCACTATATATTGTTACTTACACACTAATGCTAAAATATGTTATCAATAACATAATTATTCTACGTCAATTATACGAAAATTTATCTAATTGTGAATTTAGAATCTTATATAAACATTTTTAAAATTAAACTCTAATTATTGCCACTATAATAAGCGTCAAAAGATGTATGACATAAAACCCAAAATTAGTCTAATATTACTTTAGGGACCTTTTTGGTCTTTTTCTTGGCTGCTAAGTCCAGCACCTACACGTGTGGAATGATATGTGTATGACACACGCGGTGCCTATAACTTGTACGACACATGCCTAATATGCGACAAGACTTAAAACATGTGCATACCAGACGTGCATGGTGTAAGTGTAACAGACTCGATGACACGTAAGGCGTAAAACGCTTATGGCGCATACACCTCACGCATCGCGCATGTCATATAAAGTTCCTCCAAAAGCGTGATAGGTGGTGGCCCCTTTAGGCTCTAGCTCACATCCTGATCCTGCCAACTCATTTTCGGTGACTTCTCATCAAATGTTTATCGTTATTTCATTGAAAATAGTTTTTCAGCTAATTTTCCTTCGTTTTTTAATCTAAGTAAAAAATAAAATATGCATTCAAATAAAAATAGCGGACAAAAGTTGCAATTTTTAATACTTTTTTTTTTGTTGCCCACGAAGTGTTCTAGGCGGGTTCCAATTATGAAAAGGCACATTTAAGCCATCCACATCCAGACTAATCCTCGCTCAAGTCGGATAGGTCCCTTACAGGAGGCAAAGCTCTGATTTCAAATTTAAAACGATTGCATATATGAAGAAGTTCAAACTCACGACCTCACTTAAACCAGAAGAGCCGCTTACCAATTTATAACCGACTTGGGGTTGCAATTTTTAACACTAAAACTAACCGTAATCCTTAACATTGAAAGTTAAATTATTTATCATTAGGCTGAGACAGAGAGAGTATGTCAAAAGTTTCTTTCCATACGATAACGATACCAAAAAGGTACGTGTCAGTGAGTGATTTTAAGCAAATGTCACTATCAAACTCAGTGTCCTAGGGCCCATCATCAGTCCCCCAACTTCCATATATGCCTCAAAGAAACAATATGAATTATCTCGTCTTGAAAAACGCTTGTCCTTAGCAATTAGCATTCAATTCATGAACTTGGTGTCAAATTCTGTGACACACAAAATCGGAATTTGGTTTTTGCAGGTTTAAACCGAATTCAACTTTATTTGATAATGCGTTGAATGAATGATTTGACAACACATAGATTTACGTGTGCGAGAATATACTGTCACAAATTGGAAATAATTCAATTTAATCTAATTAGACTTACTTACAGTTATTTAATCTTAGTACAAATAACTCGAGAAACTTTTAATTTTTTTTAAAGAAAATTTTGTGAATTTACCATTTCTTTAGAATTTATAGAAGTTATATTGTAATTTTTTCTTAAATTAAAAGAAGATAAATCATAATCATTCTTGAATAAAAAAACATAACGACAAATAATCATTTTCAAATAGATAATATTTTTATTATATTATAACAATAGTTTTTTTATTAAATTTAAAACTTTACCGGAATATTATCCCTATGGTATAAATTAACATCTACTACTAACAAATATTCCAGCCCCCGAACCTTTGTTCCTAAGTTTCGATAAATTTTTACTCAAGTTATTGAACTCATTTTAGTTCTTACAAAGAAGAGATTGATCTTTAAAAAAATGAGTAAAACATCTTTCTTTGCTTCTGCAGGAAAATTTTGGTGTGTGCTTCATATATACACGGTGCGGAAAGTAAAAAAAAGTTATTCTAAAACTTTTCCGAAGTTCAGGATCTATGTGTCTATACAAGGAAATATCATTAAGCCTAGCTAAAAATTCTCAATTCACATACATGTTCATAACATATATATATAAGAATTCATGACATTTACACAAATCAATCGTTCATATTTAATCATGTACTTTGTGCATAGTCTCTTTTGGTATTCGATTTTCTAATCATCAGATTGTCGCAAATTACACCGACCAAAACAGACTATCTCTAACGGTATCTACGCAAAGATCGAAAAAATTAACCGAATCAAACTCTTTGATCCGGAAATAACTCGAACAAAGACAAGAGTACTAGCTCTCTCTTTTATTCTATATAAAGCAAAAACGTTGAAGAGAAAGAAAAGAGAAGAAGATGATAAAGCTTAAAAGATGGTTTTTATACACTTGTTAAAAACCTTTCTTACAAACATCTACCTTCCTTTTGAGCTTTTTTGCCTTTTATTGTTTTTGTCCTTTATTAATAAAAGACAATAAATGTAATTTATTAAAGAAGACTTTCATTTTTCACATTGCATATACTTTTATCGATCTTCCTTTTGTATTTTTCAAATAGGTTATTTGTGTAACTTAAATTTATGGTCTTATAGTCACAAAAGAACAACTAGATGCTCACTCTCTATGATTTATGTGTTAATCATTTTATAGAATTAAAGTGATATTAATTTTCTCAAAAATTAAAATATGAAAAAAGTTTATACTCTCGAAATCGAATTTTGTCCAAAATTTTCAATAGTTACTCCTTTGTTGTTGTATTAATAAACTAATATCATATAAACAGTATAATTTTCATAATCCAAATATCAAATTAAACTTTTGTGATGAATGGTTTCCGGACATAAGATTCACGTTGAGAGTCTCGTTTCGTTTAAAAATAAGTTGAATTTTTTTAAAAAATTGTTATCGTTATTGGGTGTTGTTAACACTTCTTTACTTTTCAAGTTTTTATTAGGCAACTTCTAATGACATCTGATCTGATGTTCATTTTATTAGTTTTCTTTAAATTTAAATTGTAAATAATATAATTTATAATTTAAGACTGCTTCATATCCAAAGTCAAGGATCGAACTCCTGACCTTTAGTTAAAAATGAATAAGTCCGTGCCACTCAACCACACACATTGGATTAATATATCCGTACTTTGAATCACTGCAAAAGTCTTGATTTATATTTTATTGGTGGAAAAAGATCAGTTATACGACGTGACAGCGTTCTACATCATCGTCATTCATAAATCACAACATATAAAGGTGACAGATGGACATCAATCTACGGAACGTGTTATAAATAGCAGGCTGGAGCGTGCCAGAACGCTTGTCTCGCTAGTGATATCCAGCTCATGAGCTCAAGCTCATCTCTGAACAAAATATACATATATTTAAGTATTAATTATATCTCCATGGGAGATCGCAACAAGATTTTGGAAGAGAGTGTACTGGTAGAAGACAGTGGAGTAGAACGGCAAGAGCAAGGGCGTGTGGTAGGTCTAAGATGGCAAGTGTTGGTTCCAGAAGTGAAGCAGGTGTGTTACATAGCAGGGCCAATGGTGGCCGTGACTCTCTTGCAGTATTTATTACAAGTTATATGCTTGATGACGGTTGGTCACCTCGACGAGCTTTCTCTCTCTAGCACTGCCATAGCCATTTCTCTCTCCTCCGTCAGTGGTTACATTGTTCTTGTAAGTAACTCTTATTTATGATTTCCATAAATCTCAGTCTGATGTGCAGTTCTCCTTCCTTCTTTTTCCGCTTCTCTGCTCCTTCTTGGTTCGTCATGACCCATGTCTCAGTCGGCGCACACATATATTATATCAATATCATTTTCTTCAATATTATCCTTCCATTTTCTCCAGTAAAATTGATTTTTGTTAATTTCTTAAGATTAGCGTCAACGCTTAGTTTTGACTGACTACGAAAGTAGACTAGGCCAAGTTAACACAAACTGGTCTGTAGACTGCATACCATCTTGTGTATAAAAAACCCACTTATTCACGTCACTTCAGAATATGGAGCTCATCTCCTTTTTCCTTATTAAATTCTAACATTGACTTACTTGCCGAAACTTGAATCTTTAGTTCCAGTTTTGAATCAAGCTTGTAACAAGTTTTTTTTTCAGAGTAATTGCAAAGATGAAAAGACTTGTAAAATGTTATTTCATTTCTCTCCATGTCTGGTATATGATGCTATGTTAAAGTACATGAAGGATTGTGATGACTTAGTCACATTGTGAATTTGTTTGGAATATATGTATGACAAATTCATATTTAAGTGTTGAAAGTTAAATTAAAAAATATTAAAAGTTAATGAAAAACCTATCTCCGTATTAGAATCCATTTCATTTTACTGTTTATTTTAGACCTCTTTATTTTCTGTTCAATATTATTCTGTCTTATGAAATTTTAGTCATTTATTTTACAGATTTCATACAAAACTCACGTAAAAAATGACTAAAATTTATTAAACACGATAAAACACGAAACAACAAAAAAATGCACTCGTTTACCTTAGAAATGCTGCCGTCCTCCTACCGTCTACGTAACTGCAGAAGACGTTTGTTGAGGAACCGAGGGAAGTACAATGAAACGAAACATTAAAAAAGAAGAAAAAATTGGCTCGGCTCAATGCGTTCATGCGCATGTCATGTCACATCTATTTTCTTGCTTTCATTCACGGGGAAACAGCCAAAGCCCCCAGGCCAGGTACGACCTTTGGCTGATTTGACTGGTCGATCTAATCACAAACGAGGAAGCAAACTGACCTAGGTGGCAAGGTGACACGTCTAAGGATGAAAAATTGGTGATGAACTAGGATTCGACTTGGACTGGTCTTTTAGCTGGTACACTTGTTGTATCCTTCTGTTAAAAAAGAAAAAAAAACCTCGTCCTATCCTCACCAAACTACTGTTACATGCGATGATATGCCTCAAGGAGATTAGTTTGCACCAATGGTATTGGTCATCGAAGAATTATATATAAATTAATTGATTATTTTTATTGAATAAGAAAATTTATGTTATAAAAATAACAAATTCTTATTATTTATAATAATAGTGATGACTGCCCATCCTTTTCCATATTAATAAACAGAAGAACAAAATATTCTCCATCTTTTACTGGATTGGCACCCAAACGGAATCTATATTGAAGGTACCTTGATAACTTGGATGAAAGATGGGGCAGTGTCCGTCGCTTTTGAGCTTTTACAGCTACTGTTTTCCTTTATGAGCATCAGAAAATGGAAGGAGTGGATACTAAGATGTAAAACTAAACCTAGTTCCCAAGTGATTATTCTGTCTGACATGTATGTTTTTTGTTCATCCTACATACAGCTAGGAATGGCTAGTGCATTGGAGACTCTGTGTGGGCAAGCTTATGGCGCACAGGAATATCGTAAATTGGGGATTGAAACTAATACTGCAATCTTCTGCTCGTTATTGTTCTCTATCCCTCTGTCTGTTCTATGGATATTCATGGGAAAGCTTCTTGTTTTAATTGGCCAAGATCCTGCTATTTCACACGAAGCAGGAACGTTTCTGGCTTGCCTAACGCCAGGACTTTTTGGCCATGCGGTTCTTCAGCCGCTTATTAGATACTATCAGGTGCAAAGTCTGGTCATTCCACTGCTTGTAGGCTCTGGTGTCGCGCTTTGCATACACGTACCTCTCTGCTGGGCTTTAGTAATCAAGACTAGTCTGGGAAACAATGGAGCAGCATTTGCTATGTGTATATCTATTTGGTTGAATGTCATTTTCCTAGGGGTTTATATGAAGATCTCTTCTGTCTGTGCTAAAACTCGGGCGCCATTTACTCGAGAAGCGCTCCGAGGGGTTGGGAAGTTCTTCCGATTTGCTATTCCATCTGCATTAATGGTCTGGTAAATATATACATACGTACATATATATATATATATATATATACACACATACATATATATATATATATATATTTGTTTCTCACTCTTAATTTGCTTCAATATTTCTCTGAAACATGTCTTTGATCCTGTACTCATTTTGATTCCTGTAGCCTCGAAAGTTGGTCATTTGAGCTAGTTGTCTTGCTCTCGGGGCTTTTACCAAATCCAGAGATCGAAGCCTCAGTGCTCTCAGTGTGGTATGTTTTTCAAGAGTGAAGTTAAACATATTAGGAGATGATAATTGTGCGGTGTCACTTATGAGTCTTACTAACAATACCTTCTCGGATGATTCTTGCAAACCCTCATACAATTGACATTTGTTATCTATCTCACTGTGCAGTCTCACAACTATTTCAACTTTGTTTTCAGTAGCTAATGCACTTGGCGCGGCTGTAAGGTATAGCTCCAGCAGGCTACTATTGTTTCTAGACTTCTGTTCCATATGGTAGTAACTAGCTCTGATAAATAAAAATTTCTCTTTAACCACAGCACTAGAGTTTCTAATGAACTTGGAGCTAGGAATCCACAAGGAGCCCGTATAGCTGTATATGTTGTCATCTCTCTTGCAATGCTAGAGACGCTAGCTTTGAGTTCAATACTCTTTGCCTGCCGTAGTTTCTTTGGTTACGCTTTCAGCAACGACGAGAAAGTAGTGAATTACGTCACGAAAATGACTCCTCTGGTTTGCATTTCGGTAATTCTGGACAGTTTAATGGGAACATTGTCAGGTACGCAATGATCAATTCAAATGTGATGGTCATCCAGGTAATATTCCAGTGGTTTATTTATTAGCTTTTTACTTGATTGTTTCAGGAGTTTCAAGGGGATGTGGATGGCAGCACATTGGGGCTTACATTAACCTCGGGGCTTACTATCTTGTGGGGGTTCCAGCTGCTGCCATTTTAGGTTTCCCTCTAAATTTAAGAGGCTATGGGCTGTGGATCGGAATTCAACTTGGTTCCTCTGTGCAAATAGTTCTACTTGCTATTGTTACAAGCTGCATCAACTGGGAAAAGCAGGTGGTGTATCACTTTCAACCATAGACTTTTGAACTCGACTTATAATTTCACTTGGTTCTTTTTTCCTCTGATTTCCTCCCAGGTAAATAAGGCAAGAGAAAGGATATTTGAAGGAAGGTCTGAGGTCGATAAAGTATTAATTTAGCACCGCCGTAACTGATTAATGGGATCAAATATTTCTTTCTTTTCATCCTTTTTCTTGTACTGGTTTTTCTGTTCTACACGGAAGCTTTAAGCTGCGTTTTGACGTGGGCTTAACAATGGAATGAAATATAATATTATTTTATTTTTTAAAAACATAGTTTATAATAGAATAAAATAGAAAAGAAAAGTTTTATATTACATTTTATTTTATCTTAAATAGTAAAAATAAAAAACTTTCGAGTTGAAGGGTTTAAGATGAGATGTAAAATGATAAACAATTTTATACTATATTATATTATACGACCAAGGATCATTCTAGGTTCACTTTAAAACCCATTTGAGGCTTAATTAGTACCATTTGTCCAATGAATGTCCGTTAAACGGACTTGCATGTCCATTTAACGGACTGTTACGGGTCACCTATATCACTTTGAAAATTTGACCCTCCAAACATCAAAATTTCGAAATTTTGCCTGAAATAGAAGTTGTAGATATTGAAATTTCCTTTACAACCACACTTGAAGCATCTCATTTGGAGTTCTACACAAAAAGTTATGCCACTTGCACTAAAGCATGTTTAATTGAGTTTTAGGAAAAATCCAGATTTTAACCCTTCACTTACAACACTCAATCCCACATGCTTAGCCCATCATTTC
>JANKOE010000003.1:29778808-29795261 GCA_026284465.1 Erythroxylum citrifolium
ACTTATTGGAGAGCAAATGTTGACACAAGTCGACTTACACTGCACAAGTCGACTTATTGGAGAGCGGAGATGGAGTTTTTATGAAAGACGTTGTCACAAGTCGACTTACAATACACAAGTCGACTTATCAAAGAGCGGAGTTGAAGTTTTTATGAAAGAAGTTGTCACAAGTCGACTTACAATACATAAGTCGACTTATTAAAGAGAAAAGTTGAAGTTTTTATGAAATACGTTGCTACAAGTCGACTTACACACCACGACAAGTCGACTTACAAGTACAGCAAAATGACTCTGACGAAGTCAATCAACCACAAATGGCAAGGAAATAAATTAGCAACGTCTATGATGAAATTAAGCAACGACTAGGAGATCTACAACAACCATATTCTTCTCAAATCTGCAAATAAATAAAAGAAGATCAGATGATCAAAGGAGTGAGGTCTAAAAAGCAAAAGCATACAACTATTGTTACTTATTTGCTCTCAATTGCTAGCTAGTTCCAAATCTATATTGAGCATTATTCCATTATCTTTATCTTGTTGTTATTGTGGGTTGAGTGATTAGAGGAAAATCACTGGTGTAGATTTTAGCCAGAAATCGAATCGGGTTGTGTGGTAGGATTTGTGCCGAAAAACAAATCAGTTGTTAGGCGTAGGTTGAGTCGGAAGTCAAGTTGTATTGTAAGAGTTCGCACTAAACTAAAAAGTGTGCAATAAAGTGATTTGCAAAATCCTAAGTAGGTCTTAGCACCGAACCTCTATAAAAACAGTGTTTGCTCTTCTTCCCTATTCTTTATGTTTAATTTTGTTTAACTTGTTTTTGTGTGAATTAACTTCTGATTTTTTTTGTAGAACTTTACGAAAAGCTTTAAAGATCTATTCAACCCCCTTCTAGATCGTTTACACAACTTTCATATCTTTCTCTATAGATCTAATTCCCAAAATTAAGTTATTGTTGTCAGTTTTATATAGAAAATTTCAATATTGCAAGTATATAAATCATAATTTGTAATATAAAAGATATTGTTCCCACGATAATTAATAAATCACCTAACAACTTGAATACACTTTGTCTAAGTTAATAAAAAATTGATTAAATTAAAATAAATTAATTGAAAATAAAATAAACTAATAAAACTAAGAAATCTGATAACTTAATAAATATAAATTTTTTTGTATGATTCTTTAATAGTCAAAAAATTCATTGACATCATTAATGCATAAAACATAATAAAGTAGTAGTTGTAATTCGTATTTTATTGTAAAACTTGATCCTTTTCTTGTCATTTTTCTCTAACTATTTTTTATATTAGTTAATCTTAACCATCATAACTAATAAGTTTTGGACCTTTTAATAATTTAATTTAGGGTTAATTACTAAAAAAGCTTAAACTTTTCTCAAATTTTCAATTATAGCCCGAACTTTAAAAAATAGCAATATAATGTCTCAACTTTCAATTTTTTTCAATTCTGGCCTGACGTTAGTTTCACCGTTATCTTTGCTGATATGACACTGTCACGTGTCAATGGACAATGATGTTGTTTCTTGATGATACTAAAATGACATCGTTTCAAGCATTTTTCTTAACCTATGTTGGAATCCTGCACGAGAACAGATAAGAATACTAGAGATGCTATATAGAGGAGGAATAAGAACACCAAACACGCAACAGATTGAACAAATCACTACCCAACTAGACAAATATGGCAAGATTGAAGGCAAGAATGTATTTTACTGGTTTCATAACCATAAAGCATGCTAGACACATAAATAAAAGCGCAACAACCTTGGCAGAAGCCATAGTCTAAGAACACCGACCTCACTTATTTCCATATCGCTAAACACTAGGGTATGCCATAGATCTTCTAACTTAGCCTTCAATACCTACCTACCTAGATAGAATTTGATTTTTGTTGTTATTGCATATTACATAATATAGAGAGGAGTAATAAAGACAAATTAGGGTGGCCCATATAAGAGAAAGTGCAGAAGTTGGGGATTTGAGAGCTTGGAATTAGAGGAAAGTGATAGGTCATCACGTAAAGAGGATCAGGGAGATGGAACCCTAAAGCTCTTCCCATTGCACCTGGAAGGCAGATAAAGGGGTTTGAACTTTAAACCAAAAAAAGAAAAGTTAGGGATTTTAGGTTAAGGATGATAACTAAGTGAGAGTGATTTCACCTTCTTAAAACGACATCGTGTTAATATCATCTAGAAACGTTGCCATTTCACTAATCTGATTAGAAGAAGTTTATGGACTAAAGATTATCTTTCCTCCATCTATCTTCCTAATAGAGATGACTACCTCCTTCATACGAATTTTGAATCATATGATCTTTTTTTTTAGTGCCCTACTCATTTGTAATTTGGAACTTCTTTTTTAGGAAACTAAATCTCAATTAGTCTTATCTGATCTAACAATCAATAATTCAATGAACGTCCTCCAATTTATGGTCTTCAAACTTGTATAACTATTGTGTATATACAATTTAAGAAGAAAGGAATTTCAAGACCTTTAAGCATCTCTCTAATAATGGGGATAATGTCTTTAGTCATTTGTTTGAATGATAAGAAAGATAATAGTTGCCAAAAGAATCATCAATAACATAAGATCATATATGATTATTAGATAAGGGTTATAATTGTTCTTTGTCCCTCTAAATGTAAACTTCTAATTCCATCTTAGGTTTATTCCTCCAGTTAGTCAATTATAGTGGTGTTAAATGATACTTTTTAAATTGGCATCCCGTTTTACTATCTTTATTATGATGCTTAACTTATTAATACAATCTTTTTAATTTTAAAAAATACATATTTTCCATTTAAAACCAAAAAGAAAGAAAGAAATGAAAGAAACATTTGTGGATGAAAGCCTTGCTTATAAGGGGTCAATGAGATAGTTAATTCGAAATAAGAAGAAGAAAATTGATAAATATCAAAATAAATCAACTACTAATAAAAGTATTCAAAATCTTCACTTCCACTCACTTCATCGTCTTCATATGATTGACATTGTAGACTAATATTACATTCGAGTCCATAACTAAAACTTTCTCTTCAAATGACAAGTAATTTTATTAATATATAGAATTAAAACTATTGATTTTTAAGATATAAATAAAGTCATATTAATAATGTTAACTAATATTTTGAAAAAAAAACAGCATATGTCATACTAAAATAACCAAGATATTATTTCATAATAATTTTTATGAAAAAAGTGAAAGTTTTGATAAAAAAATTATTTTGATACAAAATCGGTAAATTGGTGCTAGTTTTGATTAGAAAATTTTGTGAAATGTCACGGTGAATAATAATTTAGGTGAAAATTAATTATAAAAATATTCAACTTTAGGATATGGATGATTAAAAGAGGCAATATTTTATGTCCAACTCGAGCCGAAATTTTGAGTTCATGCACGGGTTGGATTCAAAGCCATATCAGAAATGAGGCTCCCAATTGGAGCTCAGAGTCGATTGGGCTTAGATTACTCAAAATCAAATAAGCCTAATTAATTTAAATTATTTCAATTCAAGTTTCTAAAATGACGTCATTTTAATTTAAACTATATCATTTGACTTCAAAATTTTTAGGCCTCAAGTCAAACAATTTAAGCTTAAGCCCCCAAAAACTTGGTCAATTTGATTGTGTCTATTGAGGGGTGCTTAGTTAAGGGGCATGAGAATAAATTAATGGGAATAGAGTGAATGGTAATGGTTGGTTATTTATTATCATTGATTGAATAGTTTTTTCATATCCAAGGTAATAGTCCATATCCTCCATGTGCAGGAGGAATGGTTTTGATTCCTACCAACACTAATTTTTTTATTTTTTTATTAAATATAATTAAAATATATTTAATTAAAATATAAAATATAATTAATTAATTAAGATAAATCTAATTAATTTATTAAAATCTAATTAATTAATTAAAATAATTAATCAAGATAAAATCTAATCTAATTAATTAAAATATAAGTAATTAATTAATTATTAAAAATATAATTAATTAATTAATTATTAAAAATATAATTAATTAATTAAAATATAATTAAGATGTAATTAATTAAAATATTTTTCATTAATTACTTAAAATATAACATCATTTGCATTATCAAAGAGGAATGCAAATTGTATTAACCTATGTTACTTGATATTACTATAGCAATAGAATGGTGGATATTATGGTTGTGTCGATGAATTGCACAATATTTTGAATGATTAAACTATATTTTGAGGATATTATGTAACTAATGACATGTTGATGTAAGAAAATACTAGAGTTTTTTTCCTTCAAGAGCTATTAAAAAGGAAAA
This sequence comes from Erythroxylum citrifolium, assembly GCA_026284465.1. NCBI lineage: Eukaryota > Viridiplantae > Streptophyta > Magnoliopsida > Malpighiales > Erythroxylaceae > Erythroxylum > Erythroxylum citrifolium. The sequence goes on from JANKOE010000003.1 coordinate 29,783,126, forward strand.
ACTGCAATATACTTGATTTTAAACATTTTTTCATTATAATTAGGGTGCATAAATTAAAAATAATCAATTAAAATATATTTAAAATTTGATATAAAATAAAATTTTAATAAATTTTTATTTCTCAATATTTTTAACAAACCAACCACCACCAATGGTAATGATAATTATTCTTTCGTCTTAACCAACCTTCATAATTATAATGATTATATCCATTTTCTTTTCTCACTATATTCATTCTCATTCTCATTACCCTTTGTGAACCAAGTGTCTCCTGACTTTTGGCTAAGGCGAGGTAGGCCGAACAAAAGTTGTCATTCCTGTAGATTATCTCAATTTTTCTCTTCTCTTTGTTGCTTCAACATTGAATTGTGAAACTTGTTGCTCCTGAGCTCTCAACGACATTCTTAATTAATTTCTAAATAAAACTTTTGGATGAGGATACAAAATTATCAAGGATGATGAGATTGTGAAGTTATCATATAATAGTTTTAAATATGTTTAGAAGCTAAAATTATATTTTACTTAATGAAAAGTGGTTTAATTTTGCAATAATTGACGGTGAAAGATTGTTCGTTCATAAACTCTTATTGAAAGATGAACTCATTTTAAGTTTTTCTAGTTGTAGGATGACGTAACATAACTATAACTAAGTCAGTATTTTAAGGATTTGCAAAGTCCATTTGACCAATGGAACTTGAATTCTAGTTACTTCTTTAAAGTCAGAAAACAACAACTTAAAAAAAAATATCTCAAGTAAATTCAAAATCAATCTTATTTTTTTAAAAAAAATTGATCATCACAAATTAATTTAAAAGTCAGTAGATTAAGAAAATTTTAATAAAAGTCAAATTGAAAACTGTTTTCGTTTTTTAAAATCCTTCCAGCTTTAATTAGCTTGTTTAGACCAACGACTCGAGACGAACTGTCACATTCGTTTCTTTAATTTTTTTTCCACAAGTCTGTCTTGTGGACAGTGCGTGGGTGACGTAAGTTCTAAAAGTTTGAAGAATTGAGCTAGGAAAAGTCTTCAACAGACTGCGGGGGCTGAAATCTCTCTTTTTGTAGTCAGTTTAAACTAAATGTAAGGCATTTCCTCATCCTCGCAGCCCCAGATGGATAGAACCAATGAAAGTGCAATTACACAGATGAGGAAATCAGTTGAGACAGTTGGTTGTTCTACTGAGGTATGCACTTTTTCTTAAACCGTTCTTTTCTGTTTTCAATTTGTAATTGAGATTACTCATTTACACAATCAATTCGTTTGTGATTTACTTTTGGTTTCCTATACCCGGTTGTATGTTTGTTGTGTGTGAGTTCTGTTGGAAAGTTATTGGTTTGGATTTTTTCTTAACGTAGAAATATGGAGACCCAACATTGTTGAGGTTCTTGTTTGCAAGATCAATGGACCCAGAGAAGGCTGCAAAAATGTTCGTACAATGGCATAACTGGAGGTCTACTTTTGTTCCAAATGGGTTTTTCCCAGACCGTGAAGTCCAGGATGAACTGGACTCCAGAAAGATGTTTTTGCAAGGTTTATCAAAGGATGGACATCCATTACTAATCGTCAAAGTAAGAAACCATACTCCCTCCAAGGATCAACTCCAATTCAAGAGTAAGTACCAGAATTCAGTCAATTATATTGTTTCTGACCCAAACTGGTCTGTTAATGTTCGTCCATGTTGTTTGGTCTTCGTTTCAACGAAGTTGGTCTCTGATTTGGTGCGTGCAACGATACCATCCGATCTAGATTTGTCGCATTTGTTGTGCACATGACATTGAGGTGGGTAGTCGAATTGGAATAGATACACTTGTTTTGGTGGGCTGACATTGTGTAGGCTTCAAAAATATTTTTCGGATGTAGGCCAATGGAAATGATGTTCTATTGTTCGCTATGAAAATAGTCAAAGTGCCCTTTATTTAAAAGCGTTTTCTTGATTTTACTGTAGAAGTCGATGGGGTTGGGCCGGTGACCCAAGAAAAGAAAAAAAAATCCAATAGTTTGTGCTAATCCTAGTTGCACTTGTCTACATTAAGGATACATTAATTGCATCGACTTTTTTCTTGCTTGGTAGAAGATTAAGGTGGTTTACCCTGTACTATTCTTGTTTCATCAGAAGGAATTGGTCATAACCAAGGGTATGTTGAGGCATCCATGATAATTTACTCGTATTAAAATTTTGTTTCCAAAAGGAAAATTCTTGTTCCTTTTTCAGATAAACTGACTTGGACTACTAAACCATGATTGTGTTTCCTTCTACCATTTGTAATTACATGGTATGGTGTCGGCAGCTCTATCTGCACATTTTTACGAGAAGCCCGTGTTTCTTGGAATACTTTGTTTGGTTAGTAGTTGTACATGTTTCCTTTTTGGGATATCTACCGCATTTCTTATAAACCAGGCTGAGTTGCTCTAGGGTAGTTCAATTTTATTCCTACTCCATCAGTATATTATGGATTTGATGAATTTGAGGGCAGTGATAATGAGCTAGCAATTATTAGGATATTAAGGGCTTCAGCATTCTCTACTTTGTGGTTGTGCAAGGACTGGGTGCAAACTAATGAAATGCTATTACCAGGATCCTTCCCTTGTTTCATTATCATAGTCACTACCAAGAAGTAAGCATTTGGTTTGTTTTGTTTTTGTTTTCTTTGCAGAGTTTGTGGTTCATCTGCTTGACAAGACCATTGCAAGGTATAGTTTTTGTTAACAAATGAGGAACGAGGTCTGATATTTTGACTTATAAAATGTTAAAATGATATCTATAGTTGTAGCATTAAACTGCCAGCTCAAATCACATCATATGTGAATCTGTTAACTCTAGACATTGAAGCAGATCTTGTAATTATTCTAAGTGATGAAGCTAAGATCTTTGTTTAGATTTTATTCTAATCGCCTTGGAGTTTAAAAAAAAGCTAAAATATACTTGTATCCTTACCATTGTGGACAGAGTCAAGACTAGAGGGACCTAGAGAGCATCTAGTTTTTCAGTTGCTTAATGGTTCAGAAGGAGATTACACTTATTCATAGTAGCACTTGGAAATACTTCTAATTTTCTTTTGGCTTTTTAAAATGTATTTAATCCCAACTGGTTGATAGTTGAGAGTTGAATTGGAACACTCAACATGTAAATTCTTCACTTAAACCTTTTCCTTTTCTATGGTTATTTGCTTGATTTCCTTTGGTGTGGTTATTTTCTTGATCTTTGATCAGTTAATACTAGAAACCACCGTTGTAACATGTTCAATTTCCATGCTTCAGTGCAATTAAAGGAAGAGAAATAGGCAATGAGAAGTTAATTGCCATTCTTGATCTTCATCAAATTACATACAAAAACGTTGATGTTCGTGGCTTAATCACCGGTTTCCAATTTTTGCAGGTATTCTTTCAACTGCAAGAAAATTAAAATTTTCACAATAAAATAGTTACAAAATGTTGCAACTTTGTAGTTGGTGAAAGAAAAAGAAAAGGGAATAGGGCATCTTAAAATGAGAACATCCTTCCTTTCCCAATTATGATGATTTATTGTCTAAAATTATGTTGAGGCGAATTGTTAAAAAGAAAAGGCGTTAGCGAGTATCTGTTTCTTCTTTCAAAATTTTTTGACATTGGATAGAATCAGAACAATGTATTTATGATAGCTTTGTGTTATAACCTCCTAGCTTCAAGCTAGTTATTGATGTACTTTCATGGTTGTGGTCATTCAGGCATACTATCCTGAACGTCTAGGGAAGTTATTTGTTTTAAACATGCCACGATTCTTTGTGAGTGTTTGGAAAATGGTTTCTCGCTTCCTTGAAAAGGCAACACTGGAAAAGGTATGTCTTGCTTCTTTAAAATCCAATTGAGCTAAGAACACAGAAGTCACTTGGGTTCTTTTAGATGGATTACTTTTATGCATCTTTATGATATTTTACCAGTCGTACAACATGGATGCTTCAAAGGATAACTAGGTTTTCAATTACCCTCTTTTCAAACTTTATCTAATTTAATTCATTTTTCAAAATTTTGGTCATAAGTTTTTGAAAGAGAATAATCAAATCTTTTATTAATCAAGCTTCATATTTATCATAAATCTTTAAACAGAATTTATGTTTTACTATTGAAATCTTCCTAAAGTTAAAAATATAGTAATAATTCATTTCAAATTTAATACAAAATTATTTTGTTAAATTTTTAGTTTTAGTTTTTTGTTTTGATTTCTAGCTCTTTGAACAACTTATAAAAACTAAACAAATTAGTAATTATTCTAATTTTATTATTAACTAAAATATACTATTTAATTATTTAATATTAATTGCTAATACAAATTATGTAATATATTATAATTATTTTATTTTTATAATTAACTTAAAATATTAAATAAAAATATTTTAACATTAATAATAATTTATTAAAAATTCTTATACTTACAATCTATATATATTCTTTTGTTATTTGAATCCATTTGCTTTGTTCTCTCTTTCTACACTTATTAATCACAAATTGATCCTACCAAATATTAGCATAATTTGTAAACTTAACTATTCCTAGTTTAAGCTTCATTTCTTTGGAGTAATTATGACAATCTAAACACATGTTTTACCTTCCTTTTCCACTCAAAATATAGTTCAGGATCATTCTTTCTTTTAAAGGTTGGGGTTTTTATCATCTTACTTCCCAAATTGTTATCTCATTTTGAAATAGCCCTTTTTCCCTTCCTAGAACTAGTCTCATCATAATTAGAATCCTCCTCTTCCTCCTTAAACATGTTTTTTTAGAGACTTTAGGTCTTAACGGGGAATCTAAACTATCTAACCTCATGTTTAGAACTTTGAATTGATCTTATATTATTTTTATAAACAACTTACGATTGAATTCTACATTATCTCAACCACTGCTCATTATTAAATCCGCAAAGATACATTAGTAATAAAGATTGATTTTCTTTACAACTTCTTTATGCATTTACACTAGAGATTATATCATTTAATCACTTGTGCTCCACTCAATTTTGGCTTTCTTGGTGATGTTCTCACTATTCTTGCCTTTTCACCACTCAATTTTCCTTTACGAGTCCTTTAAGAAGAACTCTATCAATGGTCTTGCCAAAACAACAAGCAATAATAGGGTTTATAACTTCGGTTGATGAAAATTACGATTAACACGAAAGAAAAATGGAAGCAAAATCAACAAAGGGGTAACTAAGATGAATTTGACACTAAGAATATGTTGACAAAATCAACAAGAAGATAACAATGATGAAATAAAAATAATAATCTTTTTTAAACTAGAAAAGGATGAGAATTTAGCTTTTGATCTACACTTTTGATTTCGATTTGATTTTTTATTTCGTTTTCTCTCCTTTTCTCTTTTCTCTTTTCCTTTTTCTCTCTTTTTTATTTTCTTTTTATTGTCTTTTTTTATTTTATGTATATACAATGTGAACTAACTCAAAAACAAAAGAGACGAAAATGAAATAACTTTGATTGAAGGAGAATGCATACAACGAATGCTAAAAAAATTGAGGATAGAAAGAATTAAATAGACGAATTATGACAGACACAATTACAAATAAGAAGAAAGAAAACAAACTCTAAAAGGATAGAGTTTACTTATTTAAATTTATGGAAAGGAATTTTTTTAATTAATTTGTACATTTCTTAATAATTTGTATATTTACTAAAAAGTATTCCATTGAATTGACTCTTTCAAGTTCGACGATTGAATAAAAATAGCTTATTATAATTTCGAGCAAGCCGCTATGCTAAAATCGGTAGACACGCTGCTCTTAGGAAACAGTACTAGAGCATCTCGGTTCGAGTCTGAGTGGCGGTATAAACGTCTTTTAATTTTCAAAAGGACACAATAAGTCCTATATAGCATATTATTTCAAGAGCTGAAGCTCTAATACTAGATAATGCGAACCTTAGGCTAGAAACAATCTAAAACCTAGATAAAAAGAAATCAGAATCCTATGATCATCTTCAAATCAAGTAAGAAAACTTGACCCTAACCAAACCCACTTATTAGAACCAAAGCTGTAAGGATATTGATTGCTAAAAGTTGCCTTGATAAGATCAGATTAAGTTCTTGTTAAAAAACATAGAGAAAAAAGTGAAGAAAACTCTCGACTTGATTTTTATATTGATAATGCACAATTATTATCAACAAGTTGGCCTTTTATAAGTATAAGATCCAAAAGAACTAAAATTCTAAAAGGAAAAGAAAACTGGAGCCTTAAAGGAACATTCCTTAGCAAGTGTAACAACAATTCAAAAATTAACTATTAATACTAATTTAACTAGGACTCTAGAAATCTTATTTCAATTTATATCCTTAATGTTATAAAGAATCCTAATTAGATTAAAAATTAACCCCATAATATGTCTTAACCTAAATAGGAACTTTACAACAACTATAAAATAATACTAACATGGTTTGGGCTTTATAAGTAAGTAAGTTGTAGTTGAATTACAATAAAACATGCTTAATAATAAACAAAATAAATTAAGCCCTTAAATACATCTTAATTATGCAAATTGAGCTTTATTTAACGCAAAACAAATGGACCAATTGTTAGACATTCTCCAAGTTTTATTCTTCATGTATTAGGCATATTCCATTTTCAATATATAGAATGTGACTAATCTTGGCAATTCATCTTATTCATCTTGAAAAACCTCCTTTCTTTTTGCATCTTTATGATTAATCCTTGCAAAATTATCTTTGTTATTGGGTTTCCAATTCCTTGTAATAGATCATAAGAATGATTGGAAGTAAGTCCTACTTAAGAATATTTGTTATTTAATCCTTAGCAAGTTCTCACCATCTACCTCAATTAATTCATTGAATTGTAAAGGAGTTATGAAACTATAAAGCCATTATTTTAAAATTAAAATAGAAAAGTGTGATTACTTGTTAGACTAATAAGAATATCTTTTCTAAAATTTGTCAAAAAGATGGTGAAAGTTAAATAATAGATGAATTGAATTTAAGGTAAAATAGGAAATTTAAAGATACAAATTACCAAAGAAATGATTATCCACTTCAATTGTATTGGAGTCATCTATTCGGAAGAAGTTCTGTAATAACTTCAATTATGAGACTCATCACTAATTTTCAAATAATAAGAGGACTTGAATAGAAAAATAAAATAAAAGTAAGCGATCTTATAATATGTTCAAACTTTTAAAGAATGAGTAAAAATAATGTCCCACCAAATTAGTGTAAAATTTTTAGAAAAATTATTGACTATTTTGTAATATTCTTAACAGGTTAAAAGACATACTTTTCCTGTAGTTTAAAAAATTTTAGAAAAATATTTTATTTTTTAAAATTAAAAAAACTCTTTTTAGTTTTCAATTTTTCATACAAACTCTTTATCTTAGATTTCGGTTAAAAAATAATAATGAAACAAATGTAGTATGAATATCATACATGAATTGATCAAATGTCATATAGTAATGCAATTAAGCTCTTGAATCTAATTTAAACTAATTAAATGACTTAAATTAATATTTAAGATAATTATAATAAATTATTAATTTAAGTCAGATTTAAGTAGTTTAGTTGGAGTTTAACAGCTGAAGTTGAATTGTTATATAAACAATATTTTATTAGTCCATGTTTGGTATTTATACTACATGTGGTTTATCGTTGTTTATTAACCAAAGTAACCAAAACTAAAAGGAGTTGTTTCAAAAATTTTAAAGATTATGGATTTTTTCTAAAGTTTTTTAATTATAGTCTAGGTCTGTATCTTTTACCCTTCTTAATAATACTATAGAAAAAAATGTTTTAGGAGATTATAGATGTACAATATATTTTCGTGCATATGGGTTTTGCGAGAAAATATAGTTATTTTCATTTTTTAATTGGGTTTTAAATCATTTTACATGTTTTCATGCGAGTTCTAGACGTTAATATATTATATTAACTATAAAAAAAGGTTTTGTCTTCAACATGGAAAGAAAAGGGTTTAGAACTTAAATGAAAAAAATGTGAAATAAAAAGTTGGCGCTGGAAAACATCCAATTACATTCTACTTTAGCAGGAAAAACTAAAGAAAAAGATAGTAAATATCACGATTTCAAAGATAGGTGCCTTTATATTTTCGCTCAATATTTGTAGTATGATCAGTCTGTTAGTGTGTCACATTTAGTAGCGTCTATATTAGTTGTGCAGTTAGCTTTTCATTTGATTTGCATTTTACGTTGGATGATTGTGCAGATTGTGATAGTAACCGGTGAAGAAGAAAGAAAAGATATGCTAAGAGAAATTGGTGGTGAAGCCGTACCAGAGGAGTATGGTGGTCAAGCAAAAATTGTGCTTCTCCAAGATGCAGTAGTGCCACCACCAGGACCAGAGGCTTAATCCCTATTAACTCAGTATATTGCATAAACACCTTACATTTTTATTGTGCTACGTTAATAAATGGTTCCCATTGGCACTTGGCAGGTGCACTCAGTTGAATATGTATATCAGGCACTTCCTAGATTTCCCTCTTAAAGACATCATGTATAAGGTACTTAATCAAATAAAGGGGCTGAAATTAGCTGCTGCTTAACCAAATTGTTGAATTCTTTTTTGGTGATTGAGAATTTCGTCTGAACCAAAAATAAGAAATTACAATCAGACAAGGGATAGATATCAACAACCCAACCACGAATAGGTAAAGGCTTGCGAATGCCAAAGTGAAGGTAGATCAGACCCTCAGATTGACGGAGTAAGGTTCTATTTTAGAGATTAGACAGAACCGTAATCTTAGATCAAGGGCTTGGGTATACAGTGGAAATTTCCCCAGTTGCCTGAGCGAATAGGATCCTTAACCAATATGATGAGTCGGTTGATGTCACCGTTCATAACATCTCATAATCTCAACCATAATATGTTTTATAGTTTATTACTATTTTCGCATGCCTAAATCAAGTTTATTGTATATTTTATTTATTCTTATCATTTATTCAATTCATCGTTATCTAGTTATTCTCAAGTTGTATTATATTAAGGGAGATTCCTTGGTTGATAATAAAATACAAAATACAACATTCTTCCTTTGTATTACTTGTTTTATCATGATATTAGAGCCTATTTTCAATTCTTTCAACATTGAGCCATTATTTTGGCAAACCATACTATATACATCAGTCCAGCAATACTATATACATCAGTCCAGCAAAACTCAGAACATATACAGAAAAATATCATAGCCTACACTTAGTAGCTAATTCCAATCCCAGAACACACAACACAGCTAAACACTAGTAGACTCAAACTTAACACACACCAAACACCGGCAGTTTCCACGCAGCCACACACTAGTAGATTCAACATAATAAGAGAGCAATTTCACATATAACATGTCAAAAAACAATCTCTTTACATTGCCATTTAACCAAATCACCAATTTTTTAGCTACACTGTTGGACTTTACGAACTACTTAGTATAGAGAAACCAAATACAAGCTATTCTCATGACCTCAGATCTCCTTGGTTACATTGACGGGATCATTTCACCTCCGGGACAAAACTCAGACTCCCAATCAATTGAATACGTCTAATGGAAGAAAATTGATGAACTAGTTTACTGCTTCATCACTGGATCACTCTCTAGCTCAATTACACAACTTGCTCTCGGACATACCACGACTCGCAATCTCTGGGTAGGACTTGAAGACCACTTCATGCAACAGTCAACATCTCAACGATCTCTCCTCGACCAGAAACTCCACACTCCAAAAAAAGGATATCGACTACCTTAATATTATGTCTAATACTATAGAAGAACTCATTGCCATTAGAGATTCAATCTTAGATGACAACCTCATCGTCTTCACCTTAAACTAATTACTTGTAAAATTTGAGTCATTTAACACAAACATAGAAAATCGCAACACTGACATTACCTTTGAAAAATTTAGAGAAAAACTTTTGCTCCATGAGTAGCGACTGATCTCCTTCAATGCGTCACCTCAATCGAATTCTACATTCCTTGCCTTCTCCAATAGCAATCACTCCACCTATGGCTCACATGGCAGAGAATTTGATAGGGCACGAAGAGGTTGAAACCCATCTGTGAGCCCGAACGCGTCTAGACACCAAGATTGTGGGTTGATCAATTAAATGGATAGTTTAATGGCCCACTAAATGTACAACACTCTAGGCTTATGCAATTCAATGAAACCCAACAATTTCAACTCTTTTTTATATTCCATCCCAACCCTAATTCCATACCCAAACCCAATATAACTCCTCTTATACTAAGCTTAATTTCAATACTAGGCCACCTACACAATGGCAAAATTGTTTAAAATGGGGAAATATTATTACTCACTATTGTTTTCGGTGTATAGAATCTCAAAATTGCAATGGATTTTTCCACATGACAGATAATATTACCACATCCTTCTTTGCCATAAATATCCAACACGATCAAGCCAACTTCCTTAAACACCAATAAAGTTATTGAACGGTTATCAGATACTAGCGTCACTGCTTATATGACTCCACATTCTCCTATCGTAGAATATGTCATAACGTATGAAAGATCCAATCAAGTCGTTATTGGTCGTAGACATGCTCTTCCTATTTTATCTAGTAGTACCTGATATGTGCTTAATTATTGATATTTTTAATTATTTCCACTTAGCGATTATTGACATAAAAATATTTTAGATACTCACTTTAATTCATATTTGATTTTAGGAACAATTTGAAATAAAAGAAATTAAAATGAGTCGAAAGCACTACAGATGGGTCATTTTTCGGATATTTATTTTTACTTGTCTTTATGGAGGAAGAAGAGAAAAAGAAAACAATAAGACAAGAAATATAAAACAAAGAAGAAGTGGACCTAAGCGTGGGCTGCGTTTATTTGGGAGCAAAGCAGAAGCAAAATAAATACATGGCCCAAGCATAACGTAGGTGACTGGGATTAATAAAATAGGAGGCACAAGAGATTAAATTGGAGGAGCACAACAGGCGGGCGTGACCAAGGAACGACTGACGTGAGGAAATGAAAACAGAACAAGCAATAAATCAAAGGGAGGAATAGGAGGAGCACAGCAGGCGGGCGTGACCAAGGAACGACTGACGCGAGGAAATGAAAACAGAACAAGCAATAAATCAAAGGGAGGAATAGCGCTAATAGCTGGAGGCAAGACACGCAATAACAAGAAAGAGCTACAGGGGTCACGCACAAGACAAGGGAGTTGAGGCATGAAACAACAAATAAAAGGACTATGACGCGTCTATTAATCAGGGGAATATATTCAAATATATAGCGGACGACATTAATTAATGTAAATGACACATAGGGATTTACAGTGGCAATTGGGGGCATTAATTAAATAGGAGACACGACCAATAGGGACAGAAAATCACGCAAGACAAGCAGTTGTAGTAGGGCAGCACATAAGGCAGCCACGTAACACAGGGACACGCGTTACAAGCACAGGTGAAGGGCAGAAAATCAAGAAACAACGAAAATTAGCTAAGGAACCAGCAAGCAAACGTGAAGGAAGCACGAAAAGAAATAGATGGCGGCGCTGGAACAAGCGGCTTGGGTGTGAGGCGCAGGTGGAGCGCTGACGCTAAGGGCGACTGGTGGTGGTTTGGCGCTGGCGCAGAGAAGCTGTAGACGTCCTAGAGGCAGCGAAGTAAAGAGTTGAACAGTGAAGAATAAAAGCAATAAATCAAGGGGCAACATAGTGGAGAAGCGCAGTGAAGAGCAAGCAGAACTGTGGACATGAACATAAACCTCAAGGTTTATTTGTCAAATCAAATGAATAATGACCAGTAAAAACAAAGGGAATTTTTGACTAGGGATTAAGATGGGGGTCGAAGCAATTTGTCAGAAAATATCCATGAAGGGCTACGCATCCCGACGCCGGTTTGGAGGTAAAATCGACGTCGACGACCCGAGTTTGAAGTGAATCACACGTTAGTACAATGATAATCAGCGCACAAAAAGGGGGGGTTTGAATTGTACTATCTTTTTCGTTAATCCCTTCTTTAAAATAAAATCTTGTTCAGTTCAGAATTATGGTAACCTTCGTGTGTATATAGGAAATTAAAATCGCAGTAAGTAATAGAGAGAGTTAAGAGAGTTTGACACAGTAATTTTTATACTGGTTCACCCCAAACCGTGGGCTACGT
>JANKOE010000003.1:29798152-29810295 GCA_026284465.1 Erythroxylum citrifolium
CGACGGACAAGTGGGAGGGTGCAGATTAGCGGCTTGCCATTCCTGCAAAAAACCAACAGCTTGTGAAAGGATAAAATGCACAGTGTAAGACGTGTTGTTCTAGAGCAGCTGGTTACGCATCCACCAGAGTTTCCAAGCAATCACATTAATAATAAATATTTTCATTACAAAACTGTAACTAAAGAAGATAAAGTTACATGTAAATACACTTGCTTTTCAGGGCACTATATTTACATAACTCCAACAAAGACAAGGCCCACAATTGTGGCCTTCTTGCCACGATCGTGACAGAAGGCTCAGATGTGGCCAAGATCGTGGCCTGCGTCAGGCAGACACTTAGAAAAGTCAAGTTTTGAGGATTTTTAGACCGTTTTGACCTCGAAAAATCTTAGGGCTGCCCAAAACACAACAAGTATATCAAGAATAAGACAAAGAGGAGGAGGGGTTTTTCGCATCAGCCACCATTGAGAAATCCTAGAGAGAGTTCATCGAGAGATTGAGAAAGAGAAGAAGAAAGAGAGACGTGGAGAAGAAGCTGATACAAAGTACTCTCCAGAATAGGAGGTTTACTGACGTTGTTGCCTCCATGGTTGATTCAGATCTTGTTTCCAGTGTATTTTCAATTTTATTTATGTATAGAATTCGAAAAAAAACTGTAGATGATAAGATTTTGTGAACATTGAGGAACGTCTAAACTCACCTTTGGGTTTTTACTCTTGATTTCATGAAATTTGATTGCCAGTGTTTTTACTGGATTGATTGTGATTTAATTTCTGTAATTGCATAATTCGGTGATAAACTGAGATAGTGAACCAAGTGAAAATTATTAAATTGGGCTAACAAGAGTTACGTAATTTAATTGAACAAGAATTAAATTAATCGATAAATCATGTGAAGAGAGATGTTGCATAGTTTCCAATAGTTTATTAGAAAAATGCAGATTTAATCAAGAGTCGAGGGAGAGTAATCAACCCTAGGACCCTCTAGAACCGTAATCCAGTGTTTTATCATCAATTAGGTTAGCATTAAGGATAGGTAAAATTCTCCTTTCTCTCAATTGGTAGGTTGATTCATGAGTGTATGTTGCAATTTGCTAAATTGTTAATATTTTGTGATTGATTCTTGACTTGAATTGCTTGATTGAATTGCATTATTGTTTTAGTTTAGTTATATATGAATTTTTGCGATTTGTTTGGCTTTAGATTTTATGAATAAATTAACTCTCCTCGTGGGATCGACATGTTAGGTACTACGCGAATGACCCGTACGCTTACAGAATAACGAGATTAAATATTAAAACTTACACATATCGAAAAATTGCAATCAGATACCAAGGCGCAATCAGAGCTGTAATTCTTAACATTTCCTTGTATGATCTATTAGAGAAGACTCCTAATTGAACAGTAGGCTATTGAATTTTGAACCCCATCTACTAAGTTAACTAATAGTCTACATAGCAAAATATGTGGTATAGTTTTAGTGGAGTGCGCAAGATTGAATTGATTCTCTTAAATTACAGTTGGTTAACATAGAATTACTATCCTAAAATGAGAAAAGGAATTATTTGTCAATAAAGGGCCTACTGAACTCTAATTATCCAACCATGAAAAAGCTTTAGAACCATCATGCAACCTAATTTAGATCCAAAGGTAAAATGCTCCCTCAGTTTGAAGATATTTTTTATTGTCTATAAGGGGTCTTATTTTACTTGACATAACCAAAAATTAGTATATATTAAGTAATGTGAGTGTATCCATCCTACCCATAGAGACTCCTTATCTATAAGCAATCTTCAATTGTGTTTAACTAGTAATATTTTATTTGTAAGCTTTAATGGAGTGTTTCTAAGGCAGCTTTTTTTTTCTTAGGAAGATAAATTACATTCCAAGCCATCTCAGTCGCATATGAAGAGTTACAAGCTCCTATCCAAAGGAAACTCCTAAGATATTTCTCAATAGTCTTAATTAGTGAATTAAGAAGAGCAATATGAGCAAACTAGTGGATATAAAGGGAATTCAACATTGAATTGATAAGTTGGAGTCTTCTCATAAATGAAAGTGACTTATTGCACCAATTGTTAATCCTCCTTATAAACTTAGTAATTTAGGGCAAAAAATAGTGAATGTTGGCCGTTTATAGGAGACGGTACTTCCTAAGTAAGTAAAAGACAGTTGTTTGTCCTTTAAGCTAGGGATTAAAGAGAGCCAATCAAATATCTATGAAGTAGAAGCTAAAATAAAGTAACAATTTTTCTATTTATTCATAGTTAGATTAGATATCTTCATAAATATCTCCACAACATTACTTAGAGTTTTTAGTTATCTTATTTGGCACTGAAATATCTAAGGTTCATTATATTATCACTCATATTATTATATAACAAAAAGTTTAATTACTGGATTAGATAACAAAATCTTACAAAATGTTATCAATTAAAATCCAAAAATCAAGTGTTTCAATCTCATGTATAACGTTGCATAAAATGAGGAGACCAATAAAAATTGCAGAGTAAAAGACATAAACCATGTTTATAGGTTAAAGAACTTTTGAAAAACTCCTTAAGCTCCAAAATTCTATAAAAAAATCCTAATTTTCAGTTTGTTAGGAAAACATGTCCTCTTAGATTTGGGTTAAAAAAATAACGACAACAAACAAATGGTATGAATATCACACTTGTACCAATTAATTGTAGTTTACATAATGATTCAACTTAATTCTTAAATTCAAATTAAATTAATTAAATTTAATTCAAACTAATAATTTATAATAGTGATCTTAAATCATTAATTAAGTCTACTCTAAAAGTTGAATTAGGATACCATATTGGTAATTTATTAGTTTATATTCAATATTAATATTGTGTCCGTTTCATAGTTAATTTTTAATCAAAAAATTAAAAAAAATTCTGAAAAGTTAAAAATTAAAAAGATTTTTTTATTTTTAAAGATTAAGAGACTTTTTTATAAAAATTAAATTATAAAAAATCTATGTCTTGTCTAAAATTATACTCGGAGCCTATCTATGGCACCCCTAACCATACTTGAAATAAAAGTTGAGATTTTTCAGTACTGCAACTTTTAGTACTGCTGACGAGATTATCACATTTCCACCGACGATCTGGTCAAGAACTTCTGACCTAATTCCCCCATTCTCATGAATTTGATTGAAAGTAGACTGTACGAATTGAAGGTTGCCGCAAAAGTTCCTTCCTCGATCCCCAAAAAAAAATAAACAGAAAAAAAGAGCAAATGCCTTCGAATTTATGTCGTGACTCGTGATAGATTAGAGGCATTAAAGTATTTAAGAGTACACTTCTTCTTCTTTTCTTTTGGGTTGTAAAAGTAAAACTACTATGAACATTCTCTAATCTATGTTGTTTTCTTTTGCAAGCAAAATAATCATTTAGGTTTGACTAACAAGCAGCTGAAGGTTGTCTTGATTGGAGGGTGGGCGTCCCAACTTTAGAGGACAAGGTGACAACTGCGGCGGCGGAGGTGGTGGTTGTGATGGTGGGACCGCCTCTGTCCACCATGGTAGTGGTCACGCGCTCGCAACGAGGACACATGCTAAGGGTTGATGCTGGTAGAGGCTCGCAAGTGTGCGGAGATAAAACGGTTGGTGGACCAACCTTCAAAGCCCTAAGCTCTTCTACTTCCCTTTGCAGCCTCCTGTTTTGTTCTGTTAGAGAACCGAACCATCTCTTCAGGTACTCGCACTCAATCTCTGTCTGTTTCAGCTTGCTCCTGAAAAATAAATTTGTTGACCATCAGTGAACTAACTTGTTCATTAAGATAGAAGGCTAAACCAGCGTCTAATAACAATCGACTTTGTAGACGTTCAAACTTCAAGTGTGTTAAAAAGAAAAAGACTATACCATTATATAAAAGTCTGTATATTATTTTATTTTCTGGTAAGTGTGTGTTTGATTGGGTTTAAGTTGTGCACCTTTCATTACTCTACTAATTGAAAGTAATTACAGAAAAGGAAATCAGATTTAAACCCAACAAATTAAAAGTTTAAGGTAATGTGACTCAAAAATACTATAAATCACTAGCTAGTGCATGCATGCAACAACTTGTGAATGAAACTTAAGTGTAGCAATGTAATAACTAACTAGCAAAAACAGTCAATGTTATTCGGCAACATAAAAGATAGTTGGATCCATGGACACTTTGTTAAGAGTATTTTGGTCTTCCTTTGTGGCCTTACTGGGTGTAATAAGTACATGCACTAGCAAACATTTTCCTGTCATGATTAAGCACTTGCAAACCGTTTGAAATATCCAAAATTGCATTTATTTATTTTTGAGTGCTTGAGGAAAAGGCTTTAATTTTGATTCACCAATCAATAATTTTTCCTAGTAAAGTTACTTAAAGTGATGGGCTTTCGGTTCAATTTAAGACGACCTTATAAGTCTTCCTTTAAGAAACAATCAAGAAGTTTGTAGGTTTTAACATAACCACAGATCGAGTCCCTTTTCTTATATAGAACAAAAAAAGACTTCAGCAAACTGACCAATTTTGCAGTGTTACGTTTCACGAATTAAGAAAAGGAAATTACGAATAAAATGGAGACAACTATGTGCTTGCGTTGCCTTTCTTGATATCGTTCAATAATGTCAATGTATGATGATAGCAAACAAACATGAAATTATGGTTAGTCCAAAGAATGATGAGTCAAAAGGAACACCTATTAGAGAGTCATGATATGACTAGCACACGAGGCAAATTAATCCAAAAGAAAACTTGCATCTCAATACCCAACCATTCCATGTTTGAATTATAAATATATAGTTCACAAAAACACGTACATACATATATATATATATATATATATATGTTGACATCTAGACAATCATCATTATATCGGTTCACAAAGGAGAGCTCACGAAATAACCTCATCATGTGATTGTTCATAAACATGCTGCTGCTGTC
Source organism: Erythroxylum citrifolium (assembly GCA_026284465.1). NCBI lineage: Eukaryota > Viridiplantae > Streptophyta > Magnoliopsida > Malpighiales > Erythroxylaceae > Erythroxylum > Erythroxylum citrifolium. The sequence goes on from JANKOE010000003.1 coordinate 29,803,087, forward strand.
TGCTACGTGTAAGACTGGAATGTTAATTTCATTAATTTGTTAGTTGTACGACGGACTCTTAACATACGCTAGAACCAAAACTCCAAATCAGTCCGTTAAGTAACTCTTCTGTGACCAGTAATATTTTAGATACCGAAGTGGAAGATATATAACATCAGAAAAAATCAGCATTTTTTTTAAGTCGTTAACAATACGAGATCACTTTTCAGGTGGCTTCTTCAATGCATAGCTACAACTACAGCTACATTCAGGTTATCTTCTTTTGAAACATTCAAAACTCCTTTCTCAATCCAAGATTTTCATTCAATGCATTCATCAATAAATAATTAGCGACTAATTTATTGTCAACTTCTACGTATCTTTCCTTCACCCTGGAAAAGTAATATTTTTATCGTGCTTTACTACATGAAAAGGACATACTAACATCCCAAAACCTCTTTTCTACCTGAAACGTAGAGCACAAAGATAGCTCTAAGGTGCTTCGATCATCTATGGTGTAGAATAATTTAGGCCACGAAAATGACCGAAGCATCATAACATGTAAATCAAGAATTTGGTACTGTTGTTGTCTTCGAGTTTATATTATATACTGGAGCCAAAACTATTCTTAAAGATCCATCTCTTCCAAACTTTATGACAGTACGATATTTACGGGCTTAGAATCTGATTCAAATAATCTTCTTTTGTGATATTCTGTCTACTTTGATATCTACTCTACCAACTTTTATTCCTAACCACCAACAGAACTAAAAAAGGAAGCAGAGAGATGTAATTAATGACTACTCACGTAATTAAGCATTATATATCTGAGGTGCAGTACCTGGCCCTACGGTTTTGAAACCACACCTCAACTTGCCTTGGTCTTAGCTTCAACTGCAAAGCTAATGCCTCCTTCTGTCGCTACAGAGTCCATAACAGCGTAATATATAAAAATATACATGTCTAGTTTCTTATTTTGACTGATGTTGACATATGTAATACATGAATATAAAGGAAATAGAAACAAGAGAGAGAAGGTTTACAGGGTTTAAGGTGTGGTGTTGCCTGAAACTTTCTTCAAGAAGACGAGATTGTTCTTTAGAGAGACGAAGTTTCCTTCGCGGTGGGGCTCCATTGGTGCTTTCTTCTTCATCTTCCATGCCAGCAATGATCCAATCTTCTTCTGCCCCTGATGGTATCCGATTTATGTCTAGATCCCTCACTACACACCCCCCTTGATCACGTATTCCATAGGATCATTTCCAATCATCAATTAGAGAGATGTTGATATCAGCGAAATTATGATCACATGAACTTGAAGAAAGAAAAAACTGGAAGCAATTCTTAAGAAAAAGACACATATCATAAACATGCAAGAAAGCAGATGGTAGTTGATCTAAAGGAGCAAGTATCAATGGAATTATTCGATTGTCAATAGAAAAGAAAAGAAAAGAATCGCTCTATTAGAGTGCTTATTCGTGTGACGGTGTGATTAGAGAGACGGGGTATGTATGTGTGGTGTGGAGTAGGGGCATGTGAGGAAAAAAAAGAAGAAGAAGTATGCTGCTTACCAGAAGAAGGGATAGAAGGGGATGACGAAAAGCCAGGCATGGATATAGTCAATTCCAAGCTTGATGAGCTAGTAGGTGAAACGGCCATGAAAGCTGCTATAACTTGAGAAAAGATTAAAAGAAGAAGAAGAATGAGAAAGATTGATGTTTGCAGAGAAGATAAAAAGGTAAAGTAGTGAAGGAAAGAAGCAAAGGAGACAAAGGAGAGACAAAAGCAAAAATTGTGAAATATAGGAAATAAAGTGAGCTCTAAAGGTCAATTAAATAGCAACAGGTAGAAAAGGCTAGAAACAAAAATTGAGAGGGGTTCTGTTTTGTTTTGTTTCTCTATTTTTTATTCACTTTCTTGGGCTAGGGTTATTGACTGCGGTCATCAAGTCAAAGGGTCTGGCCCATCCGATTTTTGACACGTGTCAGAGTTAGGGTGTAGGAGAATAACCGGCAGGATTTCTGATCTTGGGAGGGTGAGTGTGGTCGTCGGTTCAAGGGTCAGCTGTGGAATGATTGGAAGCCAAGACTGGGAAATTGAGCTCATTATATATACCCCAATTTTTGCAACCATATTAATATCTCTTTTTGGCTTCTTCAGCATTTCACAAATTTATGACGACGTATAACATAAAAAACCCATATTCTACACCTTATTTTTTGTGGGCAGTCTATTCTTAAATGTCTTGAATTATATAGTCAAAAAGTTAAGAGTTTTATCAGATTATGGACGGGGGTCACGTGAGAAAAGAAAATAGAACGTATCATAAGCCATTGATTACAATATGTTTTTGATATTGAAGAATTAAATGATGGGGTTTACCTGCTCTGTCAATATCAGGTTTAAATAGAACGAATCGTAACGCTATTCGCGTGAACATTAATTGCAGAGTAGTATAAGAATGAAGGCTGAGTGTGGACAAGAGGTGTAATTTACAATGATAGGTAGCTTAAAAGAATGCTTTTGTGTGTAAACTACATAGCCTTTTTGGTGAATGTTATTGAGGATGTACCAATTGAACTTGGTTATATCGGACCACATCTAGGTGTTAAATTGTTGATTCATTTGGTTAATACATAGCTATTTGCTAGTTCTTCAAAGCCTATGGAGAGAGGAACCGTCTTCAGCCTCTTTATTTTGGTACTTTGTGGATAAATGATTCTGGTCTTCAATATGTTTAAATAAACAATTATGGCACCCGAAGTAGTTGGGAAGAAATCTATTGTCGTTACTTTCATCGAAAATATTGTTGTATAAAGTTTGGAATTTTGTGTTATAATACTGCGTGCGGTCCCAAGATTAGAATAATGAAGAAGAAAGAGGAAGAAGCAATACAGTTGAACTTTGAAATTAACCTTCCAAATGTTTGTATTTGGTCAATATGCTCATTTAAGTGGCATCCGCTCTCAGCTCGTTGGGCTGGTCACTTGACGTTTAGCATCTGAAGTAGTAAATGTTTTTGGGTCAAAATTAGATGATCTTTTTTCTTTTGTTTAAGAGAAATTTCCCTCTGGATTCAGATATAAATTAAATCACTGGTTATTTTCTAGAAATAAGAAATTATTATAGTTATTTAACACCCTAATAAGATTCATTCATCATCATCATCATATCCCAAAGTCTCGCAATAAAGTAGAATTTGGGAGAGCTTGATAGTATGCAGTCTTACCCTTATATTGTAGAGAGGTTGTTTTCAGTAGGCCCATATAATAAGATTCAATATACTTGCTTATTTTCCTCTTTTCACTTATATATAAATTTTGTCTATTTTTGAACTATACGTAAATTATAAAAGATGTTTAGAAACGTGTTTACTATTAAAAAAAATATTGAGTTTATATTAAATTCTGTTTATTCATCATTAGACGGATTTTACTTCTTGTTATGTAGATGACTGCATTTATCATATGTGAATATAATTTTACTATTAAGATATTTCTTTTATGAGTAGGACTTGTATGTACAAATAGAGTTATATTTCCATTAATATATATGGATTTAAATAAAATTTTCTAGTCAAACTATACAGATTTTAGGTTTGACATTTATATTCTACTTTCTAATTTTATTCTCTATTCGATCCTAACAACATTTGACCCATATCACATAGGACAACGATTCGCGGAATTAATATAATGATATGTAATTCCAAAAATGGCAAACTATTAATTTTGTCTTTGCTTTATTAAATTTAATCATAATCATGTCTGAAACTGTTAGATAAGTTACTACCGACTTAATTAGGAAAAGAAGGCCATATCAACAAACTTAGAGCAAATCTTGCAGCTATTTAACCTTAACAAGTGAGTTAAAAACATGACGTAAGTAAATGAATTCATAATTCAAATTTTATATTAACTTAATAATTACTAGCGTTAAGCCTTAAATTTAACAAAAATAATATCATTATGTCTATGTGCAAGTGAAAAGGTCAACTGTTTTTATTTGAAAAGCGTAATCACCAATATTTTAATAATTAAGAATGTTTTCATTTTAGTTTTTCAGATTCACCAAATTTAAAATCACTCACTAAATCGATTGTATACATTGAAAATTTTCACTACCTCGTCAATTCTTAGTAAAACAAATGTCTGATTTGAGGGAAACCTTCTGTTATAAGGTCAATAGATAAATAATGGCAGGTCGCAATGAAAATTGCTACTTACAAAAGGATCACAACGCGTTTTGTACCAAAACTATAATCCAGAGGCCAAGCCAAAGGCTTCTCTTGTGCCTTGTTGATGTGATTGGAATTAAGTCATGTTAATTAAGTCTTGAATAAAATATTTGCAAAAGGGTTTCCGAAAATTCCTGAAAGGCCAATTAAGAAGCGGGGCAATTGCTAAGAAAGAAAGCACAGCATAGTGCGAGGGAGCAGACACGTACGTACATCCCTAGTTGGTAGCATTTTCGTATCCATTCCAAAGTCATCACAATCATTTCATTCTAGTCCCCCATAAATTGCCTCTGCCAAGTATTTAATGTGTGTGGGTAAGAAATAAATAAGCTTCAACTGTTCCTCGAGTCCTCTTTGATGTATACCTCGTATTGGTAGCTTCTGCACTTATAAAAGTACTGTTGTTAAGATCAGATCCTGAAGCAAAATCATCAAGAAAAGGAAAACAATTTTGAGCTATATCTACCACTACAACTGTTATTTTTTATGAACCTAAAGTATCACGCGCTCAAACTATTGTGATAGATTTGGTGTAAGACAGTAAAGATTGAGGATCCATCATTTTTTCAACTTGTAGCCGTTTAACTTTCTACTCGATTTATAATGTCATTTTCTTTGTTATACATGAAAACATGACATTTCGTTTTCTCAAACGATTTGATCAAAATCTGTACGTTTCAGAATTTTTACACCTCTGTTTTTTTATTTTGACGACTGAAGATTTTGATTCTTTTTTTGTTCCTATGAACGACAAAAGAGATTATCAAATGTTGAAGTTCAAGGACTTTCTGCGGCTCCGGGCATGTGTTTTATTACTTCTTCAATTCAATACTATTCTCTTCATTTTTTCCAAAAAAAAAATGTTGAACTTCAAGATTTCGACCTTAGAGACTGACGTTTCATCCATGTTTCTTTCAGATCTAGTGTCATTTGTAGCAGACACATTTAATTTAGAAGATTTGACCTCAACTTAGTTCGAAATAAGGAAGTTCCATTTTTCCTTTTTTTAAATCTTTTTTGGACAAAAACACTAATTCGCCATACAAATGAAGGTCGTGCTGTAAGAATTTATATTAAATGATAAGTCTCTATTACACGTGCTAACAATAAAATAGTGGACATGTAGATTTCATATTGTGCCCATTTGACCCATCCTTGGAAAGTGTTAACTCGTAACACCACCATAAATGCATTACTATAATTTTTTACGGTCCTCAGAAATTTTCATTTTAATTTATGTTATACATATTTAAATATGTCTAATTATATTTCATCATCATTTTAAAACAAATTAATGTGAATTTTGACAAAGAAATAATATTATATCCTCATTTATCTCTAAATATATCATATCAGGACATATACTATGATCAAGAGGATCAGAGTTCCAAAACCAAGCTGCAAAGCTATGCTACTTAAAACACTAACGATTGCTGTGAACAACCTCCTAATACTCCCACATATCAACACAATTTGAATTAAAGAGAACATGTCACAAAATGAGCTGGTGTCCAGTCCAATAGTATTTAAGAACTCCTCCTTTGTGAATGTCTCAAACCTCTTTTTTGTATTGACGAAAATGTGTCTATTTCTTTCATCTCACATATTGAGCACAAGTTAAGATAACGCAATATAAAAATATCATTTAATGTCTCTGCTGCAAATCTTAACTCCATAAAACAATTTATTACCAATCATTTAGGAGTTGTTGATAGCACATTTGTGTCTTAAGAAGTTAGATTTCTATCTTTTTCTCCTTGATTTTTTATCTATAATTATAATTATCCAATTCGATAAAATGGCATCTAAGACTTTTAATAAAATCAAGCTGATAAAACAAAAGTAGAGAGAGCTACCAAATGTCTTGTAAAATTGAGAATTTTGCTTGGACAATTGGTAAGTACATGTAATTAACACGGACGGGGACGAAGGCTGTCTCGCGTCGTGCATAGTATGGGAAAGGTGGGGAAAAGGCAAAGCAAGTGAGGAATTATATAGCAAAAGCGTGGGCATGTGTGGGCTCCATACGCCCGTCATGCTTAGTGTGGTTGTTGTTGTGAACAAAAAACTCAGTGGATCCCATATTGATAATTAGATGGGGAACCAGTCACGGGTCCCACTTGTCTGCTTGTCCTCTCATCTCTTGTGGCTGATTGGAAGTCACTCGCACCGAGCTCCTCCAATCCAATGCCTTGTAATCCTAGTGGTCATCAAGTGGGTCCCGGAAATCCATCCCATAGAATTTGAATATTATTAATTGAGCCATTTTAATATTAAAATTGTAAAGTATGTTTGTTTTCAAATCTTCATCCTCTTGTATTAAAAGAGACCATTAACATTAGTGCTTGGCGGTTGAGTAGAATCTAATGCCCTACGAGGTGTGCTCAGTCCCCGCTTTGCACTCATCATGATGTTTTGGAATTAACACATTCTTGCCGACATCTTGTTTCCCGAAACTTATTCCTTACCGCCAAATTGATTATTCTGTACTTTAAACCCCTAAACTGATTTTGAATACAGTATAATGTTATTTAAGCTGCCATGCACTTGTATTAGATACCATAACGAACAGATTCGGTAAGACCTGAACTTGGCATGACTAAGCCAGTAAAAATTATACTAAAATCATAAAATAGTTGTCTTTAAATATGGTTAAGACGAGTTAAGTTTAGCATCAAATGGAGTCACATAAATTTAACTTTAAATTATTAAGATCAAATTCTAAACAAATCACAGCTTTGTTTAGAGTTCAAATGAATTTACGTTGAATAGAAAGTTCTAAATCCAAGATTTCGTAACTTCTAATGAGCCCAACTGTTAGTAATGTGCACTAGGCCAATGGACATATGTGATTCATATATTAACATTATGACTTGTTAATAATATATTATGAGATATTCCTTTGATATATGCATATATGTCGTTTATGTAATGTGATTTACGTTCCATGAATGGTATTAGACTTATGTCATCAAGTATGTGACTTGATAGTA
>JANKOE010000003.1:29810395-29823128 GCA_026284465.1 Erythroxylum citrifolium
GACCATCATCGATGTGCAACGTGGAAAGCTCATCTTGAGACTTCAAGATGAAGAACTAGTGTTTGATGTGTTCAATGATATGAAGCATCCTTCTACTTTTGAGTCTTGCCATTTTATTGATATTCATTCTTCTGATGCTAAAGATTCTTCTACTATTTGTGCAGATTTGTTGGAAGGGGAAGCATAAGGAATGATCAAAGAGCTAGGGAAAGAATTGCAAGAAGAGTTGGAGAATATTGTAGTTGAGTTGGAGTAGGCATATTGGACATATTATAGAGCATACGAGCTTCTCCAACGTGCGGTCAAGCTAGTTCCAAAGCCTTCAATTGAAGATCCCCCTTATAAGGAGCGATTGTCTCTTCATGACACTTTGCCTCCTTGATCACAGTGCATGCTTTTCAGTAGGACTATAATTTTCTTTATTTTATTTTCTCGTTGTTTCCTTTGCGTTTGTTTTAATGCATTTCTTTGAGTTGTTTTGAGTTTTCTTCAGGTTTAAGTGGTTAGTGAAAAAAAAAACCAAAGCGGCTGATTATTTTTCAGGGAAGTTTCTTCTTTCTTTTTCCCCTCTTTGTGTTTAATTGTTGACTACTTGAACATTAGGGACAATGTTCATATTAAGTGTGGGGGGGATTGAGTTTATGTGCTTGCTGATGATATTGAGGTTGATGATGAGAAATACACACTTGAATGGTTGCGACTCTTCTGGTAGCTAACTTAGGTCCCAGTTGTGATGAATTTGACTATATGATTCTGTCAGAGTAGTTGGATGGAAAATTGAGTTGTTTGCATGAACTTGAAATAGGCAGCTTGAGAGGAAAGTGAACCATGTGGATTAATTAAAGTAGTCAATTGCATAAACTTGGTCAATAAGTGATGCTGACCGATGAGGCAATGTATGAAATTTTGATGAATTTTCATTTAAACATTTGTGAGGTTTTGAGCCATATGACTACATTTCACAGTCATTTATTTTCTTTGTCATATGTGAGGCTTCTCTATGTGGATTACCTTCAGAACTTGCTCTGAACCTGTTTGACACTACTAGTTACATGCTTTATGGACATGATAAAGGCCTCCTTTGTTTTAAACCTTTAGCTTAAATAATCCACCAAATCACTTTTCCCTTGTTACCCCTTTTGAGCCTTTAACCTTGTTTGTTTTCTTATTAATCGTATCACAAAAAAAAACTGAAACTCTTTTAGCCTTACCCTTTCACAAGTTGAATGAAGTACTAAGTATTTGATGTCTTTGACTTGGAGATTTTTGTTTTATATGTTATTCTGAGATGTTTTCGAGATACATCTACTCAGTTGTTGTTGATTTGTACTATTACTATGTTTTTATGTTTATTGTTACAAAAAAACAAAAATCTCAAAAAAAATCAAAAAATCAAAAAAAAATAAAAAATCAAGAAAGAGAAAAAAAGCAAAAAGAAAAAAAATCAAAATAGTAGCGTTTGATAGGGATGAGTAGTTGTAGTGCCGTATTTTTGTATGTACATTTCAGAAGTTTTTTTTATTATCCCACGTCACTTAGTACTTTCTGAATGCTTGTGAATAGCCTTTGTCCTTTTTATCTCACCTTAACCTAAACCCCATTACAACCCTGAATAAAAGCCCTTTTGATCCATAATGACATGTACTCTATGTAGTGAAAAATGGGTGAATTTGCAAGCCTATGGTAGTTAATCTCTTAGAGGAAGTTTTGAGCGAAACACAACCTTTATACACTTGAGCGACATGAGCGAATATCGTGAGGAAATTTCATTTTAATTTTGTGCTTGCTTTTGATCAAAGATATCTACCTTTGATTTTGTTTATGTGCATTGATAAAAATATTATGATACGTGTTGTCGCTTGATACTTGAGTTTGCCGAATTTTAAAGGATTGCAAGCACTTGATTTTCGTTGAAAATAAAATGACAGAATATGTTAGTTGTGACCTAAGTAAGTTGCTTGAGGACAAGCAATAATTCAAGTGTGGGGGTGTTGTTAATGGACATTTGGTATTAATTTTCGATAGATAATTTGCTAAACTCTTGTCCATTTAATGTTTAAATTGCATTAATTAAGGAATATTTGTTTTAATTTTAGGTACACATTAGATTTGTTATTTTTAAAAGACTAAGTAAGAAAAGCCCTCAAAGTTAGCAAGAAAAACGTTAAACTTGGACAGATGAAGACACTTTGAGCTAGTGGAGGCGACACCAAAAATGCTAGCTGGAAGAGAGGAGATGTTAGACCCCATTTCCGGAGCCCAACATCGGACACGGAATCATGGAGCTTGAGCGAGGAGGAGAGACTTGGAAATGAAAAATTAGAGGAAAAAGGCTCCACGGAAGCAAAACAGGCAACGTCACGGCGACTGGGATCGGGCCGCGACGAACACAGGCGGGGCCCGACCCTAAAATAATGCAAACTTAAATTCTTTCAACTACTCAACCCCAACATCTAACTCTACTAAATGCAACCACTTTCCAAACAACCATCAACAATTTAAACCCAAAACGAAATGAATTTATACATAACCACATGGAATTCCAAAATCCAAATACATATTTCATTAATAACGAAAGTGGGAGTTTTACAAAGCTTTAATGGCATTTCAAGCCATAATACATCAGTTGTGTTCAAGATCCAAAAATACAAAAATATACCTGAACAAATAAAACTTGAAATGTGACTAAAGCCTTGAATTCAAAAAATGTAACTTGGAAATACAAAATATGCAAATTTGGAGTGATGCCATAACTCCTGTCCTACTCGATCTCCTGCTCATCACCTGCTTAGGGGGAGGATAAAGGGGGTGAGCTATAAAGCTCGTGGGTAACAGTTTTATAACCGATAACAAGCAAAATCCTTGAAAAAATATTCATTTTCATTGAAGAATGCACATTGAAACATAAAGCACATATTTCTCAAAATTTTCTTTTATCAGATAAATCATAGGCAACGTATATCATGCATACATCAAGTTGTTCACAAATCATAAACACATAGGCACATCGAAATGGTTTGGGTGGATCCAAAACATAACGTACTACACAATTCCCCTAAGGGTCTTGTGTAGTCGTGAACAGAACGTACTATCGCAATCCCACTTAATGGTCTTGCGTAGCCGTGAACTTATGGGAGACCATGAAGGAGCTCCATGCCACTAGCGGGCAGGCGGGAGAAGCCTTTTGTCAAGGTGCACCTGATTTACTTAAGGGACCACCACAAACCCATATAACATGTATTTCATATCTTGTAAACTTGTTGCCCTAAATGGCACATTTCTTTCAAAACTTGATTTCATAACCATAACATCGTTTCAAAAATCAATGTTCCTTCAAAACAATTTCCATAAACCGATAATGTAATGTATATATAAACGTATAGCACATTCTTAAAGCATTCAAATGCAACAAATGAACATGTATAAAGTAGTTAAAAATCCTTTATTTCCATTCTTTCAAAAGAAGCATTTATGGCTTATTTGTCAATTATAAAAGTGTAACCCACCTTGAAATCCTTGCTTGTAAACTTGCTTAGGAAAGTCTTTCCTCTTGTTCCCCTTGCTCCTCTTGCCTCACTTGATTTCCTTAAACATCAACTAAAATTCCATTCAATTTGGTGTAGAAATCGAAAAGTCATACTTTAACAATTCGAACTAAAGCTTATGCTGAAACAAAAATTCTATGCGCAACTTCCATACAAAATTGGAGATTCTTAGGGACTGAATTTGAACTTTATTCCTTCATACAATTTGTAGCCCTATGTCTATAGTTTACAGGGAATAAAAATTACCTCAATCGGACATCTATAGCAAAAGTTATGCCCAAAATACTAAAGTATGTCAGTGCTAGAAACTGGACGCTCGCCGCGACAAGGAGCTGTAGCACGTCGCGACGTGAAAGCTGGTGCACGTCGCGACGTCTGCAACCGTAGGTCGCGACGTGCAAACCCAGAAACGTCCAAAAACATGTTTTCTTCGTATTTTACCACCCAAACACTTCCTATCCTTCAAATACAACCTATCTTAACCTTAAATCATCTCTTAAACTTCATTTCTAAGCTCATTCCAAACCAAAGACATTCACAAACACAACATGATTATCAACCCTAAAGATTAAACCATTTTCCACTATCTTCCTACCCACGTTCAACCTTGCTTTCACTTCTAACTAACCCTAACTATGTTTCATCCAATAACCAAAAAGGGTTTATGCAAATACTTACTTGTTTGATGCTTCAAATGCTTCAAATCTTCAAGAATTCCAAAACCCTAAATTTTTTTCCTCTTCTTCTTCCTCTCTTTCACGACACTCTCCCTCTTTTTCTCTTTTTTTTGTTTGTCTTCTTCTAATTCCACTCTTAACAATTATACAAAGTCCATTATGCCCTCCCATGCAAAGCCCTAGCCTTTAAACCTTAAGTGATCTTCCCATTTTGCCCTTACACATTCTTACTTATTCAATTTTCACTTACACCATACTATACTCTAACTTAAGCTTAATTTCTCCATTTAATACCTTTAATTTCTTCCATCTAAGCAATAAATGCTCCAACAAAAATAATAAGTCAATTAAAACCTCAATAATTAAATTGCAATCATGCTTATTCCAATAAAAAGAATTCAGGGGCCAACATTTCTCCCCCTCTAAAAAAATTTCGTCCTCGAAATTCTTACCTGAGTCATCGAAAAGATGCGGATACTTCTTTTGCATAACCTCTAATGGCTCCCACGTGGCCTCTTCCACCGAATGATTCCTTCACAGGACTTTGACTAGCTGCACTGTCTTGTTCCTGAGAACCTTCTCCTTGGTGTCCAAAATCTCCACTGGAAGCTCCTTATAACTCAAATCATCTCTCAACTGAACCTCAGTGGTCTGAATGATATGAGAAGGATCCGATCTATACCTCCTCAGCATAGAGACATGAAAGACATCATGTATCTGAGACAATTCTGGAGGCAATGCCAACCTATAGGCTAGTGGTCCAATCCTCTCAAGAATTTCATAGGGACCTACATATCTCGGACTCAACTTACCTTTCTTGCCAAACCTCATTACTCCTTTCCAAAGAGACGTCTTAAGAAACACTTTCTCACCGACTTCATATTCCATCTCCTTTCTGTGTGCATCAGTGTAACTCTTCATTCTATCCTGAGCTGCTTTAAGCCGCTGCTTAACCAGATTGACCTTATCAACTGTCATCTGAATCAATTCTTGTCCTATCGGTTTCCTCTCTCCTTCTTCATCCCATCATATCGGATTTCTACACCTTCTTCCATATAGTGCTTCATAAGGAGCCATCTGAATGCTCGAATGGTACGAATTATTGTAAGCAAATTCGACCAATGGCAGATGTTTATCCCAAGCTCCTTTGAAATCCATCACACATGCCCTGAACATTCCCTCAAGTGTCCTAATGGTCCTCTCAAATTGACCATTCGCATGAGGATGAAAAGTTTTGCTAAAATTCAACTTGGTTCCTAAATCTTCTTGGAAGCTTCCTCAGAATCTCGAAGTAAACCGAGGATCTCTATTGGAAACTATGGAATCTGGAATCCCATGTAATCTCACTATCTCATCAATATATTTCTTTGCTAGCACATGCAAAAAATCAATCTGTTTAATTGCTAGAAAATGGGCTGACTTCGTCAATCGATCCATAATCACCCATATGACATCATGCTTCCTACTGGTCTTGAGCAAACCCATCAGAAAATCCACGATTACCCTTTGCCACTTTCACTCAGGAATGGACAATGGCCTTAACTTGCTTGAAGGTGCCTAGTGTTCAGCCTTGACTTGCTGACACACTAGACACTTACTTACATAATCTGCTACATCCCTCTTCATGCCTTTCCACCAGAAATGCTCTCTCAAATCCCTGTACATCGTGGTGCTACCTGGGTGTATGGCATAAGGCGCATTGTGTGCCTCATCCAGTATCTCATCCTTTACCTCCTTAATATTTGGAATACAAAGTCTGTTTCCGATTGTCATGAGTCCATCATCCCTCACCATTACCTCAGACTTCTTGCCATTCTGAATTTCCTCTCGCAGCTTGCTCAATTCTGCATCTTGTGCTTGTAACTCCCTAACCTTCTCTCTGAGTATTGGTCTTACTCTGAAGTTAGCAAGAATGCAATTTGGTTCCTCCTACTTCAGACTTATCTTAAGCTTAGCCATCTCTTCCAACAAAGGCAAATAAAATGTCTGCATATGGGCTATTGAGGATTTTCTACTCAAAGCATCTGCCACTACATGTGCCTTCCCTAGATGGTACTCAATCAGCAAATCATAATCCTTAAGTAACTCAATCCACCTTCTCTGCCTCAAATTCAGTTCCTTCTGGCTCAGTAAGTACTTGAGACTCTTATGGTTAGTAAAGATCCTCGTCTAAACTCCATATAGATAATGCCTCCAAATCTTCAAGGCAAAGATCATTGCTGCCAATTCCAAATCGTGGGTCAGATAATTCAATTCATAAGGCTTCAATTGCCTTGAAGCATAAACTATCACCCTGTCTCCCTGCATCAAAACACAACCCAGACCCTTCCTCGAAGCATCACTATACACGGTATACCCCTCATCTCCAGTAGGCAAAATCAAAACTGGAGCACTTGTTAATCTGCGCTTGAGCTCCTCAAAACTTTTCTGACACTCCTCATTCCAGATAAATTTCTGATTTTTCCTCAGTAACTTAGTCATCAGAGCAACTATCATGGAGAATCCTTCCACGAACCTTCTATAATAACCTGCCAGACCCAGGAAACTCCTCACCTCTGCCACAGTCTTGGGTGCATGCCAATTCACCACTGCTTCAACTTTTCTTGGATCAACATGTACCCCATCTTTCGAAATCACATGTCCAAGAAATGTCACCTCATGAAGCTAAAACTCACACTTGCTGAACTTAGCATAAAGCTCACTCTCCCTCAATATCTGCAATACAATCCTGAGATGCTTCTCATATTCTCCTTCACTATTAGAATGTACCAGAATGTCAACTATAAACACTATGATAAATTGATCTAGATACTCCTTGAAGACCCTATCCATGAGGTCCATAAAAGCAGCTGGAGCATTGGTCAATCCAAATGGCATAACTAAAAACTCATAATGTCCATACCAAGTCCTGAAGGCTCTCTTGCTTACATCAGACTCCTTGATTATGAGCTGATGATAGCCTAACCTAAGATCAATCTTGGAGAAGACCCTTGCTCCCTGCAGCTGGTCAAACAGATCATCTATCCGTGGCAGAGGATACTTGTTCTTAATGGTCACCTTGTTGAGCCTCTGGTAGTCAATACACATCCGCCATGTTCCATCCTTCTTCTTAACAAACAGAACCGGTGCTCCTCAAGGTGATGAACTCGACCGAATATATCCCTTGTCTAACAGTTCCTCCAACTGTTCCTTAAGCTCCTTCAACTCAGCTAGAGCCATTCTATAAGGTGGTATCGAAATAGGTTCGGTTCCAGGAATCAAGTCGATGGCAAACTCAATTTCCCTCACAGGTGTTAAACCAGGTAAGTCCTCTGGGAACACATCTGGAAACTCCCTCACAATCGGGAAATACTCTAACTTCCTTTCATTCACCTCTGTATCCACAACATGGGCCAAGAAGGCTTCACACCCCTGGCCCATCATTCTGTCAGCTAGCAAAACCGAAATAATTATTGGTGATGGTGTTTTCTTGTCCCCTCTGAAAATCACCCTCTCACCATTGCCCAGATCAAATTCCACTTCTTTCAGGCCACAATCTAGCTTCACCAGATATTTCTCCATAGCATCCATTCCAAGTATAACATCTAACCCCTTTAGGTCTAGAGGTAGTAAATCCACTACCAGTCTAGCACTCTCAAAGAAGAGTTCACAACCCTTATATACCTAACTGATCACCACATTCCTCCCTAGAGGAGTACTAACAGTCAAAGGATTATCTAAAGGCACTGAATTCATACCATGTAAAATCATACTGGCAGAAACAAAAAAATGCGTGGAACCAGAATCAATTAACACATATAATGCTGAATCAAATAATTGAGCCATACTAGTGACAACCTCAGATGCGGCTGCAGCTTCCTCCCTAGTCATGGAAAACACCCTTGGCTGTGCCTAACCCCTTGGCCTTCCTGGAGGAAAAGCCTTCTTTGCTGTTCCAGAGCTGCCTACCTCAGTGACTGGACCGGTTCCCACTATTTCTGCTCGCCTCGGGGCTTGAAACTACGACCCCTCTTGTCTGGGTACCTGTGGACAATCCCTGATCAGATGTCCCTTCTCCCCACATCGAAAACAGGCTCCAAGTAACCTGAAGCACTCCCCCTTGTTAAACTTCCCACAATGATCACATTGGGGGTTGGTGAACCTGCTCCTCTCCACCCTACTATTGCCTCCCGCTATTGAGGCTTGCACTGACACTGCCCTTGTCTGCTTGTTCTTACCATAGGCACTACTCCCTACCACACTCTGTATGGGAGCTCTTCACACCCCTCTCAGACATTGGAGCACTCACCCCTTTCCTAGAAAACTGCTCCCGGTTCTTCCTCTTTCTGTTTGCTTCAGACTTAATATTTTCCTGCTTCTCTACTTGGAGTGCAGCATCTACCAATTGCTGGTAGTCACAGAAATTATGGATCAAGACTTTCTCCTTGATCCCCAAATGAAGACCTCCCTCAAACTTACGGCACTTGTCTTCCTCAGTTGCCACAATATTGGATGCATATCGGGAAAGTTGGGTAAACTTCAACTTATACTCGCTCACACTCATGTCCCTCTGTGTGACGTTCAGAAATTCCCTGGCTTTCTTTTGTACATAAACATTGGAGAAGTACTTCTTCCTGAACACTTCTACAAAATCTCTCCATAACAGTACTGGTGGCATGACATGAATGTGAGGCACTGATTCCCACCAATGTAGTGCGTCCCCCTGAAGCAAACTCACTGCATAATCTAGTTTCTCCTCATCTGAGCACTTCATCTGAATCAAGACCCTCTCAGTCCTCTTCAACCGGGCTTCATCCTCTTCCAGATTGGTAGTTCCATTTAAATCCACAACCCTAAACTTACGGAGCTTGTCATACTGTCCACTCCTGTCTACTGGAGTTTGCATCGGAACCTGAGATCCTTGACCCATGGCGTACGTGAAAGCCTGAGCAAAGGCTTGAAAGAACCTCGGATCCATGGGATTTCCTTGAGGCATAGGAGGAGGCGGTGGAGGCACTTCCTGTTGCATACTAGGTGCCTCAGAATGTGGAGCAGAATGAGTCCCAGCATCTTGCGGGACATGGGATTCATCCGTGCTCCCTTGGCGAGAGCTAGATCGAGCCATGGCTCCTCGAGTTCTCTTACGAGGCGGCATTTTCACTCCTTCAATATAAGACCATTGAAAATCTTTAGTTCATGCAAAATAATGTTTAAAGTATGTAAAATAGTGCAAATCATATAAAAAATTCAAATCGTGTAAAACAATTTTAAAACAATGCAAGTTGTTCATTTAAAACAATGTAATGCAAACCTCGACCTAAACCTAGTCCGATAACTGGACCTAAACCTAGTCGCTCTGATACCACAACATGTTGGACTCCATTTTCGGAGCCCAACATCGGACGCGGAAGCATGAAGCTTGAGTGAGGAGGAAAGACTTGGAAATTGAAAATTTAGAAGAAAAGTCCTTCGGAAGCAAATGTGGACGTCACCGTTGCGAGCACACGCGAGGGTTACATCGCGGCGAATGATTTAACCTTCGTCGTGACGTACCTTGCTCGATTTGTCGCCGCGGTGACCAAATGGGTCTTGCTGCGATGAACACACCTGACCCCAAAATATGCAACCTTAAATTCTTTCAACAACTCAACCCCAACCTTAACTCTACTAAATGCAACCATACTTTCCCAACAACCATCATCAATTCAAACTCAAACAAAAATAACTTATGTAATCTTCCAAAATCCAAATACAAATTTCATTAATAACAAAAGTAAGAGTTTTACAAAGCTTTAATGGCATTTCAAGCCATAATACATCAATCGAGTTCAAGAACCAAAAATACAAAATACACTTGAACTAATGGAACTTGAAATGTGACTAAAGCCTTGAATTCCAAAAATGTAACTTAAAAATACAAAATATGCCAATTCGGAGTGATGCCATAACTCTTGACCTACTTGATCTCCTGCTCATCACCTGCTTAGGGGAGGATAGAGGGGGTGAACTATAAAGCTCGTGGGTAACAATTTTACAACCAATAATAAGCAAAACCATTGAAATTTCTTTCCCCTTTGTAACAAAGATTCACATTAAAATCACAAAGCACATATTTCTCAATCAAACTTTCAATAGTGTAAATTAGGTATGCATCAATCTTGTCAATGTATCATGATCACATATGCACATCAAAATGGTCTAGAAGGTCCATAAACAAAACGAGCTAGCACACTTCCCAAAAGGGTCCTGTGTAGTCGTGAACAGAATGAACTAACGCAATCCCACATAGTGGTTTGGTGTAGTCGTGAACATGAGGGAGTCCTTGAAGGAACTCCATGCCACTAGCGGGCAGGCAGGAGAAGCCATTAGTCAAAGTGCATTTGACAACAGAATGGACCAAACCAAACCCACATATCATGTATTTCATAATCTTGTAATCTTGTTGCCCAAAATGGCAAATTTCTGAAACTTGATCCTTTTCAAACATAGTATCCTTTCAGAAATCATTTTCATATTCTTTTCTAAATCATCAACACAATAAATTCAAGTCAAACACATAACACTTTCTCAAAGCATTCAAAGAGTTATAAAGCATGTTCATGAAGTAGTTGAAATCGTTTATTTCCATCATTTGAAAGAAAACATTAGTGGCCTATTACTTAATCATAAAATTGTAACCCACCTGAAATCCTTGCTTGTTACTTGATCAAATGTGTTCTTCCTCTTGCTCCTCTTGCCCCACTTGCCTCACTTGGTTTCCTTAAACAATAACCAAAATTCCATTCAATTTGGTGAAGAAATCGGAAAGTCATACTTTGACAACTTGAACTATAACTCAAGCTGAAACAAAAATTCTATGCTCAACTTCCATCCAAAATTGGAGATTCTTAGGGACTGAATTTGGACTCCATTCCTTCATAAAATTTGTATCCCTATGTATCTAGTTTACAAAAAATAAAAATCACCTCAATCGTACATCTACAGCAAAAGTTATGTCCAAAATACCGAAGGATGTCAGTGCAGGAATGCTCGCGAGAAAATTAGGGCACGTCGCGACGTCCACAACTGCAGGTCGCGACGTGTGACCCAAAAAACGTCTTAAAACCTGTTTTTTCCAACATTTTCCATTTATACACTTCCCATCCTTCAAATATAACCCTAAAACATCATTCTTACTTCATTTCTAAGCTCATTACAACCCAAAAACATTAACAAAAACATCATACTCTATCTTTGATCAATAACCCTAAAAGAGAACACTTTCCTATGACATTCACTAACACTTACCACACATAAATTTGAGTTTCATCTAACCAAAACAAGATGAAATCAACTCATACTTACTTGCATTAGCCTCAAAGTTTTCAAAATCTTCAAGATTTCCAAAACCCTAATTTTTTCTCTTCTTCTCCTCTCTTCCACAACACTCTCCCTCTTTCTCTCTTCTTTTTATTTTTCTTCTTCTAATTCCCACTCTTACCAATCATACAATGTCTCTTTTGCCCCTCCATGTAATGCCTTATTCCTTTAATCCTTAAGTGATCTTCCCATTTTACCCTTACACATTCTTACTTCTTAATTTTCACTTACACCATACTATACTCTAACTTAATTTTAATACTTCTTCTTCCATCAATATAAGCAATAAATTCTCCAATCATTGACATGCTAATTAAACTCCAAACAAAAATAATTAATCAATCAAAATAAGAAAAAGAACTTGGGGGCCAACATCATAGGCTTAAAGGGTGTTGAACAATGACCCTTGGCATTTTGATAATAGGCTATCTTCTTACAAAAGTGGTAACCTGGAGTACTCTCTTAAGATATTCAACAACATAAAATCCCTCTATGGGTCAACTTGCATAATGTCCCATTAGAGGATTATACTATGCATGAGTTCAGTTACATTGCTAGCTTCATTGGCAAGCCAATAAGAATGGATGAGGCTATTGCTACTCTTAAGAGAACCAATTATGCAAGGATTTTATGTATTGATGGAGATTAATCATTCCTTACCCAAACTCATACCTATAATGAAGATGATTGAAAATGATAAATTGTATGAAGATTCTATATTGGTTTCTTACCAATGGGGACCATTATTGCATTAACAAGGGCAAGCTTGGGGGCCTACTAGTAAGATTTTTAAGATTGGGAACTATTTTGAATTAATAAGCACATATATGATAAGGAAGCTCTAAAAAGCAAAGAAGTTGAAGATGCTAGTGGTGAAGAGACTTTTGAAGTTAAGGTTACACCAAGGAATGATAAGATCAATGTAAAGTATAATAAAGTTTCTCTGGGACAACCTTTAGTGTACTGAAAAGAATCCAGATGCTTAATATAATCCAACATTATCAAATGATAAGTTCACTTCATGATAATGTTGGATCCCGTTACCGAAACCCAACTCTTAAACCATAAAGCATTGAAACATGATCATCTTACCTTGAAGGGTTATTCCATTAAACCCTAATTAGCCGTTAAATTTTTTTTTTCATTGGGCCCTCATTAGACATTAAGCATACT
>JANKOE010000003.1:29910951-29922771 GCA_026284465.1 Erythroxylum citrifolium
GTGATTTACCAACGAAAATTAGCGACGGACAAGTTTTATTATACCACCTTTAATTCCCTCTTTTAAATTTTAAATTTCCCTCTGATTTTAGCGACGGAAATTAGTTTTCCGTCGCTAAATTGAGGGTAAAATTACCGACGGAACCTTTTACCGTCCCTAACCTTCGTCGCTAATTTTGCCGAGACTGTTTCCCTCCAATTTTAGCGACGGAAATGTTATCCGTCGCTAAACAAAATTTTTTCATGCCGATTTTTGCGATGAAAATAGAAGTTTTCGTCGCTAATGTGCTACGCAATTACCAACCGAAACGTTTACTATCCCTAAATTCCGTCGCTAATTTTGCCGGGATAGTTTCCCTCCAATTTTAGCGACGGAAATGATAATCGTTGCTAAATGAATTCTTTTGCGTTGATTTTAGCGACGGAAATAAATATTTCAATGCGATTTTGCTACGATTTATTTTCGGTCGCTAATTCCTACTTTTCTTGTAGTGGATGTTTGATTAAGAATTCATATTTTGTGGTTTTCCTAAGTTAGGAATATATTTTCAAAACAATATTAACTAATTCACTTGAAAAAAAACAGACGAGGATGAATTTTGCTAATTGAATTATGAATTGGGATAAGGTGGATGCTAGTTGGCTTTTATAGCTTTAGCTAGCAGCCAAGAGGAGTGGATTTGAGCAGCTCTTCCTCATAAATGAACACATAACAACATCATGGGGTGGGGGTATCACAAGAAAGCATTTGTGAGAAATCAGACAACACTACGTCTTCATGCCTAAACGCTGCAATTCCTTATCACATGACAAATCTTTTCAATAGCTGTTGATTTTCATTCTTGGAATCTTCACGTATTATTTCCTTTGTAACAATATAATCTTTAGAAGTTGTCTTTTTTGCTTTACAGAATTTGATTCAACTTGTTTCCCAAGAATATATACATACAATTGGTGGTAGAGACCATCTTTTTCTTAAAAAGTTGCAGTGACCTGTGTTCACGTTCATAAACAAAAGTCTAGAAGAAGCATCCTCTAAAAAGTCTGCAGTACGAAGTCTTAGATTTGGGCGATCCAAAGTTACATATAGCTATGCAATTAAATATTGCAGATGCTGCATCTTCCTATCCAAAAAGTGAAGGAAAGTAGCTTTCAATCCTCTCACATGGGAATGAAAGATTGAAGTAACTCACTGTAAATTGTTCATTTATGGTCTTCAGAGACGCAGATCAGAAGGGTAGCTGTCAAGTTATGGAACTTTTTTCTGGATAAGGCCTACTAGCACCTTTGTGATAAGAATAACGTCCAAAAAGCATCAATGAGGAACCACTAGGTGTCCTTGGCAGCCAATATTAATTTAGATGATGGCTAATTTATAAACTCCAAAGTTGAGGTCTTTAAAGATAGTAGTCAAAGTGCTAATTTATGCCAAAGAGGATTGCCTGATGGAATGAAGTCATGAACAGTAAGCTATAGAAACCATACATATCCTTTATTGAAAAAAAATCGTAGTGGAACACAAGAACCAATGTAAAGTTTGAGCGATTCTGCCAATAGAAAAAGAAAATAATGAATGAACAATGTGGGAAGCACCGAACTGCATAGGCCCTTCTTTAATTCAGTTACGGTCATTTAGAGCTCTTCAGAGTCTTACTTATTACCCAATTTGAAATAAAGATCTGCTATATAAACTACAGAAAGCTAGTACTCTAGCTAATTGAGATGTTGAGTGATAATGAAGAGTGAACGATAGGAAGTGAGGAACTTTAATCTTGTTCTTCAAACTTAGTAAAATTTGGGCACTGTAAATTGACTAAAAAAAGGGTATGAATATGATACATAATGAGTTGGTACAGAGGTAGTACCTCGTGAACTCTATTCAGTTGAGAGTTGGGATTTGCTTAATCTAGTTTAGGTTAGTCATGTATTTAGATCCAGTCTCCTATCCTATCACCTCCGTTGCAGGTTTCCCATTAAAAGAAGACATTTCACTGATCTCTTTTATAAACAACACTGAACCGGACAGGTAAAATCTAAGGTCATTCATGGCTGAATCAATTCAATATTCTACTTTCGTGTTGTTGTTTCTTGTACTAATAGATGCAATACTGCAAAAATTATGAAGTAGAAAAGAAGAATATCATCGGATCATACCCCATCTCCTTAAATGTTGTGCCTATTGTCTGTGCGCGTAGTCCTATACTACATTACTATGTACATTGTTGAGTCTTTTACCCGTGTATAGGCATGGCTGGATATATATGACTAGTTCTATGGTTTCTCATGCTAAGTTCAACAGTTGCAATTGGGTCCAACCTCCATCAACATCAGCAGCAGCAGTAACTAGAGATAGTAAAAGACAAACATTGGTTTTGCCTTAGCACATTGGTTTCTGGCAGGTATTTGGTGGTTGTGGAAGGCTCGGAATTTATTGGTCTTTCAAAAGGAGTTTCTTTCCTTACCAATTTTGAATGGTTTTGTCTTTCAAGTTGCAATGGATGTGTCCCTGTCGTCCGTTTCAACACCGAAGCTTCATAGTGTGAGGCGTTGGATTGGTTGGACTGCGTCGCCATTTGGTTGGGTGAAGTTGAATTGTGACGACAGTTCTATTGTTAATCCTGGGTTGACTAGTGGTGGAGGGTTGTTGCGAGATTCATTTGGTCGTTGGCTAGGGGGATATTCGTTTCGAATTGGCGTTTCGACTATCTTGGTGGGGGAGTTATGGTCCATTCGAGATGGTTTGATTTTTGCGTGGGATCACGGTTTTCGGCAAGTCATGGTAGAATCTGATAGCTTGGAGGCGGTGCGGATGGTAACTTGTAGTGTTACCTCTTCACATCCTCTGTCTATTTTTGATTGTGGATATTTAAGCTTTACTTGCTAGGAATTAGAGTTGCTATATTCGGCATGTGCTTCGCGAAAGTAATTTTGCAGCGAATTATCTGGCTAAATTGGGTCATGACATAGTGTCAAATTTTCAGATTTTGGATGATATTCCTACAGCCCTCTCTTTGATTGTATGGGTTGATACTTGTGGTATTTCTTTTATGAGGTAGTTTAGTCTCTTTTAATTGTAACATTAAAAAAAAAGTACCTCAATAAATGGAGAAAATGAATTAAGTGGGGAAAGGCCGCTTTAATTATTTACTATAGAAAGTAATCGAAAAAGGGTAAGGGCAGAGGCGAAGGAGATTCTGACAGATCAAGATAACATCACTCTGATTGTGACTGATTAGTTTGAGCCCCACCTGGACTTACCGCTTCTTCGGAGGAACGTGATCTCTGTACCTATTTTGTGCCCATTGTATCTGAACCATTTATTTATGTAGATCTCACATAAATGGATGACTCAGATGCAATAGGTACGGAGTAAATGGTACAGAAAATTTGAGGGCTTCTTCGGATGTCCTTCAAGACCTCCCTTCTCTGGCGCGAGATCGTCTGTTCCTTTTTCTTTGTTCCACTCTATGCCATTGCTTAGTATCTATACATTTAGCAATAAATAAATTAGACAGAGTTAAATGCGTGGATATCGGCACAGGATGAGAATAGGGAAAGAGGAACAGACGATCTCCTCCCCCCTTCTCCGGCCTAGACAACCCCACATGCACGAATGTTTGGATCAACGAAGATATGAGCTTGGGAAATAAGAATAATTTTGAGATCCTTATAGACTATCGATGCCCCGCCCAAGAGAAGGTGATCTATGCATCACTCAGTTGACTGGTTATGACGAGACTTGAGGGCGAATGGTGGGGGAACAGAAAATCGAGTAGATTAGCTACTAGAAATAGAAAGCACTAAAGATGACATAGGCAAAAAGGAAACCGACAACAGAAAGAAGAGCACTAGAGATAGCCAAGAACATTAAGATAACAACCAAAAGAGAAAACAACAATTGAATATTGATAACATATTCAATACAGTGCTGAAGACTAGTTAATTAAAGAAGTCTAGGTCCATGATAATAATCTGTCAAGTGACCATCAGCAAAATTCAATTCCGTACTTATCCACCAACTGCACCACACACTCAATACAAACTACATAGACAACACCATTTATAAAGGTAAAATACAGAAGGAAATCAATGTCTTTCAAGGGACTTGACCTTTCATATCTACTCCAAAGCCTAGCTTATTAACAACCATTCACAAAGCATCATGTTAACCACGAGAGAATGACTAACTACTATATCAACACAGAAAGTGAACACCTAATCCTACAACTTCCGGTTAGTCTGGGGGGATGGAAACATGATACAGATAGCTGTAAAGGTTCTTCACATATAGACATCATTTTAATAGCCCAAGGCCATCGGTCTTCACATGTCCATGTCATCAAATATTTCTCCATCCTCCACACAAGTTGAGAAGTCTGTAAGAAATCCTTCGGTGACCAAGTTACTGCCACAAACAGCGATCATGTACAACACGAGTGATTGAACATTTGAAAGAGAACTCAAGTGAAAAAAGAACACAAATCAGGATAAAACATGTTGACTAACCTTAGACAGCAGAGGCGGAAACTCACAACACGTTTTAGTTTCCTATTGTAGAAAAAGAAATTGAAAGACCAGCTGGAAACAATAAGATATACCTAGTCAAAACTCTTTTTGAACTGTTGCAATTTTTAACTTCATCTGTTATAGCAACTTGCAGAAATCATGAGTTTAGTCATGATTAACAATTTAATTATAGTAAAAAAATGATAAGACACTTACATTGCCCCTTTCTCCAGAAATGGGTCTGCATCAAAATCTGGATCATAACTATATATCTCACATTCACCCAGCTTCACAACCTGCATCATGAAATATTTATATGATTGCCTCCTATTACATACTTGACTTTAATTCTTTGTGAAAGCTCACCTCGTCCAGAGCCTTGCACAATGTTTCCAGCAATGAACCACCGCCCTTTTCCTCAACCCATTCCTGCATAAATGAGAAAAGAACAAAAAGTAAGTTCCAGAATGTTATATATTAATAAAGACAATTCTCTTCAACAATGTCAAGGAGAATAAAAACTATGACATCAGATCTGATACACAACAAAAAGGAAAAAGAAAATATATCAAAATAAAGATGAATACAAAAACAATCAAACTTCACTACAAAAAGCATGAGGTACATGCTGTGAAAAATGATAAAAGAAGGTAGTCAAAATGTATAGTAACAAATAAAATCAGAAATTAGATAGCCGATGAACGAGAGGGAGAGAACTTGTCACTACTGAGGGTTTAACCGTTTACTGCAGTAAGCCGAACTTAACATGCAATGAAGTCGATTTATTAACATGCAATGAAGCCGAAGTTAACATGCAATGAAGTCGATTTATTCCGGTCACCGTTTTATCAACACTTACTGTGGCAAGTTGCAGTTAACTCAAAAAGCAGGTGCCAAACTGCGTTCCTTCCTAATCCTTTTTCTTTTTGGATTACAATAACCACAGGCGTTCAATATTAAGTGAAATGAGTGTTCAGATGAAGATGCATGGAATGATAGGCCCCAAATAATCAATAAAGATAATACCTTTGATGCTTCACACATATATGTTTCAAATATCTGCTTAAAGGAATCCCAGCTTTCCTCTGTGAAGAACTGGTGAGCTTTCATAGCACTGAAAAATGAAATATGCAAGGGAGTGTAATGATACAAAGAAATCACCCAGAAAAATTCAATCATGCATCCACAAAATGATCTCCGGATTGAACAACGTCAAATTCTGTTACACGCGTGCATACCACGAGTGGGAAGATTATTTGGGAAATGGAGAGAATTGAACTCTCAGCTCTTAGAGCAACAGTTTTGTGAACTGTCTGTCAAACCTTTTGACAACACTTCCACCAATGCAGTTAAGAGGATTATACATTGGGTTGCCATGTCGCCTAACAAGCTGACATTGACATTACCCGTAATCCCCTATAATGTCAGCAATACATTAGTCTACAAGAAATGAGAACAGGTACAATGATACCTGAAGTCATAATCTGGATACATGTGATAGAGTGTAAGAACCAGGTAAATCAACGTCTTCCGGCTGGAAATAAGCATAAAGAAAAAATGTCAAGGAAATACAAGAGAACTAGAATTACCTAAACCCTGTTAGGTAACATTCAGCACCTGGAACTGCTTAATAGGTATTCTGCTGGTGGTGAGGAGTCAGTATCTGAAGATTTCCCAAGATAATCAAGCATCTGAAGTAAAAACAGAGTAGCCATCCACACCCCCCACCATCCCCCCAAAAAAAGTTATATATTTATAATGAGAAAAGGAGAAGGAAAATGAAGGTTAATAGGTAAATAAGAAGACCAATAAAGATGAAAAATCAAACATGGTACAGTATTTACAGCAATAAACTTTGCAGAAGAACTGATTAGTTTATACTTAGTAGCACCAAAAAGCACAAACAGGGGAAAAAAAAAGGCATTATAATCAAATAAGCAGCAACTAAGCTTTTTCCTTTGGAGCAATTTGATATAAACCAAAAGAAATAAGCATACCATAATGCATATAAAGATACAACCAAGACATGAGATCAATAATGGAAAACATTGGTAGTTCAGTTAACAGCCAATTCATTTAGACCACCAAATGCTTTTACAATTTGAACCAAAAAATCACAGCATTCCATCTAAAGTACAAATAAAGCAATAAATCCTT
This sequence comes from Erythroxylum citrifolium, assembly GCA_026284465.1. Lineage (NCBI taxonomy): Eukaryota > Viridiplantae > Streptophyta > Magnoliopsida > Malpighiales > Erythroxylaceae > Erythroxylum > Erythroxylum citrifolium. Next base: position 29,917,614 of record JANKOE010000003.1, read on the forward strand.
AGCAAATTGTCTGCGTTTGGAATTACCTCATTCTCCAAACTAAGAGAAAGCTTTTTGTCCGTTCCAGTGTGCTTGCCTAGACATGTACAAAGAACAAGATTTCAGTTCTGAAAAACATAGCAAACTACTCTCGATGTCCAAAAAAATGTGGGCAAAACTTAACTTACAAGAGTAAGCTTCCAGACATCCCTTAATTGTACGCTCGCCAATATTCAAATCACTCAAGAAATCATTTAACCTAGAGAAAATTAAAAATGAACGTATATACACAAATCATAAACTTTACCATTCTAATTTGATTAAGTAAGAAAAGCAGACCTTTTTATAATTAAAGTCTCAATTTGGCAAGCACAATTAAACAATTACCGTTCCAGAGGAGTGTATTCTAAGTACTTCATGATTTACAGCTTTCACAGCAAAATTCTGTTTAGTGGATCTGTAAATTGCAGAGGAATTGAAGTCAACTAATAAATAACTTCACCAACTAAAAGCATAAAAGAAGATCAATTAGCGTACCTTGTAGAGGAAATTGATTCCAGCTTTGAGAGAAATTGGCAGCGATGTGGTGGATTAGAAGACAGTTAACAGTTACGAGGAAACGGACCCTAAATTCGAATATTCCGAAGTGAAGAAACAATTTCGAAATTTGAAGATTGGAATTGGGATAAGTTTCGCTAATGGATCGCAAAATTTCCCAGGCCCGGCAGGCCTATAATCTAAACATACATATACTGTGATGTGGCCTACAAACTACAATGGTTTAAAAATCTACGGTTTGCTAACCAAATACTTCTCATTTTTTCTTTATTTCTTTTCTCGATTCCTATATTATGGGTTCAACTTTTATTAAACTCATAGAGATCCAAATAAACATATAGATTTTAATTTTTGAGAATATTTTATTCATCACGTTACACATAATATCTCATAAATTAAATTTCAAATTGGCCACTCCTATCTTATTTCACTTAAATTTGAAATTTTAAAAATTTTATCCAAATAAATATAATTGTATTAAAATTAAATTCAAATTATTAATACACTCTAATCACTTTGAAATTTGGGGCACTGCATTATTCAAATTTTGATAATGTTATATAGGATTATAAATATGTATTTACAAAATTAGCATCAAGTTATAAATATGCAAAATTAGAACTGTGTAGACAATAAATATCTTAACTTGTAGTAATATAATTTCTTTTGAAAAAGTAAAATATATTAATAAAATGATCTTTAGACAAAAATACAAGAATCTTATGTTTACTCATACACTCTACGCATTTAGGCATGCCTAGACGACCATGACTTAAACCAAAAGTGGCCTCAGATATCTTTAAACTAGTAGAGGTATTATTTGTTAAACAAATTAATTGTGCTCCTGGGTTAAACATATTTTTTTGAAACTTAAAAGAAAGTTATATTGATGAATAAGTTTAAAAACCTTGCAACAAGTTAGGAGTAAGAATAACATTTAATGCATTGAAGTGCAACTACAACTTTTAAGTAAACCAATATATTCTTTTTAATCATAAACTATTCTATTCTTGCACTATCTTATTTCCTTCCCCTTTATAGTATCTTCAACTCAATCAGTTGCTTTAAGCTTGCTTTTGACTCATAAGCTTTTGAAAAAAAAAACTTATTTGCTTCTGCTTCCCCTTATCCTCTTATGTTCTTAACTTGATTATCATGTTTGCTTTGTCTTGGATCTCTAAGGTTGTCAGGTTATTATGCTCCCTAGACATCATCTTCATATTATGCTTGTTGTAACTTGGATCAATTTAAAATTGGCTATTATATTTTCCCTGATCTTAGACAACATGTTTACATAAAATGTGTCCACATCTTGCCATTTGTGCTTGAAGATTTTATTTTTATTTTTTCTGTCCATATGACAATACTCCCAAAATGGTATATTAAAGAGTAGGTGACTTTGTTCGCAACAGTTGGATTTTAGATGCCCATCCCATTATATTCTCCCAATCCTCCTCAGTACAATAAGAGTTGCAAAGGTTTTGAATTCTTAACCAAAGCTCCTTCGAGTATATACATTGGAAGAATAAATGGTTCCTAGATTCATTCTCACTATTGTAAAGAATGATGATGGAACTTTAGGTTAGAGAGCCCTTAATTTGTTAAGTGTGTTTAACCTATTTCTTATAACAAGCCACATTATGAAAGCATTCGTTAGAGAATTGTGATTAAACCATACTAAGTTGCTCCATTGCATCTTAAGTGAAGAGTCTTTAAAAACCTGATAGCAAGTTTTGTTGTTAAACTAATATGAAGTGTGCCTGATTCAGATTACCATATCTTCCAATTATTGTTAAGGGTTATAATTAAGAAGATTCTCTTGAATGCAAGTGAAGCCTTGAAGTTTTATATGCCAATCATTTCCCTTTATAAACTCCTTCACTTTGTCTTGAGATTTAATATATGCCTCATATGAAACACTTTAGGAAATACATTAAAAGGGCCCTTTTTACTCCATTTATCAAACCACAACCGTTTATTCTCTCATTTCACTATCTTGTATTCGATCTCATATTAGAGTGAATATGCTAACTTAAAACAAGAATCCTTCATAGATTAAGTTATTGAATCCTTCAGTTGTTGGCTATAAGCTTATTGTAAATTATTAGAGCCTTGTGTACCACTAATTGTTCTTTTATTGATTTCTTCAACTCAATGAGCAATTTTTGCCATCGTATAACCTTGTGTTGAAAAAGTCTATGATTCCTTTTCCTCCATGTAGCATAAAATGAAGATAAGAGCATCTCCTTTACCTATTTCCTGCTTTAAAGCTTCTAATACATGATTTATGTCCAATCTTTATGTATAGAAGAAATACTTGCAGAACCTTAATTTTTTTCCATAAATAAAAGAATAAATTACATTGGAAGAAAAGTTGAAGGATTTACTCTAGCTCATGGTTGCACGAGGTATAAGAATTTGTAATAATGTGATTTCCCCTCAATCTATCAAGTATGTTGAGTTTATGTATGCAAATAAGTTAAAGGATAAAGGAAGCCTTAGGATTAGCTTGTTGAAACTATACTAATTTATATTTATTCACCCTTGGAGCTATGTTCCTCAATAGTTGTTATAAGATTGATTGGTGAATCATCTTGAGGTGTATTTTAGCCAATAAATAGGGTCTTTATACTAGGATTAGTTAGAGAAGAAGGGAAATAACTGTAATCTCTTACCATCCTCTATTAATGAGGTTGTATTAATTGTTGTCATAGACATTACTAATGTAAGCCATATATGGAATTAAATTCCCCATAGCACTAAGATTACCAATTCTAGAGAGGGGACCCCTATTACTTAAATCATCATTCCAAAAATTAATGATAGATTTGTTTCCAATATTATTCTTGATTTCCAACATGCGTACATCTCTCAGCTTAAAAATGTGCAACATAGTCCAAAAAGTACTACTGTTGGGTTTAATACTCCAACAATAGTATAAATTGAGTTCATCTTGGAAAGGACAAACTTTTATTGTACAAATTGTCGATTCTTTTATGAACTCTTTCAATTAAAGATTGAAAATATGCATTAGTTGGTCTTTTATAGTGATAGGAATACCTGTTAAGTCAAGAAGACTTCACGTCTATTAATTTTTGGTGACAATCAAATAATAATAATATTAGAAATAAATGAACTGTTTTGATAAGTGTGTCAAGCGTGCAGCAAAAACACAGAAGAAGCAGGAAACACAAAAGAAGTGAAAAACACATAAGAAGCAAAAAACATAGAAGAAGCGAAAAACACAGAAGAAGCGGAAAACACAGAAGAAGGAAAAGCACAGAAGAAGCAAAAAACACAGAAGAAGTGAAAAACAAAGAAAAGTGGAAAACACAGAAGAAGCAAAAACATAAAAGAAGCAAAAAACACTGAAGAAGCGAAAAACACAGAAGAAGTGAAAAACACAGAAGAAGTAGGAAAACACAGACGATGTAGAGATGAAGATACTCTAGTACATTGGACAGTTAGTCAGTTGGAGTTAGTTACAGAACTCAACTAAATAACGGTTTCTACAAGAAACAAAGAAGCAGTTATCAAGAAGCAGTTGGAGGCTTAGGCTATAAATACTAGTTGTAGTCGAAGACTAAACACCTTTCAACTTTTAGCTTTCAAGTTATTACTTACATAGAAAATTTCTGTATTCAAAGTGCGATAAATGAGAGCAAACTCTACTGTAACAAAAAACTTACGATATCTTTCTAATGAGAGAAAGAAAAGGCTAAGAGCCTGAAGAGGCTAAGATAGCAGAAAGAATACTTTGTGTAAGAGACCTAAAGAGGCTCTAAAAGGGAAGAAAGAATATTTGTAAAGTTGAAGAAGTATAGTGAAATCTCATAAGAACTCTGAGGACTGGACGTAGCCCAAGGTTTAGGGTGAACTAGTATAAAATCGCAGTGTCTATCTTCTAACATTTCACTTTAATTTCTCTTGTTCTTAAACAAGTATATAAAAGTTATTTGTGATTTAACCACGTAGCTATTTTTGTATAACATTTTTGGTATTCATGTAATAGTTTGAAAAAAGTTCTTTTCAAGAAATATCAAAGATTTTTGTATTCACGAAAAGAATACGCAATTCAACCCCCCCTTCTTGTGTATTTTGTATATTGTACGTGAATTCTATATTAATAAGTGATTTACTTTAGTTGGTATCAGAGCTCAGTTTCTAAGAACCACCTTTACAAAGTGAGGACAAAGATCTATAATTGAATCACATGTTTTTATAGCTGAAGATGCCTTCGTCATAAGACCTCCTGCATTCAATGGTGAGGATTATCATTATTGGAAGGACAGGATGCAGCTTTTCATAGAATCCACACACATTGATCTTTAGGATATCGTCGAGAATGGGTCATACATACCAATGGATGATGAAGGAAATATCATTCCTCGTACCATATGGTCAGCCGATTATAAAGTTAGATTTCAATTAAACTCAAAGGCCAAGTTCTTTTTGAGTTGTGCTTTACGCAGAAGTGAATATGATAAAGTTCATGGATGTGAAACTGCAAAGGATGTAACGCCCCAAAGTAGGGGTTAGAATATTACGAAATATGCTTACTATTGGAATATGTATTAAATTGTGCATAAGTATTATGCTTATTATTGGAATATGTACTCAA
>JANKOE010000003.1:29923779-29934887 GCA_026284465.1 Erythroxylum citrifolium
CTACTCTAACAATCTCACAATACAAACATAAGTCGAGTTGTGTCACTATACAAGTCGAGTTATGGGTATCGTGACTGCATAAGTCGAGTTACATCATGTATAAGTCGACTTACACTAACACCAATACCACGTCGGATGATTATCAGTTTGAGGTGGTTACAAAACTCAACTGAATAACTGATTCTTCAAAGATCAAGAAACAAGAAGAAAGAAGCAGTTATTAAGAAGCGGTTGAAGATGAAGGCTATAAATACGAGTCAGAGTCGAAAACTACAAAAAAGTCAGAGATTTTCGCAAAAGAGTTAGTGAGATTCAAAAAGCTAGAAATTGCATTGTGCTAAACGTAGAGCTATCCTTATCTGTAACAAAAGCTCGAAACATCTTTCAGTTGAAAAAAGAAAAGCAGATAGCCTGAAGAGGCTAAGTGTGAAAGAATACTTGTTGTAAGAGACCTGAAGAGGCTCGGAAGAATACTTGTAACTTTGCGAAGTATAGTGAAATCTCATAAAGATCTCTGAGGATTGAACGTAGTCCACGGTTTAGGGTGAACCAGTATAAATATGTTGTGTCGACACTCTCTCTCAACTCTCAACTCTCAACTCTCAACTATTAATTTTTAATCTTACTGTTTTCATACGAGAATTTAGAAAATATTTTACAATACTGCTTTTCAATAGTTTTGAGAAAAGAATAAGTTTTAAAGAAATTCTGAAAAAGGGGGATCATAAAAAAAAATACACAATTCAACCCCCCTTCTTATGCATTTGTATATCGAGTATTAAGTCTATATTAATATGTGATTCACTTCAAATCAATCAAATGTTATTGATGTAACAATTCAATTCAACTCTTAAACTTGTCATAAGCTAATTAAGTCTGACCCAAATTGATAATTTAAGGTAATTAAAACAAATTATTTATTTAAGTCGAATTTAATTAATTCGAATAATGTTTAAGAGATGAGCTAGATTATCATCAATAACATTTGATTAGTTTACATGTTATATTCATATCACATATATTTCATTGTTATTTTTAATAAAAGATCAAGAGAATGGATTTTTATTAAAAATTTGAAAATTTTAAAGATTATGAAGTTTTTTAATTAATAAACAAAGAAAAACCACATGCTTTTTTACCCTACTTTCTAATAGATAACATTTGAAATTTTAGAATATTTTGAAAAATGTTATAAGTTATTTAAAATATTTAATGAGACCTTAAGATAATAATTTGTAATGTGATTTAAAACTAGAACAATTCATAGATATAGTCTTTATACTACCTTTATTAATCAAAGAAAAGCAGTGTTCTCTAAATTATCATTTTCATAACTTTTAACTAATTTTATGTATGTAAAAAAAAGGGTGATATTTAATGTGTGGCATTAGTTATTTTGCAATATTTAGCACGATCTCATATTAAACATAATAGATATTGTTTGAATAAAACTTGACATTAAAAATAAACTTGTAGTCCACGTAAAAAATCACTTATAATATTATGTGCCCTAAAGTTAACTTGGAGAAATCTTTACTTCCCATTTCTGAATCTAATAAAATAGATGGCTCCCATTGCGCCTAAACTGAGTGAAGAGCATGCTACTTGAATAAATAGGCAGAAGAGAATCAAAATAGGCAGAAGAAAATAACTGTTTTGGTTATATAGTTATATACCATTGAGTGGATGTAAATGGTATGAGATCTGGCACAAGATACGATGGTGAAGTAATTCAGAGAGGACGGACAATTGGGTCCAGTGATTGGGAATATGCGGATGCGGGGAATTGGAATTAGAGCAAGTTCCAGGCCTTTATTTTGTCTTTTACTTTGTTTGCCATTTCCAATCTTTTAATACTGAAAATGACTTGGGGAAAGCTACGCATTTATTCCATTCACAACTAGTAGACAAAGAAGGCAAAGTACATTTAGCAGGGAAGTATCCGCCAAGCCAAAGTCGAGAAATGTGAGGTGAGAGCTTAGGTTAAGATATTAAATTATGATAGAGTTTACATTTTGACCTTTTCAGATATAAAAGTTTGCTATTACGCGTGAAGCATGGCATATCACTTTTGTAATTAATCAGCATTGGGAATAGGTTTGTAAATAATTAGCTAATTAACGAGTTACCTTCATCTTAAATAATGCGAATAAGCTTCTCCCGTGGAATTAACTCCTCGTCGACCTGTAATTAATTAATGCGAAGATATTTGAAGCGTTTTATGAGTCATCATTTACGTGATGCTTATCTACAAATCACTATTTATTGAATTTCATAACTGATATCAAAGTTACTTGAATCACTCCATAACATAATCACCATTCATTAAACTTAATCCATGAATTTTTATTTTTTTTAACTTCATTCCTCACTCTACACTAATAATTAGATTAAAGGAGATAAATTGAATAATAGCTAAATGAAGTCATATACAATTAGGAACATCAACTTTTAAATGAAAATCTTAAGACAATAATTTTATATATTAACTCATTTCATCTTTATATTGTTAGTGAATATATAAAACCAATTAAGCTGACCTCACACAATAGCTTAAGTTATTGTGGTGAAACGGTCACTTAACATGGTATCAGAGCCTTTATGACCAAGTGGATTTGAGTTCAAATCCTACCACCCAATATATAAAACTAATTAAGTTGACCTGGTGAAACGGTCACTTAACATATATCTCTTTTAAAAATTTTACTTTTAAATTTCTAATATTTACTTCTTACAGATAAATCCATCACGCTACACTATCTTCTTCAACACATAACTAAATTATTTTCAAATAACTTCTTCCAATAAATCCATCCACACTGCATTATCTTCCTTAACCCATAACTAAATTATTTCAAATAACTTCTTCTAATTCCTCTAAATTGTGCTGACATAGTCTTCTTCTTTTTTAAGTGCTAACTTGATATATTATACTATAAGAAGGACTATTTAAATAATTATTATATTTAGTCTTCATTTTTAAGTGCTGCGAGAGTATGTCTAAGGAACTGGAGAGAAGGAGGGATGTTGAATACCCGATCTATAGGGAGAGGGAGGCGTGAACAAATTAAATACCAAAGGGGAGAAGGGAAATCTAGAAGAAGATGAGATGAGATGAATACATAATATTACGACTCTCGAACTGATTCTTGGAAGCTCTTGGTAGAAAGGCACCAAAGAAGATGAGATGAGTTTGGGAAGAAACAGTAACGAAAAAAATTATAAGATAAATCAACTTTCTCTTTTAATTTATACATGCGTTCAGATTTCAAAGAATTATCTTTAATTAATTAGTTGTAAGAATTTATGATTATGCCCCAACTATGAGATTGTTATGTAAATTGCAAATAGTTATTCCAATTTTTTAAACTATTTCGTGAATTGAGTTTACCCAAAACTGATAAATCCAAAAATAATAACAGAATAATTGATATATCATTTAAACACTTAATTTTTAACCATTTTTAATGTAATTACGTTACAAATGCTATATTATTGTCTAATACAAAGGCTATATAATTGTCTAACTTTCAAAAAATCACAAATCATTAAAGATGTTTAATTTAGAATTGTTGATTAATTTAATTTTTTTGTTATGAAATAATAAGAATATTTTATTCTCTTCTTTTATACATTTAAAGATCATAAAATTATGTCACAAGTTCAAACTTATTGTTTAGGATAATTTAAGAATGTGTTAAAGAGAGATACTTAAACTTTAAAGAAGTATATTTAAAGAAGACACTAAGATAGTTATTAATTAGTAATTTAGTATAGATAAGTAATTTTGTTCATGATAATTTAAGATTGTGTTAAATAGTGATATTTAAACTTTAAAGAAGTATATCCAAAGAAGGACACTAAAATATTATTAATTAGTAATTGAGTACTGATCAATTAAGTTTTAAAGAAGTATGTTTAGAAAAGAGCACTGAAATTTAATCACGCTTCAACTTTTGAGTGATTTTTATATTTATTCAATCTTCAAAAATATTTCTATTTCTATTTCCTATTCGAATTGATTTTTTAATGTTTTCAATTCTTTTTCAACATCTTTTCTGTTTCTTCTATATATACTTTGAATCATTGTGTCAAGATCACAAGTTAATTCCCCTTTTATTGTTATTTCTGTTGTTGGTTGTGATGATTGAAGTCAAATATCATATTAGGTATAAAAGACATAAGAATCAAGAAGCCAAAGTTAAAGAGTATTTTCATTTTTAGACTTTTATCTTTTCTCTTTTCGTTTCATTTTCCTCTTTGGTTCGTTATTTTGTGACTTATTTTTGTTTTAATTATTATTGTGAATTGTTTTGTATAAAACTAACAATTATTTTTCTCACATTTTCAAGTTAAAGTTATAATGGAGAATATAGAATCATTAGAAAGAGATTCGATGAATATAGTATCCTTTACTTGTAGTAATTTTGATCCATCATGAAATTATTTTTCTTCTTCTCAAGCATCTGATGGGAATATCATGCATGTGTTAAGGATAATATAGCTTTTTGTAAAAAAGTACCATTCGATGTGCATGAGATGATTGGAAAGTACTTACAACAACAAGTAAAAAGGAAAATAAAGAGGCCCATAATATATCTTTTGGAGATGATAAAGGACCACAAATATTAGATAAATGAAAAAGGAAAAAAGGAAAGCTACTATTGATATAGATTCTTATTTTCCTCTAAGAACTACACCTAGTTCTCAATCTAGTTTAAAAAGTGTTTTAGTTAATAAGGATGTTATATTGTGATGTAAAAGAGCATGGGCTAGATGGTTCTATCATTCATATATTCCTTAAAATATTTTAAGTTCACCATATTTTGCAAGAAGCAATAGATGCTACAACAACAATAGATCCGGGATTTAAGGTACCTTCTTATTATGAGATGCATGCGCCTTTGCTTCAAAATTTAAAAAAGGAATGTCAATTGATTATAGATACATATAAGTTTGGTTGGAAATCAACAAAAGATATTATTATGGCAAATGAGTGGACTGATCAATGACAAAGAACCTTGATTAATTTCTTAGTTTATTGTAATATTGGAATAACTTTTATCAAGTTCGTTGATGCTTTTGATATGATAAAAAGTGCTAATGCTTTGTTTGAATTATTTTATAAAATGTCGAATAGGTTAAACCAAAGAATGCTGTGCATTTTGTTACAAATAATATGTAGCCAATTATATATCAGTTGGGTACTTATTACAATCAAAATATGGGCACATTTATTGGTCTTCATGTGCTACTCATTGTATTTGTGTATAATCATATCACATTTTTGTCACAGTTAAGAAAGCAAGAAGATTGGGTTGAGATTGAGCTTCTTGTTGCTACCGAGTTTGCAACAACATTTATTACTTTGAAAAGGATTTAGAAACATAAGCAACTACGTCAAAATTTAGTGAAAAGTAAACATTTTTCAAGATATAAGTTATCAAATAGTGAAAAAGGAAAAGAAGTTTGTGCTATTATTCTAGATAATAAATTTTAAAATGCTTGTTTTATCATTGTGAAGATTGTGGCTCCGCTTATAAAGTTGTTAAGGATTGTTGACATAGATGAGAAGCCATCTGGGGTATATATATGATGATATGTATAGAGCTCACAAAAAATTATAAATCTTTTTAATGGGAAGAAGGAATTGTACAAGCCTTATATAGATATTATTGATCGACAATGAGATAAGCATCTTACTCAAAGGATCCACTTAGCAACTTATTTTCTCAATCCTTATTGCCTATATAGAGGAGACACCTGTACAAATAATATAATGGGCGAACCGTCTAATATGACTGAATGAAAAGGTATTTTCTCTATTGATGAGCAATCACAAGCGAGAAATGAAATGAAATTATATCGTGACGATCTAGAGAATTTTGTTAGAACATCAACAAAAAGAGAATTTATGATGAAAAAAATGTAGCCTGATAAGTTTTTATACTTTTAAGTCATTCTTTACTTATTAATTATATATATATTTATTTATTTTTCATAACTATTGATTTAAAATACAGATAAGTGGTGGAGATTATTCGATGAAAATGTTTCAACATTGAGAAAACTCACTATTAAATTACTCAGTTAAATAGCTTCTGCATTAGGTTGTGAACATATTTAGAGCGTTTTTTAATGTATCTATACAAAGAAATGAAATCGTTTGGAACATCAAAGACTTAATGACCTTGTTTACATTACTTATAATTTGAGAATGAAGAATAGATATTGTATACTTTTTGTTTTTATTTCATTAATTTTATTTTTATTATTAACTTTATAATTTTTCTATTATGTGTTCAGAGCATTAGTAAGAGGAGAATGTATGATTTAGTTGATATTGATTGTATTAAATATACTGATTTTTGGTCAAAGAAGAATAACTATCGCCTGTTCTTGATTATAATGAACTTTTGACGATGATGAGGTATAACTTCTTTCAGAAATATAATTTTGTTTTTATTGTTATTTTAAGTTTTATATTAGCTTTAAATTTATTTATTATTATTTAATTATATAATAATGTACATTGATATATTTTTTATTTCAATAAAATATTTTATTCTTACTTACTCTTATAATTTTTACTTTTTATTTATTATAGACCAATTTTATAACAATTAAACACCAATTAAATTTTTAAACTTTAAACATTTCCTTTAATAGATTCAATAACCATTCTAATTTTTTAAACATTGATCCGTAAACTAAAATAGTCATCAAATGACCAAATGCAAAAAGCTTATAGCCACAGGAAATTTTGTAAATTTTAACACATAAGATACTGTCTAAGTAAAGTAAAATAAAAAGAAATCCTTTTAGACTTCCCTTTCCTAATCAGACGGGGCCTTCTCAGTAGTCAGTTCTCACTCGCACAGGACCACTACCGTCACAGGCTCACAGCATTCTCTTGTATAAATTCCTCGAACGCAAATCCTGTCTTCTCCCACAGATATCCCTTCCTCTCTGCTGACACCAATCCTATCTTCTCTATCAACGCAACAAAGCAAAACAAAACATGGCAACATCATGTCCTACATTTATTGGATCAGACAACCTCTCCAATGATGCTCCTTCTGTATCCTCTTCCGTTGTACTCACCCAAGACGACCTCAAGAAAATCGCCGCGTTTAAAGCCGTAGAGTTCGTCCAGTCGGGCATGGTCGTCGGCCTCGGCACCGGCTCCACGGCCAAGCACGCCGTCGACCGCATCGCCCATCTCCTCCACCAAGGAAAATTGAAGAACATTATCGGCATACCCACCTCCAAAAAGACACACGAACAAGCTCTCTCTCTTGGCATACCCTTGTCCGACCTCGACTCCCACCCCACCGTCGACCTCTCCATCGACGGGGCGGACGAGGTTGACCCTGATTTCAATCTCGTCAAAGGCCGAGGTGGGTCATTACTCCGAGAGAAAATGATCGAGAGTGCCAGTAAAAAGTTTATCGTTATTGTTGACGAGACCAAGTTGGTGAAGCATGTTGGTGCTAACGGTGCGATGCCTGTGGAAGTTGTTCCCTTTTGTTGGAAGTTCACCCGAGAAAGGTTGCAGAAGTTGTTTGATTACGCTGGTTGTGAGGCAAAGTTGAGGTCTACTAGCGTTGGTGGTGGTGAGAAAGGTGAGGCTTTTGTTACCGATAATGGGAACTATATTGTGGACTTGTTTTTTAAGAGGGATATCGGAGACCTGAAAGCGGCTGGTGATGCAATTTTGAGGCTCGCTGGGGTTGTTGAGCATGGGATGTTTATTGATATGGCTACCACTGTCGTTGTTGCCGGTGAGCATGGCGTGAGATTGATGCCAGATGAGAAGTAGTTGATTGAGGCGGCTTTCAACTTTTAACAAATTTGGAGATTTTCGTATTTTGTTGTAACAGTAATTGTACTTATTACAGTATGGCATCGATGCCAGATGAGCAGTTGATGGAGGTGGGCTTCAACTTTCAACTAATTTGGAGAATTTTCATATTTTGTTGTAACAGTAATTATAGTTTGGCCATTTCCTCAGAATTCAGGAAAGGAAAACAGGAGTTTATTCAGGAAAGGAATTAAGGAGAATAGGAGTTTACTAAGATTTTGTGGGGTAGAAGGCGGAATGACGCGTAACTTGATGTATTAACTCAGCTGTCTGTCTCCTGTCTTTTCCAAGATATGCTTTCCATTTTTTATTGGGTTATTTATTAGTTAAACTCGGTTTTTGATATAACTAATGTTTCGATTTGACTTCATTCAGAAGACTCGTGTCTCGCAAAAACTTATGCTGTGTCGTGTGGGCTTGTTATCAACTGTGCATAGCTGCGGTCCAAAGTTATCTTCGTAATGCGTGCTCCCTGCTGATCATGTGGTTAGAAAATGGAGGAATTTATCGGTTCACTCATTCAGCAAGAATTTGTAATGGTTGGGTCCTCAATATTCGATTGCACTATTCTGGTTCATGGTCTAGGATACGAGTCTAGCTATCTGTCATTGGAGCAGACGGCAATCTTTGTCAGGATCTGTCAAAATTTTACCACCAAAAACGTTAATTTAATTAATGAAATCGAGGCTTAGATGACAGACCCTAAGCTTCCAATGGAATATCGTGGGTACGGACTGATAATTTTATATCAGGAATGAAACCTTCGATTGGAAATCTGGAACCCTTATCCTGAGAAAACCTTTGCAAAAGTGCAGAAGATTTCTGATATATGGGCATAAATCACTTTGTTAAGGGATTCATGCAGAAGATTTCTGATGGGCATAAATCACTTTGCTTAAGGGATTCATTCCCTCTAAACGTTATTAAGTAGAGTCTTTCCGAAACAATATCAGTTGGTTCGTTTGTTGAATAGAATTGTGTGCAACTGCAGTTGGTATACCAGATGGTTTCCAAACGGTAAGAAGAAGTCACGTTTTTCCTGATGGCATCGGAAGAGATAGAATGGTCTACGGAATTGCTTCCTCTAAGGAATGAGGTGCTCTTGATGTGGAATACTTTAGCTATTCTAAAGATTATCAGAACTCTTGTGGTTGGGTTGGTCATGCTAGGTCCAGTCTAAGGCCTATGCATCGACAGCCCATTTGTAGTTGGTAACCTTCCATGCATACGTAAAGACCTAAACCTAGCAACTATTCTGTATAAAAGGTACTATTTCACCATGATACAGGTACGAGGTTACAACCCTAATCTTCTCTGTTCTTAGCAACCAAAACTCTCTCAAAAAGATTAACTTGAGCATCGGAGGGGTCTGTCGGCAGTCAACCCCCAGCGTGCCTTATTTGTTTTGCAGGGGTCCTTTAGCTGAAGTCAGTCAGGATCATGGATCCAAATAGCAATGTCCAGCCCCATCAAGTTCAGGCAGAACCAGTTGGCGCTCACCGTGGGGCCCGACATCAGAGCACCACATCTAGAAACACACAGGTCAGTCAGGGAGCAGCAACCAATCCTGATATGGCCGCTGTCACAGCCCTTGCGCTGCAACGGATGGGTTTGCAGTTACCGTCACTCTCCCACCACCACATCACGAGTCTCGCACTCAATCTTCGCACCCGAATGATCTACCACAACTTCAGAACCAAGATCAAGAAGAACAGAGCGTAGCCCTGGAGGACAACGCCGAGGCTAATTCGCATCCTAATTACCAGCGCCCCCTAGACGCAAATCTTCCTACACCACATCAAACATCCCTCACCCGAAGACAGATAGAGGAAGTGGCTGATCTATTGATTCGCCAAGTTCTACAGTCTCAGCTGGAACAACAACAGACCCCCGCTTGACAGATTGGTGTGATGGTCGACCACCATCCTGCTGAAGATCTGGAAAAGATCGTGGAAGATCGAATCAATATGGCCATGAATTCCAGTCTAGCTCATCCATCAACGCAATACAGCTCTCCCTTCATCCCGGCCATCCTGAATAGCCTCCCAGCGGTCGGTACCAAAATATCGATGCCAAAAAAATATAATGGAAAGACCGATCCCCTATACTATCTGCAGCACTTCTAGTCGATGATGAACTTACATTGCGTTCCGGATGTCATTATATGTAAGGCATTTTGTACCGCTTTTCAAGAAGGAGCTCGGGGATGGTTCAATAGTCTACCCCCGTGTTGCATCACTTGCTTCGAGGATTTTAAGCTGCTATTCCTCAATCAATTTGCTACCAGTAAGCGGCCACAGAAAACTGCTCTAGAGGTGATGCAGTTGACCTAGGGAAGAAACGAAAGTTTGTGGGAGTTCATCACTCGGTTCAACAATGAAGTAGTTGAAGTCCCTGATCTCACCTGCTCATCCATGTTGGCCGCCCTTATGAGTAACACGAGGGATGAGGAATTTAAAAAATCATTGGCCCTCGACCAGCCCAGATCTATTCAGGAGATAAGAAATCGAGCAGATAAATATATCCAGCTGGAGGAAGTGTTGAAAAATACAAAGCGTAGAGCAGGTGATCGTGAGCCGAGCGGCAGAACTGAAGATTCACACAAACGATAGAAGGATCGGTCTAGTTGGAGAAAGTCGATCGACCGACAGAACTAACGATGCGAGTCCTTCACCCCACTCAACAGGCGGTATGCGGAAGTATTGGAGGTTATGAGAGCTGAAGGGGATCCTTTCCGAGAACCCAATGCATTGAGAACTCCTTCGACCAAGAGGGATTCTTCTTTATATTGTCGTTTCCATAGGGATGTCGGTCATGACACAGAGGATTGTTGGGACTTAAAGAAAGAAATCGAACTCCTTATCTAAAGGGGAAGGTTACGTAGATTTTTGAAGTACGGAAACAATGCCGATCGAGATAATGAGGGTAGGACTGATCGGTCCGACAACTGGCAAAGGCCTTGGAGGCAAAACGACAGGAATGGTGGAGGGAGGCAGAACAAGAATACTGACGATCGACGTGACACGAGGGCACAGTCCAGGGCGAGAGATGATAGAAATGCCAAACGACAAGATGACCGACCAGTTAGGGTCATCAACATGATTTTTAGGGGTAGTGCAGCAGGAGGGTCGACCGCTAAAGGTAGAAAGAGGTATGCCAAGCAAGTTATTGAAGACTTGTCAGCCAAGAAAAAGAAGCAGAACAATGGAGTAATTTCATTCGATGAATCTGATCTAGATGGTGT
>JANKOE010000003.1:29934987-29959727 GCA_026284465.1 Erythroxylum citrifolium
TTGGTAACCTCCCATGCATACGTAAAGACCTAAACCTAGCAACTATTCTGTATAAAAGGTACTATTTCACCATGATATAGGTACGAGGTTACAACCCTAATCTTCTCTATTCTTAGCAACTAAAACCCTCTCAAAAAGACTAACTTGAGCGTCGGAGGGGCCTGCCGGCAGTCAACCCCCAGAGTGCCTTATTTGTTTTGCAGGGGTCCTTTAGCTGAAGTCAGTCAGGATCATGGATCAAAATAGCAACGTCCAGCCCCATCAAGTTCAGGCAGAACCATCTTGAATTCCAGAAATTGCTATATTTGAGTTAGACGTTGATAAATGTGCAAGGATTATTGAATGTAATAATGCAGTTGTCCGTTTCTGGCTCATTTTTTGATCGTTTCAATATTGACATTGCTCATTTTATAATCTATGAGTTTCTCCAGTCCTTTCTTCATCTGACATACGACATTATTGGTGGTCCTATATCTTATTGTTTTAATCCAGATCCTTTGTCCAATATTACTCTGTTTTATTCTGTCTCATGAAATTTCAGTCATTTATTTTGCGGGACTCACGCGGGACCTATGTGGGACCCAAATAAATAAATGGCTGAGATTTACTAGACACAATAAAACACCATAATATTGGGCAGAGAATTTGGACTCTTGTCGTTCATATCTTAGCTGGGTGGCCCCAATGCTTTCCTCCACTATTTGCTCCACTTTAAAAACCAGTTCTAGTATCTTGGGAAGCAATTGGCCTTTCTTCAATGGAAAAAGCTGGTTATGTGTGGCCGGGTCTCACTATAATAAAAATCATTAAAATATTTATATTTTTTAAAATAAAATTGTAATATTTTTTTGTTACAATTGGGGTTCGCTGACTATAGTCATGACCAACGAGCCACGACATCGGCTCCTTCTTCTGCCAGTTGACAAAATAGCAAATTATATATTAATTGCTAGGATGTCCCAAAGATTGTTAGAATGTGAAGTATCTAACAAGCAAAAGTAGATGATTCACATTAGGGTTGTATATGGTGCGACTTAATTTGAATTTGAAAATCTCCACAAATCGTACCAAATATTGAACATTTTAAATTTTGATTCTTAAAAATTATATTGAAAAATTTTATTTTTATGAAAATTCAATAAAATAAGTTCTTTTTGTACAATAAATAACATGTTTAAAGTTTATCCTAATGAATTGTATAACTTATTTAAATATAAATTGTTAAAACTTAAATAAATAATATTTTTATTATCTAGATAATCTTATCTATGCAATTAATTTTGTTTTACTAAGAGTCAATGTTTTAAAAACTAGACTAAAATTTAAACTGATATGACAAGAGGTTTAAGGATTAAAAGGTTCAACCGATATTAGACCATCATAAAATTGGTTAAAAATTGAATAAAATTTAAAATTATTAAATATGATTGAAGAAGCATGTCCTTAATTTAAAGTTTAATTGAAAATAAAGACTATTAAAAATGATTTGGGATTCTTGTTTACCTTAAAGAATGATTGAAAAGGAGGTTCCTTTTTCCAAATGAAAAATTATACAAAGGTATCCTTTGCCTTAAAAATAGAACTATAGTAGAAATTTAGGGTGTATCTTTAGAGTGGACATATGCAAGTATTGTTTGTCGAACCAATATAAACTAGTTTGTGTTTCTCCTTCCTTTCTCTTTATTTTTATTGTTTACAAATATATAATTAGTTTACTTTTATTTCTTTCTTGCATTTATGATAATTTGGAGACTTTTTTTTAGTTAGTGAAATTTATTTAAATCTTGATTTCACCCCCCCCCTTAGGTGCCATTAGGGAATATTAAAAAGGAACTATAGGCATTGTGATATCTAACAAATATCACATAATTATCTATTTAATAAGATATTGACCCCCATTTAATTTCTACCGCAATATTATTTTAAAGTTTTCATCAATTGTTCAGAAAATATTTACTTCAAAAACTTAACCAACTCTACTCAATTATATGAAATCTTATCCTTTTTTATCCTTACAAATTCCTTTAAATGAAGATCTAAACTTATATCTTTTTTTTAATGCAATGTAAATAGTATATCGCACAAAATGTTATATACATGGATCTTTGGGGCATACCCCGATCCTTTGTATGATCCCAAAACCTACATCAATTATAACCATCTCCCCAATACATTAAAAGCAATAGTAACCATGTTCTCTAATAGAACTGAAAAGAGGCTATATACAAGATTACATGAAGTGCATCAGCCTAAATATATATCATATTCCCAATACAGCTAGTATACGTAAGATTACAACAAGATCCCTCATAAATTCCCCAATATAACCAGGGGGTATGATCAAAAGTACAACCAGCTAGCATCGATAATCAGCCTTCACCGAATGCCCCAACACACCTCCAAAGTAGCAGCCACAACATGCATCGTATTCCCCAATACAGCCGAAAGGGGGGTTGTAAGCCAAGTTGCTTCAAGATCCCTCGTACAGCCTAAGAGTCACGAGTGTAAGCCAAAGCCAACCTCAATTGCTACCATTTCCTCAATACATCCCAAGAGAAACTATAAGTAGAAATACACCAAGTACCCCAATACACCTGAAAAAAGGCTAGAAACACAATAATACATTCAGTTTGTCTCTACCTACAATGCAGTAACCAAAATAACCCAAAATAAGCCAAATGTTCCAATACACTCGAAAGGAGACTCAAGATCCTTCATAAGTTCCCCAATACAGCCGAAGGGAGGCTATGATCAACAGTACATGAATTTACATCCAGCTAGTGACTATAACCAACATTCACCGAATGCCCCATTACACCCAACGGGAAGCTAAATACAAAAATACATCATATTTCCCAATACATCCAAAGTATCAACCAAAACAATTCTCATATCCTCCCCATACAACTAAAAAGAGGCTAGAAGCAAGCTTAAGTCAAAATTTCACATGCATCCGAAAAATAAAAAAGTAATAAGGTCAATAGGGTATAATCTATATAAGATTCTATACATTACTTTTTTAATTTTACAACCACATCTAAGCTCGTAGCAGAAGTAGACTCCAACTGGGTGATATTACTTGTCTTCCATATCATGTATATGGTGCAAATGAGGCCAAGTTTTGCAGCTTTGCTTCTAATAAGTGCTCTGGTGTAGTCTTGTTGGATCCATTTAATTGCACCAGGTAGTGAGGACATAGTGCGAATTAGTCCTAACCATGTCTTGATAGCTCTCCATACTTCATCTGTAAAAACACAATTGAAAAACGAATGGTCAACAGTTTTTGTTTCTCTATTACATAAGACATATGTTCTTTCTATCTCTAAAAAATGTAGGTTATCCTTGGTTGGTAGTCTGTTCTGGAGACTTAACTAAGCAATGAAGGAATACTTTGGAGGTATGTATTTCTTCCATATAAATGCCATCCGTGGTTTCCTTGTATGTTTTACCTGAATTAATTCATAAATCTTATGTGATGATGAAACTCCATTTTACACATAACTTGTGCATACCCTGGATTACTTCTATCTGGCCTCTTAGTTTTTCTATCAAGTTGTCTCGAATCCATGCTAGCTTTTTCAACAAAGGTGAGTTTTGGTTGTGGGGAACCCACTCTTAAATTGTTGTGCCCCTTAGGTATTCTTTATGTGTCCACCATACCTATAGTGATTATGCCTTGGCATGAATGTTCTATAGTACCTTGGCTAGCAATGCAGTGTTCCAATTCTTGCAGTTTTTCAGCCCCAGCCCTCCTTTACCTTTTGGAGTACAAATGCTTTCCCAAGCCACTCTGAAATGCCTTCCACCCAATAAGACAACCTACAAATGGAGTTTAGCCTTTCCAGGATTGCATTGGGGATAGAGAATGCTTGTAACCAAAAGGAGAGCACTCCTTAGATAACAAAGTTTATGAGCTCTATTTTGCCCGCATATGAGAGGGATTGGCCCCTCCAAGAATTCAAATAGGTCTCTACAGATGCTATTAGCACTGAAAACTGAGCCACCGAGACCTTCAAAGGAGCCAATGGAACTCCCAAATAGCAAATAAGAAAGTCCCCTAGAGGGTACTCCACCAACTACCTTAAATTCTCCCTCTCATATCCATCCACTCTTGCTAGATAAATACTTGACTTTAACACACTCATTTTTAGTCCTACCACCCTTTCCAATTCTTGCAATGTACCTACTAATATGCCTACCGAGGCATGATCTACTCTGGAAAAGAGCATAAGGTTGTCAACAAAGACAATATGGGTTATGCTTAGCTGCTTACACTTCAAATGGAAGTGAAAATGGGGATTACTTGTTCTGTTTCTGATCAGCCATGACAAATATTCCATTACTAGGAGGAATAAGGTTGGCGACATTGGGTCACCTTGTCTTAGTCCCCTTCGGCCTTTGAACATTCCATACATAGAGCCATTTATAGAAATTGAGTATGAGGTAGTTTAAACACATTCCATGACCCAACCTGTGAACTTTGTAGGGAATCCCAAGCTTATCATCATATCCTCCAGAAATCCCTATTCAATCGTATCATAACCTTTAGTAATGTCTACTTTGATCGTGCATCTAGGTGAAATCCTCTTTATTGTATACCCCCTTACTAATTCTTGGGCCAAAATCACATTATCCATCATGTTCCTACCTAGTACAAAAGTAGCCTATGCTGCATTTACTATTTTCCCTTGAGTTCAATCTTAGTCTTCGGGATAAGGGTAATAATGCAATGGTTGAGCTGTTTTAGCAGGTTACCAGTAGCAAAAAATTCTTATACTGCTGTTATAATATCTGGCCTGACTCTATCCCACTGTTACTTGAAGAAAGCTGAAGTATATCCATCTGGTCTAGGAGCTTTTTCATCTCCTATATCGAACATGGCCTTCTTTATCTCCTCCACACTGATTGAGGCAACCAAAGCTTCCCCATGATTGTTCATCCAATATCTGCCCACTTCTTACAACATCCACTTCTAGTCTGTTCCGAGGTGCAGTTGTTTCTAGTAGACCCTGGTAAAAATTAAGACAACAACTTACCACTTCTTCCGTTGAGGTTGTAGCACTGCCATCTTCTCTAATTATATGGAAGACTGTGTTCTGCTTTGCTCTTTTCTTTACAACTGCATGGAAGTATTTACTATTCTTGTCTGCCTCAATAAGATGAGTGCATTTAGCCTTCTGTTGGTAAAAGAGTCTTTCTGCCTCCATTAGAAAGTCAGCATACTTCCTTTTATCCTTCACCTCTTGTCTCAATTCAATGTACTCTGGCCTGCTTAAGGAAGCCTTTTAAGCTATTTGAAATGCCTCTTGTGCTATTATGGCCTTGGAAGAAATGTTCCCATAAGCTTCAGTATTCAGTGGCTTCAGAGAATATTTTAACTCTTTTAATTTCCTACATAGGGTAAATTGTGCGGATCCTTCCACTATTCTCTCCCATTTTCTATCTAAAACTTCCTGTATCTAAGGATGCTTCAGCCACATGTTAAAGAACTTGAAATGTCTCTTGCCTAGCTTTTCTATTCAGTTGAAGTCCACAAGCATTGGACAATGATCTGATTCAATCCTCATTTTCAGGAAATGCACTAAACAGTTGACTCCTAACGTGTCCTAATCTTGGTTCAATAAAACCCTGTCTAATTTAGCCCATAACTGATTTTTGTTCCAAGTATAATATTCCCTCCTGCTTGGAGCATCCTCCAGCCCCATTGTCATTTTGAAGTCTACTAGGTCCTTAAGTAAGTAGTCCGAGGGTGGTTGGCATCCTAACCTTTCCTTTCGATCACAAACACAATTAAAATCTCCCATGATGATCCAAGGTCTTAATGGATCTAGATATTTGACTTGAAGTTTTTGCCAGAGCTCCATTCTACTTGTAACACTATACAATCTATAGACAAAAGAAGCTGTAAAGGATAATTGTGTAGTGCAACATTGAATTTCATGTGTTGATCTCCTACCTCCAAAATTTGACACTTGCAGAAATTGGGATTCCGAATTATACACATTCTACCACCAATAATGAGGTTAAAATTATGATAGTAATCCCATCCTCCAAATCTATTTCTCATCAACTTGTTAAGACTATCCACAGTTAACTTAGTTTCTAGTAAGCATGCAAAGTAACAATGGTGTTGCCTAAGTAGGGTGGCAACACTATATTGTCTTAAGGCCTTGTTTAGGCCTCGGACACTCCAGCAGAATGACTTCATTTTTCAGGTTGAGGAGGTCTACCCTCTCCTGTAACCTTTTGGATTTCTGTACTGCTTCGCACTGCCACTCTATAGCTGCCTTCTGGCCTTTGTAAGTTCTTCCTCACATTTACTGTTTTACTCTGCATTACTTCCTTTCCTTTATTAACACTTTTGTGTTTTTGTACTTCTTGCCATTCCCCTTGGTTCATTTTTGAGTTGTTCATCGGAGGTTGGATGCTTGGTCAACTCCTTTTTGTCAAATCCTCCTTATCCCCCATTCCTTCTTCAGCTACTTCATTTTGTAGTTGTTATTCATCTTCCTTGTTAGGAATTTCATCCTGAGCAACCTCTACTTGATTACCAGATTGTTCCCTTCTCTCTGCCTCCTTCTCCAAATCAGACAGATTCTCATGTTCCAACAATTCAGTATCATCTACCTCAGTTGTCTCCTTCATTTGCTTCTTCTTTATTTTCCCTTTACACTCAAAGGGAGTGTGGTTAAATTTCCTGCAATGACAATAGTAACTCGGGAAAGTCTCAAGTATCACCATTTGAGTATATCTATTGTACTTAGGCAATTTTACCTCAAAGTTAGTTACAGGACTTTTAGACACATCCACTTCCACCAATAATCCTGCATAACCGATTTTAGACTTCATGCTAGTGACCTTATTTGTACACATTGGTCTGCCTATTCTGGATCCCAATTTTGACAGTCCCCCTTTATTCCATAGCTCCAAAGTGACATTAGGTAACTGCACCCATATTGGTACGTCCATAAATTCCTTATAGTCGAAAGCAAATCCTTGTGTAAGTTTCTTTAGTAGCAGGGTTTTCCTATACACTACATACGGCCTTCCTGATAAAACATTCATGCGGTCTTCTTCTGAATTGAACTGGAAGATCATCCACCCCTGATTGTGAGGAAGGATTCTACAGTGCACTTTCCACTTTGCCATTTGCCCTTCAAACCTACCTGTGAAACATCCTACTAGGCAGTATCCCCATGTTTGCTCAATCTCTATTACATCTTCCATCTCCATAGTAACCTCATTGTCTACTTTCATATATTCACGCTTCATTCCTTGATTTATCTCTTGGTTATTTATAAATTGACTGGCATATGAAGCCTTGTTTTTTCCTCCTTTAATATCTGCGCAATCTGGAGTCGACATTTTGTCGAACACCTTCTCTGCAGGCTCATCCTCTTCTGAACTACCAGAGTCTGTGGAGTCTACACTCCCCACACCAATGTCCTCTCCAGCTATGGATGCATCCTTATCTCCCAACTCTTCACTACACAGCACCAGTACCCTCTTTTTTCTCATTATTCAAAATCTTACCTTCCCTGTTTTGAAACCCCGAATGCTCTCGTTCTCGGACCTACCTTGCTAGATTGTTCGTGTTATCCCAGCTCTGTTTACACCCGAAGCCATATTCACTGTTGTCGCCTTTACATTTCCCAGAGACCTATCTTTCTGTAAATCTCTCGTCGCACTCTCGAGACCTGGTGCACTCTGTCCCCTGCATTATGCTTCACATTAGCTATTTTCATCATGGGGACGTTTGACGCGCTAACCTCGTGCACTTCCTCCTTGTCATTGCCTCGAGGACTCACTACTTACAAACCCATTATGCAGTCGGCTATAATGTCTCACCCTTTATGTTTTTTCTTTCCCATATCTTCGAACCGGGAAGTCTGTTAGGGTGTAACTCTGGACTAAATCTTGAATGGAACCTCTTTCTATTACAACACGCTAAATCGACGCAAAATCAAATCTAGGAGATGAATGTTGCTTGCCGTAGGTGTACGATGCCTTGGAGAAAAATCGCCAAGGGTGAGAGCACTCACAACCGTACTGATACTAATAGATGATGTTTGTAACGTAAAATTGTTGTGATAAAACTCTTTACTTGTTTTTAATTAGTATTAAAAAACAATTCATATAATAATAATTTAATGATATTAACCTATATTGAAGCTCGGTTACCAAAAAAAATCTAAAACATAATATTCAATTATAAGAATCATGTACCTCATATCCAAAATAAAAATAATTGTCTTGATTATCAATCACATCCAAATAATTGTTAAACTTTTCAATACCTTATTTTTATTATTTGAATCATTAGAAAAATTACCTAATAAAATAATGTTAGTTTGATCTTATACACGTTAGAGAAACAAATGTGATTAATTGGACAATTTATATTCCAAAATAACTCAATGACAATATTGAGCACCTTTAATTTTTAACAAAATTAATTTTCCAAATCTCATTGCAAATATATCAGCAAACAAGTTTATATAGAATCATATTGTCTTAACCTAATAAATACATCTATATAATTAATAGTAAAATCAAGAATTTTAAATGTAAAAGTTGTCCATATTAGATATGTTGGAGAATGATTCAAA
This sequence comes from Erythroxylum citrifolium, assembly GCA_026284465.1. NCBI lineage: Eukaryota > Viridiplantae > Streptophyta > Magnoliopsida > Malpighiales > Erythroxylaceae > Erythroxylum > Erythroxylum citrifolium. The sequence goes on from JANKOE010000003.1 coordinate 29,943,597, forward strand.
GTTAAAAATGTGGTATTTGTTTAAAGATAAAATTTAGGAGTACTAAGATAGAGTAGTAAAGATAAGATCTATTATTTGTTAGAAGATAAAATTTTATCTATTAAGATAAAGTTGTTATCTATTAGGATTTAAACTTTTAAATTTTTTATTTGTTTGGTTAATCTTTACCTTTCATTGCCTATATATTAACTTCAATGTAAAATATATCCCATCAATAAATTGCTTCTTGCATTATCTCTTTTCTATTATACTTTATTTTAGTTAGTTTCTGATTCTAAAATCCAACATGGTATCAGAGCTCTCAAAGATTTTAAGGGACCTATGAGTGATTAATGCTTTACAAGCTCAAGAGCAAAGAAGGGAAAAGAGACCAAGAAAGTGAAAAGATGGTAGAGGGAGCCTATCTGACAAAGGTTTCATCATCAAAAAAGAAAGGAAATATTCCTCAATATGGCCATTATGAGAAGTTTGGTCATGAAGAGAAAGATTGTAGGCGTAAAGGGACATCTCGATGCTTTATGAAAAAGGATTGCTAGTTTAATAATGAAGAACAAGCAAATATAGTGTAAGTGATTGAAGAAAACAACCTCTTCTAGTTGATGGGAAGTGTACCAAGACGCATCATAGAGAGAAGTGCTCTACAGAATAAGTGATGAGAGAAGTGCTCATGTTAAAGAATAGAGAGAAGTGCTCTAATGAGAAGATTGGAGAGAAGTACTCCAAAGTAAAGAACTGTGGAGAGATGTGCTCTAACCATTGAAGGATGATGGGAAGCACATCATCAAATTCAAAAAGTCTTATAACTTTGAATCAAGAGGGAATGTTGGAGAATGATTCAAAGTTAAAAATTTGGTCTTTATTTAAAGATAAAATTTAGGAGCACTAAGATAGAGTAGTCAAGATAAGATCTATTATTTGTGAGAAGATAAAATTTTATCTGTTAAGATAAAGTTGTTATCTATTAGGATTTAAACTTTTAAATTTTTGATTGTTTGATTAATCTTTACCTTTCATTGCCTATATATTAACTTCAATGTAAAATATATTCCATCAATAATCGTGTCTTGCATTATCTATTTTCTATTCTACTTTATTTTAGTTAGTTTCTGATTCTAAAATCCAACAAGACAATCCATGCATAACTTTTTAATGTAAGAAATGTGTAATTATCTTATCTTTTCCTCAAATTTCTTAAGTAAACCTTTTAAATGTTACACTCCATCATACTGCACTTAGCCAAATTTTTGATTTTGGCTCAAGCTTAACTTAAAGCTTAATTAGGCTTAGACCTGAGCCTGATCGAGTTTTAGGCTCAAATCAAGTCTTACTAAGCTTTGGACTTAGGCTGAGACAAGATCGAAAAGCTTTCTAAGAAAGAAGACCAAAGATCTCTAAGACTATACAGTTGTTATGAAATATAGGATTTTGTGACTTCTTAATAGAGAGTTGTGCATGGTTTAAGAGTCTTTTTTTTAAGGTTTTGAAACTGGTAAGTAGAGATGACATATGAAAATTGTGTCGGCTGTGCTAGGCCCAAGCTATTTTTACACGTCCACCACGGCCCGTCTGGCCCATTAGGAGTTAGACTCCCATGCAAACACAACGACTCACGTAAAAACCTAAACCTAGCGACAACTCCAGGTATATAAAGCATTATTCCTACCGGATTCAGGTATGAGAATACAACTCCGCTTCTCTCTGTTTACAGCAACCAAAAGCCTTACAAAAAGACTGACTTGAGCGTCGGAGGGGCCTTCCGGGAACCAACCCCCGGCGTGCCTTCATCTGTTTTGCAGGTATTTCACAGCCAGAATCGCATAAAACATGGATCAGAACAACGACGTTCAACTCCAACAGAATCCGACTGAACCAAATTCCAAGTGGATTAGATTCAATTCATGGCTTGGAAAAACATTAATCTTTATAAGTAATAAGTTCTTTATATTTTTTTATAAAAGTCCGAGCATAATCCACCATTGTAATATAAACTTTGTAAACACCAAATTAAGGCAAGAAAATGTAATGCAAGTCAAAATTGTCACATCCATACCCCTGCAACAACCAAACAAATACCAATGTTAAATTATGAAAAAATAAATGGAAACAACACCCAACTTCTACTCCAATGCATTATCGGCACAAAACCACGACAAGAGATGAGCATGAGCGATGTTGAAGGTAAATTATGTCTTGATAGATTTTAAAGATAAATTAGAGATTATGAGATAAAGAGAGAAACAGAGTGATGAGGGAGGGAGAAGACAATATTTTGTTTCTTATCTTTTTACAAACAAATGATATCATTTTATTATTTAAACAACATGGTGTCATTCTAAGCCATATTAGCTTGGGTCAAGTAGGACCATAAAGTCTAAGCCTAAGTCTGAGTTTTACTCGATTCTGAATTCTTTTTTAATATTTAAGTTAGAGCCAAATTATGCACAATAATGAATATGAAAAATTCTTCCTATTTATCAGTAAGGTCGTAACCTATAACATACTCTTAACATTGTCAAACACAACATTGTATTTATTACAATATTCTAAAGTTATTAAATATCAAATGCATCAAAGTAGAAGAAAATTAATATTAAAATATATTTCTTAAACATTATTTTCTTCAGGATGCAATTGCATAAAGTTCAAACGTTATTAATGTAATATTATGTCACTATCATATAAATCATTTTTAAATTTTAAACATTCACATATAGCTTTCTAATTTTTTTTAAACATATTTTTCTAAATTACTTAAATTTTTGTGAAGATATTAAAATTTCTAAAAATCTTCCACTAAATTAAGTGAAGATAATAATAAGTGAAACTATAATAAAAATCCATGTCTTTTCAAGTTTACAAGATCAAATTAGATTTGAACGAACCTGACAAGCCTAGGTTCAAAATTTTAGCCCAGGCCCGACCATTAATCTATATGCTCTTGGGTGTTGCATAAATCCATTTAAAGCAAAAAAGCGTTGCAACAATCCAGCCGTTTTCAGTAGATCACACTGAGCAGCTACCTAGGCCCACGAAACAAGTTTCTTTTTTGGTAAAATTAAAATTGAATTAAGCCTTAAAGGCGGACAAGGTAAAATCAAGGTATTACACAAAGGCTACGTAGGCTATTGAAGGACAAATACACCAAATTTCATAAAACCTTACTGATTAACTAGGAACCTTGAGACTAAACTGAAAATTGCTATAACTATTACAAGTTTCAGGAATTCATAATTGATGCAGCCATTTGGAATTTGTTGTTGAAGGTGGTGTTGTGAAATCTGATCCCGTGGATAACTTCCCCACGGAATTGCTCATAGCTTTGGCTTGTATTTATGAAAATTCGGTTGTTTCTTTCATCCCAAAGAGCTAGGACTAAATAGGAAAGGGCTACATGGTAACACCATCTGCTTACTTCATTCTCATGCTTTATTGCTGAATTCCATTGAATAATATGTTGCCAATCAAGTGGAGGATTGCAGAGATTGCATTTGACAAATATCAACTTCATGGCATGTTGGAGTAGTGACAATGAAAAAACAAGTATGCTATTCTCTTCTGTGCATTCATGCACGATGCACACCAGTTTAGCGTAGCTATATACCAAGTCCGTCAATAGTTGGAAGTCTACGCCTTATCGCACTCCATAAGGTAGTGACTGCACGAGGTAGGACATATTTGGACCATACTACATTATGCCAAGATACCTTTGCAATGGTACCTTGACATAGTTTTCTACAGGACAGACTAAAGAACTTGCCATTGCGGAATGGCCTCCAGATATTCTTGTCATCCACATTGAAGAGAGGAGGATGTGGAATGACATTTAGTACTGCACCCTTATGCTCCAAAGCAGTAGCAACTGTGTCATTGTCCTGTGTGAGATTTGAGAAGCAAGTTCCTCAATGTTCTCCTCCCATGAGCCAAGTTTTCGGAGAATGAAATGATGCACTTTTTGCTACTAAAATGATTTTAATTTACAAACGCTATTCTGAGATCATACATGGATTTTCAAATTCAACCAACTCAACAAATCACTCTCTCTTTTCGTACATAGAAAAGCATATTCTTGACAACTTTTCAACGTTATTAGTTGCACTGTACAGAGGCTATTCTTACACTCCAAGTACAGACGCATTAGAATTTCTTGGGTAGAGAGAATGACTATCGACCAGTGAGCTTGACCACCCAAGCACCACCCAAGTAAAGACCCAGAAGTGGTGCTGCTAGAAGCACCTGGGTCAGAGGATCGGTTGATGGTGTAAGTACAGCAGCTGCAACAACAGCACCTACAACCACGTATCTCCAGATCGACAGCATCTGGTCTCCAGACACCAGGTTAAGTTGTCCAAGTAGAAACTGTATCACTGGAACCTGTAGAACGGTTGAGTTAATCACATCTCGCATCAATTAAAATCAGGGTTTTATCATGCTATAAAAATTTCCACCTAAAGCAAGGTATTGTCATAACAAATCAAAGATTAAACGTGTACATACATATGATATAAATGGAACTTAAAAAATTGTTACAGGTCCTAATTAATACATGTAGACCAAGTCATAAATCCTCAAACTCAGATGCAATTTAATAAAATGAATCAAGAGCTCAGTTCATGAAAACCGATAGTTGCTTTGGTAACGACCTTGCTTCATAGTGACCTGATTAAGAGCTTGTTTCAAAATCATTTTGTTTTTCATGATGAATTACTTGGCCATTTGCATATAAATTCTTTTATTTAAACCCTTATTTTGAACTATACAATGTTAATTAATCCTATTTTCCCATTTTTGAGGGTAATAATCTAAACCAACTAATGTGAGATAAACTATATTCATATTGATAAGAACTGCTGAACAAGTTTTTCCATTGATTGTTCTAATTTTTGTCTTTTAATTTAAACTGAAATGGCCCCTGGATTCCCTTTTTTTATTTTATTTAACAAGGAATGACTAAAATTGATTACCAAAAAAGGTATAACAAAAATGAAATGTAAATCGGGATTTCCTACTGTTCTCGCCCATCTGGATAGAATTTACAGAAAAGGATAGATTGGAACCTGTAGTTCTTATGCCAAGCATTTTCTTTGTTCACACAGTAAAGTAAGTGGTAATATTGAAATTTAAATAGTAAGGATGCATTAAAAATTTACCTGGAAAGACAAGCCTGTGCTGAACATGAGAACAAGCACAAACTCAAAGTATTGATCAATGGACCACAAAGATTCCACAGCTCCTTCAGCATAACTGACAAAGAAATTTAATGCTGCTGGCGTAAGAATCAGGTAGGAGAAGATAACACCAGCATAAAAAAGCACTGAAGAACCTAAAACAATCGGCCCTAAGAATCTCCTTTCTGCTTTTGTCAAACCAGGAAGAACAAAGGCAATAATCTCGTATACAATAACTGGGCTTCCCAAAAGAAGGCCGCAATATCCTGATACCTACAGATCAGCAAGGCAGCACATTAATTGAATACCTTGCTTTTCACCTTTACACAAGTAACCATTAAGGAATGAGAATGTTTGCACATGATTAGGAACTTGGTCATTCAATAAAACATTAATAACACATTTGTTAAAGCTAAGAAATTCCCTCCAAAGAAACTGAACGCTAGATCGGAAAAACACATGCAGTCATGCTCCACAGTATGACTGACAAAAGATTGCATTTCATTTCTACATAGCACATGCTTCAAATAATTTCTTTCCATTCCTATTTGTAATTTTTCTGATGTTCTTTTTCCTAATGGCTACCTCAGAGATCTTGTATCCTGACATTTTCTTCTAAAACTGTATCTTTTCAAGCAAATTTACATCAAAAGGAGCCAGATGGAGGTGCAAAGAATTTAGTTATTACCCAAAATAAAAAGTCATTGGTTTTATTTTCCTGACGAAAAATGTTTGGTTAAAGCAAGTCCAATTTCTAGTAAACTTGAACTTACATTTGTTAACATGTTAGGAAATAAGATTTCCAGATAACCACAAATTCATGTCACATATATCTTAGCTTATGATTCTTTTGAACCATTTCTTGTTCTAGGCAGATCATCAATTTTCTAGACTCATGAACATGCAATGAGCTGGGTGTAAATGTATGGTTGGAAAAGCAAATCATTACAAACAAGAAGGTAAGATGCAATTCACTGAAAAGAACAATAAGAAAAGGAGCAAAACTAGCAATCCCCATATACCTTTTCATGATTATTGAAGTATAAATTCCTATAACTTCTCAATTGATCCCATTAATCTACCTCTAGTTAGCCGAACTAAAAGTCCAAAACCATAAAGAAGATTATGGAAAGAAAAAGTTGTAATTTGGTCACATAAAGCACGTCATGCAATTTCTCTAATTTGGTCACATAACGCACCTCATGCAATTTCTCCATCACAAACAGCAGTTGAATTTTGACATGCATGTTTTTGATGAGCAGAAGATATTTCATTGAGCCTAACCTTTAAAGTTGTAAAGAAGAACTCTCCAGGAGCTAGTTGCAGAAACCGTACACCCTGTGCTTTGACAGGAGCTTCAAGAACCAAAACCAGTTCTTTTGAAAACGCAAAGCACCCTAATATGGCAGCTCCAACAGACAAAACTGACACAAATAACCTCTGGCGCAGCTCTTCAAGATGATCAAATATACTCATTTCTTGATCATCCGGAAGCAGCTCTTTACTAGGATAAAGAAAATTATAAAGTGCACTTCCTTCAGTCTCCTGACCCAATTTTTCTTGTGGTCCATTACTCACATCTTAATGACAATCAAGAAATTGGTGTTAGCTAAGAGCACTAGTAAAAGAAAATGCGATCAAGACCTAGACAAGGAAACAAACAATAAAACCTACTGAACAGCTATGGAAATTATAGATTTCTTTTAAATCCATTCATTTATCAATCTGTAAATGCATAGATATACACTTGTACTGGCAAATTCATCCATACACACATACTGGCAAATTCATCCATACACTTACATGTATAGGCATAGTAAACACAAAGAGACATACGTGGATAAATTGTTGTTTGATTTTGGACCTTAAAATATAAAAGAGACTGTTATGGTCCCGAGTTTGTGATCGAGTCACCGGACGATGAACCGGAGATTCTTCTTCCAACAAAGGGGTTTTACCCTTGTTCTTCCTTCTGGATGTACCTATAATTGGTAATCCAATGCAGCTCGTCGAAGGGAGCTGCAACCTTGAAACTCGTTGAGAGAGAGAGGGTTTCCGATCTCTTGGGTTTTTTTTTTCTAATAAATTCTGCTTGAGCATTATTGCTGAATAACTCCCTATTTATAGGGAAATCTCCTTACAATAATGAAGAATAAAAGAACTAGAATTCCTAACTAAACATGGATTCAGATTCTTTAATAGACTCCCTTTCCTAATAAAACTCCTACTGCCAACTAGAATTCCTAACTAAGCAAGGATTCAGATTCCTTAATAGACTCCTTTCCTAATAAAACTCCTACTGCCATAAAATAAGGAAGTAACAGAACAGAACTGGAAATAACTAAAATTAGACCACCTAGGATTCCTTATTCACATGGAATCAGTAGTATCTTAGGTAGTAGTCTTTCTGCGTCGTTCATCTGTTTGACCCACGAATGAATCCGTAGCAGAGACACGTAGGTGTTTTGTTTTAGAGAGAATAATTTCAGCATACAAGAAATAGTTTGACATCTAGATTTTGGTCACGCCAAGGGAACATATTATTCTGATCTCATTGATGTTATTATTATTATTATGGAATTGCTAGAAGTGCAAATAGATGCATTACCCTAAAATGAACCCATGATGCACTATGAAAGAAGACATTAGATCATTTTATGACCAATTTTTATTCGGAAAGGCATGTTGCTTCTAGCTAAAATGTTAATATGAATCAAACAGCAAGAATTATCCAAAGATACTGGCTCCAAGAAGCTGTCAAGATTATACACATCATTAACGAATAGACATTGATCCTCACCTCACAACAGCCAAGGTTACATAAAGCCACTGGATTGTCAGTAATCAGAGCACATTTACAGCTTGGCCTTACCTTGATGATATGCATGTCCTGTTGAGGTTGCTAACTACTAGATTTATCTTCATTCTAACAAAACATGTGGGTTCAATGTATACAAATGGCAATCCTACTCTATTTGCTTGAAAATCAACAACCAAGTCTGGCCCTTGGTTGTTGATTTTCGTTTCAACAGTACAAGATGGTCTTTTGTATACAATGAACCTACTTGTTTTCTTAAAATGAAGATAAATCTAGGAGTTCGCAACCCAACGGAACGCGCATATTCTCAAGATAAGGCAAGCCGTTAACATGCTCTTATTACTGAAAATGCAATGACCCCACGCAATGGTCAAAGCAGAACTTAGAGCCTGTATCTAAGCCCTATGAAATCGATGAAAGTTAGCATTTTGTAATAATCTTCACTTCCTTCTATCATTGGCTACTACATCAGCTAAATTTCTGTATAATTGTTTTGTATTGGAAAGCCAAATTGGTAATGGGAGTCCATGGATCATACAGTCTCACCAATCATTTGTGTTGGCCATTTTTATGAATCTATTCATGAAGATGTCAACACTTGGTTCAACATTCCTATATTTCAGATATTAATCAAAGCAGAAAATTGGTGGTCGTTTTCACTCATATGTTACCTTAAGTTCACGACTTCATTTTCAAGAACAGCTATGGCCTTAATTGGGTGCACACTTAGTCCACATGCACACCTTAATGAAAAGGTTCCACATTGCTATAATTTAATCATCAAAGAAGAGCAGAGAAATTAATGATACTTCCCAATCAAAAAATCCAATTTCTTTACTTACGTTCATAGTAAAACTGTTAAGAACAAAACCTGTGCAAAGTAGTTAAAGACTGTTAAGAACAAATCATAGTAAAACTGTTAATGATTCAGCAAATATGACGTTTGTCCACCTACATACCTCTATTTACTATCAACCTATAATTTATTTCAAAAAGTAGTTAAAGACTCCAACTCAATAAAAAGCAAATTCAGTTCAACATCAAATCAAAATGTTCCACAACATGCATCTTTTCCTCTCACTAAGGCCATCATCTACTGATCAAATCCACTGCTATAGTACTTAGATTTTGGTTAGACCCGCATTTAGTGCCAGAAATCCGAGCAAGCATCCCATAACATCATACCTCCACTATTTAGAATCCAATTGTTATTTTTGATATGCCCATCAATAGCTAATCCCATTCTTGTAGCAAACAATTTTATAGCATTGAGAACATCCAAACAAGAGTGCATCCTAAGGCTGTCCGATAGTTTCGCATCCTGTGTTTAAGTTAGCAATTTAGTTGAGGAAGAATCAATGAGTCTATGATCTTCAAGGAAAATACGTTCTCCGACTCTCTACACTAAAACGGCATATTTCAGGTCAATGACAGTCTTGATTAAACTATGAAAATCTACGCAGCTATCCTGAATAAAATCATTGTCTTCGTTTCCATCTTCTCATCAAGAAAATTGCAACCTGGTTGCCTTATTCTTAATCCAATCGTTCTCTTTTCTCAAGTCAATAAATACTCTCCATGAAAAACTGAAACAAAAGTCTGCATTTGGAAGATTACTGAAATACAGATAACGAATCTTTCAGGTTTAAAATTTGTCCAACTAACGTAAACAAATTTAAAGCAAATTTTGTCACAGAAGTTTTACTGCAATACCCATGACACTTAAAATCCAATAAAAACAGAAATTAAAAAAAAACACGAGGAGACGATTTAGAAAAACAGTTAAGAGTCAAACTTACCAGAACTATCTTCAACCGCGGAGGCAGTAGCAGCAGCGCCACTAGTACTCGATTCTTGCTGCTTCTCGCCGATGTCATCATCGACGGCGGAAAAACGAAGTACTTTCTGGAAGCTTCTCGTGCTCCGAGAAACACCGAATATGAATCCTCCTCTAATCGTGTTTAGTCGTAAAGAAGTGAAGTGACGTTGCTGTTGTTGGCTCCTTATAGAGTAGAAGCGTTTGTAGAGGCCATCATGCAGCTGAAGATGGGGGATTAAAGCAGTACTCGCACTTCCCATTGCTGCTCCTTTCGAACACACCTCAAAACGGCCGTTATCTTTTTATTGAAACCGGCCAAATGATTGGCTCTCGTTGTGCCCAGACTATGTTATTCTTTTTCTTTTGGGATATTTCGGTCCGCTGATAAACTACCACAGTTTTACTTTATGTACTGAGTTTTCAAAAGCAAACTTAAACTTAATCACCTATTTATATGACTTGTTCCACCCTTCTTTTTTATTCTGCTTTTCTTTTGGTTTTTATTTTTTATTTTAATTTTTAAATAAAACATAATTATATTATAATAATACTTTTATTATTAATAATAATAATTAGATACTAAATAAAAATTAAAAATTAATTATTTATCAAAATAATTCTCAAGTTTGAATATATCTTTTGATAAGTTAGAGTTAAAAAAAAGTCTAATGAGAGTAAATTATAAGACATAAATTTTAGTGAGAGTAAGTTTTATAGACTTATAATACAAATTACTTTTATAAAATTTAAGCAATAATTTCATTAAAATTATAAATATAACTCTGCCTTACTTTTAAAGCTAGTCTTATTTTGCCAAAAAACTTTATGTAATACATTCTTGATTAATGAAATTTGTTAAACTTTTATTTTGTTATAAGCATTAAACAATTCATTCAATAACACTTTTTTTTTAAAGAATGAAACAAAATTAAGATGTAAAAAAGAATTAGAGGTTCATTATAAACAAAGTCAGGAATGATCAATCTTGCAAGCATCCTAGAATAAAACCAATAAGAACTCTTCAAGTTACTAACAAGATTAAGCCTACTTAGTGCTCTAAGTTACTAAATTTATGCATCAGAGCATTGTTGTCCCCTATATCTTATTCTTTGTAAACATCTCCAAGAGCTCTAATAGCAAGTTAACGAGTCAATATCGTCCCTAATTGATCTTCATAATGGTTGCCCCTAGGCCAAAATTGTGCTTTTATAGTCCAACCATGCATTGGATCTAGAATCATATTATCTTCATGCGATTGGTGGTAATTAGAAATTCCATCTTTGAGCTACTTCTGACCTAATTTTGTTGGTGTTTAGTCGTGTCACCAATATTTCTGTTATCCAAATTAAAGTGTTGCTATAAAAAAAGGAACTGGAGTCTTAACACTTACCCTTGAAACTTCTATTACCGCTCTCTTGCTAAATAACCTAAACTAGGCCATATAAAGCTACAAAAAATAGTTTGTAATCTTCAAAACTTCTTTACTTGATCAAGGAAGCCTAATTGATTAGCTGATTCTAAGTAGAAGATTGGTAGTGAAGTCTGTAGAGTTGAAGAATAGGAAGCCTTGTTTACTTAATACTTTTTTTTGGATTCGAGGAAACTCCGTAGGCGGGCCAAGTGGGCACACCTCTTCGAGGGCCCAACTGGCGCACCACCTCATAGGCGGGCCAAGCAGGCGCACCTCATTATCGAGGGCCCAACTAGTTCTCTACCTACAGCTAAAATCTCGGCTGTCCCAGGCTCTTACAAGAGGAGTTAGCATGGAATCGAATCTGGGACCTAACCGAAGCCAAGCCTCGCTCTCAATCATCGAGCCACATCCCTTGAGAGCTTACTTAATAAAGCTGCAAAGGAAGAACAACTAATTATATCATGTTAGTTACTGAAAAAAATGCATCATGAGTTGGAAAGGGAGCCATAGAAGAGTCTATCTTTAGTGCTTAGTCTCCTTTTAATAACTAAGTTGAGAGCGAAAGTTGCCTTAGGAAGATTAGAAGAACTCTAAACTAAGTTAAACTCAAGGGGAAGTTCTATAAAACGGTAATTCGTCCAACCATGTTATATAGAGCAGAGTGTTGGCCTACCAAACGTAGGCATATAAGACAGTTGTTGGTAGCAGAAATGCGTATGCTTAGGTGGGTATGTGGCATTACTAGGAGAGATAAGGTCCGAAACCGGGTGGTGAGAGATAGACTACGGGTAGGCAGCTTTGCCAACAAGTTGAGAGAGACTAGGCTTAGGTGGTATGGGCATGTGCAAGGAGGCCCTCCGACACTCCGATATGAAGATGTAAGGGAATAACACTTAGTGAATATAAGAGGAGGAGAGGCCAACCTTACAAGAACTGGCAGGAAGTGATCAAGGAGGATATGTCAGAGTTGGCCCTTAGTGAGGTCATCGCTAGAAATAGAAAAGTTTGGTAGGATCGGATAAGGGTAAAGGATTAACCGTTACAGTTACTAGGCGATGTCATGTCACGTTGTGCAGATTGCATGGCAGGTGCGGGGGGACAGTAGGGAGCCAGTCCGGCAGGGTCTTTGAGGCAGGTCCCATTACTTACTGAGTGTCAAGAAGGGATGGACTTTGTAGGCTTTTAGGCTCTCACAAGTCTAGCCTCCATCAGGTATTCCCCATTATTGGTTTTTTATTATCTTATGTTTTTTAAAGTATTGTTTTTGTACCCTGCATCATCTTTATATTGTCTCATTTTCATGTGTGACTACCGGAAACAGTCTCTCTATTATGTAGGGGTAAGATTGCATACTATCGGACCTTCTCAGACCCCGCTTCATTGCTGGATTTCGGACTGGGTGATGATGATGATGAGGTGATTGTAGGTAGGGAATTTGTGAACAGATTTAAACAAGTTTTGCTTATCAAGGTACCCGAGTTATGACTAGTCCACTTAATTTTCTTAACTTGTAAAGAGTTAGGAGAATAGACAAACAAATTTCTGAAGTGGGATAATCAAAGCCTTGAAAGTGAAGAGGAACCATCCAACTATCTTTTTATAAATTATGTATGTACGTATGTATAACATAAAAAAATATTTACAAAGTAATTCTAACTTAGCTCTTAAACAAGCACAATGTGAGTTATGTTCCAGGAAAAATACCAAGTTAGCCTATATAAAAAAAAAGTGTAGAGCTTTAATAGAAAAATTCCTAGGCCATAGATTTATTTTATTAGATGCTAGCAATTTTCAATTCTTGATTTTATCAAAATCACTTCTCTTATCCAACAATAAGTTTTCGTGGTGAATGAGTGTCTATCAAGCTTTATCCCTTTATGTATTATGTTATTTCTCTCCTTCTAAATGGTATAGATGCAGCGTATAAATGAGGTCGTAAACATATTTGAGTCATTTTCTATTTACGTACCTGAAATGAATTTATTGTTTTTGGAGCTTGTTGGAATTTGATGCATAAAATAAGAAGCCATTATGGTTTTATGAAGAGGACCTAAAGGATGCCAAAAATCATAGCGAAACCATGTCTTCTCTCCATTCGCTATTATATGATTGATGTATGGAGATAGGGTATCCTTTAGTTTCAACATTTGGATCATGGTCTATGAGGAATATGGATTTCGTTCGATGATCTAGAAACTTTTCTCCTTGAGGAAGTGGGAATGAATCTACTTGACCTAAAAGGATTCATGATTAACATATCTTCCAAAGTCTTTTGGCAAGAAGCATTTTGCTTATAGATCTTAATGCTTTTGACCACAAACTAGCTTAGTTCTTTGGTTTATAAATCTCTAACCGCTTAATTTTCTCTTTGTTGTTAATTAAGTACTTCTTTATCAATCTCTCTATCGCTTTGGTCAGTTGATAGAAAGCAAGGGATGCGCACACCAATGCACCCATAAGCTTTAAAAAATTGACTTTGTTAATTGAACCTACTAGAAAAAAAGATAAAAATTTGATGTTCTAGCAGTTAACTTTTCTCAATATGGCTTCCACGAAAGGTTGGCAGTCATTATATATGATCATTGAATTTTCTAAATGGAGGTTTTACCAGTTGATAACTTGTGGCTTCTATGGGTGATGTTGCTAAATTGTCCATCCCTATAAAGGAAAAGAAGTTGCTCTTATTCTTGTAAATGCATAAACTTTAGAAAGAATAAAATGAGTGAAACGAGTTGAGTAGGGAATTTGTTAAGTCCCTTTTAGCTCTATAAAACATAAGAATGTCATTAGTAAATGTGAGGTTAAAGGGTTAAAGTTATTTACACTTGGTGTGGCACTAGAAGTTGCTAGATGTCTTGATATTTTCCCTTTTAAGTTTGATTAAGACCTCCATAAAATTGCTAAAAAGGTAAGGAGACAAGGGATCTCTTTGCTTAAGTCCTTTTGAACCCTTAAAGCTCTAAGATGGCTAACCATTGATAAGGATATTAAAAGAGACTATAGTGACATACTGCTTAATCAAGCTGATGAATTTGCTTGAGAAACCAAAAGCCAACTCTTTAGTTTAGTATCTCTATGGTATTTCCTTAAAGTTTTTTGAGCAAGTAGAATGTTATCTCTAATGTTCTTGCCGTGGATGATTGCACCATAGCTTGGATTTATAAATGTATGAAGAATGGACTTTAAATGATATTATATTGGAGATAACTTTATAAATATAATTGTAGCACGAAATGACCTAAAGTCTTTTAACTCAAACATATTAGGGGTTTTTGGAAAGAGGAAAATAAATGTCTTATTAAGCTCCTTAAGGAGTTTCCCAAACTCAAAAAATTTCAAGACAACCTTGGTCACATATCCACCAACCTGGTTCCAATCTTATTGAAAGAAATATTCATTAAACCCATTAAAGCTTGGTGCCACGTGAAGATTCATACTGAAAACTACTTGCCTTTGCTCATTAGTATAGAAAGGGCCTTGAAGAGCTTTTGCTTTATGCTTTAAAATGAAGATAGTAATGAAAGATCTGACCTGAGGTGTGGAAGAAGTGTAGGAACTTCCTAGGAATCCTTATAGAACTTAAATATAAGTTATTTTTAGCTTGTTATGATTATATATTATAATTACCTACTTATTCATTAGCGAAGAGATTTATTTTGTGTTTTTCCTACTTTAGAATGAGATAGGAGAAACTTAAGTTTCCATCCCCTTCTTTCAGCCATATGATTATTGACCTTTGCTTTAATAAGAATTATGAATGTCCAAGGCTAATACATTTTTATTGAGATATAGCTTCTCCCTGAATACTAGAACCAAGTCACTTAGTATTCCTAAGAGTTAATTCTAAGCTACCTCCAATGCCTCTCTTACATCTTTTAAAGTCTTTCTAGTATCTATTGCTTTATGAAGAGTTTTAAGCTCAGCTTTAATAGCTTTGAGTTTGGTGATGCATTTAAAGGACTCATAACCATAGACATTGGTGGATAACTGATTCTAAGTAGAGAGGATGATGTGCCAAGTGACTATTAAATCTAAATGGACACCTTTTTTAGAGATTGTTGGTAAATTAGGTGCAAATTAATAGGTGAGCGATTATTAATCATATAAGCCAAGAAGTTGATTGATTATTAATCATATAAGCCAAGAAGTTGACTGACTTTTAGGGTACTAAGCAAGCTAAGGTGCACTTACTTTATCAAGTTTTTTTTCCTTTGGAAAGGAGTACCAGCTTGTTTGTTACTCCAAGTATAGTGATTGCCAATATGTCTGAGATCTTCTAACCCCACTTGATAAGGAACTTTCTGAAATTATTTGATTTTGGTTTGTTGATAAGGAAACCATCAACATCATTAGAGAACAAATATTATTAAAATTTCCAACTACTAACCAATAGTTATAGACTAATCTAGCTAAAACTACGATATCATTCCAAAGCTTTAATCTCTGTGAGGCTAGGATATAGATATAAACTATTATGAGATTAACAAGCCTATGGCTATGTGTAAGGAATCAAGAAACAAATATGTATTGAACATAGTAAGTATGTTGGATCTTGAATTTTTCTAAATTTTTATAAATTGTTTAAATAGTTATTTATGTTTGTTTGTTGGTTTTGTTAAGTCAAAATTAACTTTACGTATCGATTAAGTTTTGATGATACACAAAGGGAAAGGTAAAATGAAAAGCAGCTGAATGAACGTCTGGAAAGTAGTTACTTACAGAAAACAGACGAAGCAAAGACAAATGAAGATGTCAGAAGAAGAAGTTAACGGATTGATGACGAAAGATGACGTATTACAGAAAAGCAGAAGATAGTGTTGAATGTAACGACAAGTTACTTACGAAGAATCAGAAGGAAGACAGAAGAATGAAGAAAGCAAAAATCAGCTGAAGCAAAAATCAGCTGAAGCAAAAA
>JANKOE010000003.1:30012382-30029985 GCA_026284465.1 Erythroxylum citrifolium
ACAGCAACTCCAACTAGTAAATGGGACAACTAATTAGGTTCCATGTAGAAGAAGGCTTTTTACTTTCAGAAGATAGGCTATTAGCAGATTTTCCCTACAAATTTCAGACTTTCAACAATCATACATAATATACTTAATGGAAACATAAAGTTCTTTGCCAAAATTCATACAATACAACATCTAAAGTAGACTTTATAACATCTAAAAAACAAATGAGATTTAGATATGCGCAAGTAGATATCAGGTGTGTAAAATTCAAGCTCTTCCTAGCCAATTCCATAATTCCTGCATAAGATCTACAAAAAAAGATGTGATGGGGAAGCAGATGCTCATTCCCACCAGTGTAAATTTGTTGATGCTGTAAAAGGGAAAAGTATTACAGATATAAATACAACCTTTTCTTTCTCATGCCTGGAGCAGCCAAAGAATACAAGGACAGGAATCATATAAACCATGGAATGAAAGGTTGAAACTTCTCAAAAAATTTGAACATAACTAATGTCCGAGAAAAATCCATACAGAGATGGCGATCTATCATCATCCATGTTTGAGTCAACAGATTCCTAATGACTAGTGTAACCAAGCCTGAAACCCTGAATAAGATGCCCAAACTAATGCACGTTCTCAGTTTTTATTATAAACAATCATAGGTTTGAAGACAACCAAATGCATCAACACATTGAAAATCTAAGCTCGAGCTACCTATTTATTGCAGAGCTCAACCAAATTTTGGTAAATAGAAACTGTAATCTTACAAGAATCATCAGCCTTAAGGCAAATTTCTATGTAGCGGGAACAAACAGACATCATGAACTAACACAACTTGTCTCCAAACTTGAAGACAACAAGCAAACAAAAATGAACAAAAAGGAGAAAAAGGAATAACTGTTGCATTCAACTTGAATCATGTAGACAACTCTTACATTCTTTTCTCAAAAGGAATGGAACATGGACAAACTACTCAAAATCAAGAGTTCAATTAGACTCACTTTACCCAATACAACATTGATGAAATTGACAAAAATAGTCACAAGAAGACTTATTCCAAGTAAAGAACTCTTTTTCAACACTTCTACAGATTCCAGTTTTATTAAGTGGTAAGTTTAAATTATTTCATCAAAGTCTACAAAGGTGTATTTGAACAACGTTGTTTAAAGAGATGCAAGCTTTCTTGTAAGTCGGTGAAAAGGATACAAGCTTTAAACCCCAAAAACCATTTCTCTCTCTATATATATATGTGTGTGTGTGTGTGTGTGTGTGTGTATAAAAGAAAGATAAAGAGTCCTCCGTAGATTTCATTTAGTTGTTAGAAACTACACCTACTGTGATTCTATAGTCCTTCACATCTCTTGAACACAAAAACATTAATTGTCGTTAATCAATTTCAAAAGACAGAAAATAAATATATTAATAACTAAAAGAACTAGTCAAAGGAAGGCCATTAATATGTTTTCCAGATCTAGCAATACAAGCATGGTGCACCATATCATAAACTAGTGATAGGAAAACTAAATTTGCAGTTGAGAAATCTGACACATACTCAACATCATATTTGCTAGCAAGACGGGTATACGTGTCAGCATTCACTTTCGCTATGATTATGGGGTCCTTCAATTTTGCAAGAATAAGTGCAGCATCTAACTGCAACAAACATCAAAACAAATGGTTTCAAAAGGACAACATAGAGTGCCACAAATAAGAACCGCCATAAAACAGAGGTAGCTATTAGTTAACTGTACAAGAATAACAACTCCCAATGGCAAACTGAGATTGTTATGACAAAGAACGTGGAGAAAGGACTCGTGCGAGGAACACATTACATTAGAGAAACACAAACTTATATGCCTTTCGCATTCTCCATTGAAACAAACATAAAGAAACAAAAACTTGGTAAAACGCAGAGATTGTCTAAGAAGGCATTAATAACTCAAGTTGCATGAAGTCGAATTAAATGAGTAAACCTAAAAAAAAACTGTGGTCTACTACACCACAAAGAAAATTGAAAGCCTAAATCCCCTCTTATATCATATCAGACCCAGAAGAAAGATACGAAAAGAAGAATTGTTCCTTGTAAGAAAGAAGAAAGTAACGAATCAAAGAAGGACTTCAAAGCCATGTTGGGGTTTGTTGCTGATGGAAGAGAGCGGTGAAGTAGACAAGAAGAGGTCAAGAGAGAGCGAGTGGATGGCAAAGAGCATACCTCAAGCGTTTAGTACACATTCCAAGAATTAACCCAAGCTTTTGTAAGGCAGGTGTGCGACAGAGTAGAAGAAACGAATGCAAGAGAGTGGGAGAGAAAAGGTATGCGACACTCCTGAAAGAAAGAGTTGAGGCGGGAAGGTAAACCAAAGAAGGACAAATCGGCTTGGCTCAAAATAAGCTGAGAACCAGATGTTGTTTAGTTAAAACGAAAACGTTGACGTTTTAAGTGCGGAACAGAGTAGGAGCAGGCCTAGTGGCACAGATGATCTGGTGCCCTAGAGTCTCCATTTCCAAGCTTGGAGAGAGAATAAACAAAAGAGATATATGTTTAGAAAGAGAAAAAGAGTTTAAAAAGTAAAGGGAAGAGAGAGGGAAAGACAACCCAACATGTTTGGATTGACAAAGAAGACACTGAACCAACAATCAATGGATGAAAAAAAAACTAATAAAATTTTAAAAAAATCGAAGCAAGCAAAAAAAAATCCATGTCAACATTTAATTGACAGAGATCTAACTTCGTTAGTTGTTTCGTCTAATTAGGGGCTGTTTTGAACGTTTTCCAAGTGTTACAGTTCATTTTGAACATTTTACAAACGTTAGGGTTTATTTTAAACGCTTCGAATATTAAGGTCTAGCTCATATTTTAGTGTAAACGTTGGGGGCTAAATTACACTTTTGGCCTTTACCATATCAAATCAAGGTGACTTAAATGGAGGGGGTGCATTAGGAGTTTTATATAATATGAAGATACCTCTCAAGCTAAAAGGTAAATTTTACTATTTAGCAATTAAGCTGACCATGCTCTATGGGTAGAGTATTGACCCATCAAACATGTACATAGTCCTAAGTTAGTGATGGTAGAGATGAGGATGCTCCTTTGGATGTGTAACCTTACTAGAAAAGATAAGGTCAAGACTATAGTGGTAAGAGACAAATTAAGAATGGCTAATATTAATAAAAAATTAATAGAGACAAGGCTTAGATGGTTCGAACATGTTAAGAGAAGATATCATGACACTTAATTGAGAAGATGTGAGAAGATTGTACTTAGGGACTATAAAAGAAAAAGGGGAAAACCTAAGAAGAACTAAGCGGAGATGATAAGAAATAATATGACTTTGCTGGAGCTTACCTAGAACTTGGTCCTCAATAAGAAACATTGACAAACTAGGATATGGGTGAAAGAACATAAAGAGGTCATCTTATTTTTTATAAGTCTTTTAATATTGTTCTTTCGAGTCTTGTGTCTTGTATTTAGCCTAAACATTTTATCTGTAGTACTTCTCTCGAAGTTACTTAGCTTAAATTTTTACTTAGTTAGCTTAAACATTTTTTCCAATTATTTATTTGTCTTCTTTCCTTTTTGTTTATTTATTTACCTATTTTATCTTTTATTTTTGGGTTAATTATCAAAAAAAGCTCAAACTTATATCAAAATTTCAATTCTAGCTCGAACTTTAAAAAGTAGCAATAAAATGCCCAAGCTTTTAATTTTTTTCAATTTTAGCCAAATTTCAAAAAGTGACAATAAAATGCTCCAACTTTTATTTTTCTTCAATTATAGCCTGATGTTATCTGTTGTTCTTACGATGTCCTCAACCTTCAGCCCTTTATATCTATTTAGTCTTCTGATGCCCCAAACTACTCTCGCATTACAGTGTACTGCACCAGTAAACTCTTCGTTTTTAGTTCGTTCTTTTGATGTCCTTAGTGTGAGGGCGTTAAGACTGTGTAATATGAAAATCGAAGGGTGAGAGTGTCGAGAGAACAAACTAAAAACAAAGAAAAAAATTGAAATCAAAGCATAAGGTCGTCGGGGCCGAGTAATTTGATTTAAGTCATTTTAAACAACGATGCCGTTTTAATTACGTAATTAAATTAAATTAAGTAAATAAATATCAAAATTAGTAATTATAATAAGATTTAAGCCAGCGAACATTTATATAAATATAGGATCTAAAATTGAAAATTACGTATCAATATTAAGCCAAGTTGATTTTTTTATAAGTTTTAAAATATTTAGAAATATTTCTTAAATTTAAACTCCATCTACAAACTTATTTTTAAAATTTTAATTCAATTCATATACTTATTAAAGCAAAATTGATTTATAGAGTTATTCTCGAAATTTAAACACTTTGATTCCTTTATAAAGTTAATTATAAAAAAATCAAACTTTACTAAAATTTACCTTTATAACTCGAAATTTAAAAAGTAGTTATTTTTCATAAAACGTTTTATAAATAGAGCTAACGTGATTAGATACATCAGCTGTTATATTATTCAGGTGAATGACAAGTGTAATTAATTGTCCACATAAGAAATTATTTTAATTAATATTAAAATAATAAATTAAAAGGAAAGCAAAAGCAAAAGACAAAACCTAATCTTCTATTCCCCAATCTTCCTCCATCCAGTATTGGGTTCCTCCTTGTCCCGCCCTTTATTTCTCCGGAGACCTCCATTCCGTTCTTCCTTCTATTGTGTCTTCGGTCTAATCTTTTCCTTCCCTATAGGCAGGCACAAGAAGTAATGTTGTGTTTTCATATACGCACTAGATCGTAATGTTGTGTTTTCTTTGAGCACCAATTACTTCATAAACTAAAACTAATTTAATTTAGTGAAAGTAACCTTTACAATATGTTAACAATTACAGACAAACCTTGAAATTTTGAAACAAGAAGTTGACAAAAGCTTGTCCATTAGTGATAATAAGTCGACCAATGCCAAGAATTTTTCCTCACTCTTATTTTACCTTTAAGGCAGCTTGCATATAATGCAACAGTAACAGCGACTGCAATGCCTTAGATCAAGCTGTTGTAATCAATAAAATAAATAGCTGCTTGTTTTAATTTCTTTAGACTTCAAAGAAGCTAGAACTTGTATTTATCGTTGTTTCTATTCCTGTTAATGTGTTGGAAAGTGATATATTGTTATGTTTCTACTTCTGTAGGCATTCAGGGTAAAATGAGGGATTATCAACTTGCTGGTTTGAATTGGCTTATAAGACTTTACAATAATGGGATAAATGGAATCCATGCAGATGAAATCATATGTATTAAAATCTTGTTAGAAATCGGCTCTTATATTTTCATCCGACTTCATTTGGTGCTGCAGTCCATTATTGTTATGTTATTGGTTTATGTATCTTTGTACGTCATGAAATATTTGGTTATTAACTCTTGTTTTTACTTCCAGGATCTTGGTATCTTGGAGATAAAAAAAGAAGAAGGGATAAATCCTTCTCTGCAGCATGACTTTCAATCCCACCATTAATCATCAAGATTGTAACTTAACTCTGCTATATGTAATGGCTCATTTTAGGGTGGTGTCGCTGCAAAAGCAATCTGTTTTGGATCTCTTTTCTTCTTTTCTTCTTTTGTGTTTACAAGAACCGTAGATTCAGTCCCTCCTTGATTCTCAATCCAAATAAAAAGATAGGTAAGGAGAAAAAAAGGTAAAGGGTTGGAGTAAAAAGCTAGACTAGATAGCCAGCTTTTGATTTCTGCTTTCAAGAGAATGGAGAGCATATGACTTCGTTCCTTACTATTTACTCACTTAGCTCTGTCATTGTTCATTGATACAACGAGACAGCAGAATCTCATGCGATTCCTGACAAGTTTGAGCTGGGCCAAAGACCAAAACAGAGAAAACCCCGCAAAAGAATCAAGAGAAAAGGACTAACAAACACAAGATGCAAGCAACCACCTTTATTATTTCCATCACGACTACCTTTAATTGCAATTGGCGGATTCACTTTAGTTTTGGGGAACTCATGCCCGGCTTTTCGATAATATCTCCAGAAGAAAATCATATCAACCATACCATGTAAGTGAAAAGTCGAAACAAATCAAAGCCAACAGATGACTGATTTCATAGATAGAGAGAGGTACATGTCCCGCTCCCCTACATGCATGGCTGCTAATTCCTTCCTTCCTTGTTATTTTGTTTTCTTCCATTCTCTAAAACCCTATTTTATGTATGCTGGTTCTTCAAAAACCAAAGCGCAACTTATACATCTCGAGACATCCCTCTCGATACTCGTATATTTTGCACTTAAAGAAGGGAAAAAGACCGACTCGCGCAAACATGTTAAAGAAACTCTCTTAGTTTTTTGGAAAGACCGCCTAATGAGTTAACAATCTTTGATTCTTTTCCTGTGTAACCTTTTGAGCTCAGTTTGTATCTGATACGCTTCCTTTTCTTTAACTTTCTCGCCAACGAACACCTTCAACATCACAATTTATGTAGTAAATAAAGTCTCTTGCTGGGATTCCCTGGTAAGATCAGGAGCAGTCTGCAATCCAATCCCATGTACAAAGAATGCAACAAAAATGGAAGACATCATTTGTCATCTTTTTTTCCACTTATGCATGTCCACAACCTGTGAAACTCCGATAACTAAGCTCTTCCAGGAGGTCTTGCAGCACTTCCAGCTCTCCTGAAATTATCGCAGAAAAAACAAAGAAAGAAAATACCCTGAAGTTAGGTGAAAATTCATTTCTATTTCATAAAGATGCCCCTTGCATGCTGCAAGTACAATAAATTTTCAGTTACGTGTGGCGTATTTGAAACTGTAAAGACTTCATCCAAATTTAGACTAGAGAAGAAAGCTTTCAATATCCCCTGCCAAATAGACAACAAATTTTATTTCAAGAAAGTTGGTATTCGAATTATTCATTTGCGCCTATGCAATAATTTAGCCTCTGTAGCTATCAAATACGCACAAATTCCTCCTATCCGCCCATATGGTATCTAAGTTTTGATTGATTATGTTGATTTGTAGTTTCAACATTTGATATTATAAGAACATGCTGGGTGGCTATACTATTAGCTTGATGATAAGTATCCATTTTTTACTTTAAAATACTAAGATCGGCCCTGACTATCATTGGTTTTTGTCTAATAATATCTTGTGAGAAGAACCGAAGAGAAGAACAGAAGGAAAAAAAAAAAGGCACCATCAGATCAAAAGGTCGCTGAAGGCCTCTCGTAAATGTGATTTACATCAGAAAATGCACATAGCTTTGAATAATCATGGTTAATGGTGACGGAATAAAGTGAAGCGATAGACTTTACTTCAGTGGGGTTTTAAAGACATCTTTATATTATGTTACCATAATTTATGCCAAGGATAGGCCTGGAAACGGATTCAATAAAACAGTTAAAGCATGAAACCCTGAAAGTAGTGTTTGCCCTTTTTCCTATTCCATTAACTCCTCGAGCTAAGAGAACTGCCTTCCGAAATTTGATTAATAGTTATTACACTATTAATTTATGGGCTTTATACAACAATTTGAAGAGCTTTATTATACTAGTTCTTAAATTATGTGGTAACTGGTAACAGACTGATTTCTTAGACTACATGTGAATCAGTGTCTGATATGTGTATCTTTGAAGTGGTAAGGATTTTAAATAGTCTTATACATTTCGGGGCTGGCAAGATATTGGACATTATAGAGACATGAACAAGACCCACATCTATGATGTATGTAACTGAATTTCAATAATAGTTTTATATGGTAAAATTTAAAAATATGCATATAGCATTTGCTAAAGAATAAACAAATTATGCACGAAGAAGTAAGAATACTTCTCATTCTACTTGATGGATATATGAATGGAAGAGTTACTTGTTCATATTTCCTTTCCTGACATGAAAAAACGAACATAGTCAACAAGGAGACGAATTGTGCGTACCTGTTGTGAATAGGATCCGGTCCATTAGGAATTCTTCTCTTATTCATGATGTAACTCAGATCCTGCTCTGGAGAATGAACAAGTTTGTCTTTCCGCATCATCTGTTCGTTTGCAAAACTTTCAGAGGACTGGATCCTTACAGCCATAGTTTTGCCGGCTCCACTTTGCAGACTCCCAACTAACAAAAGCCACACAAATCCCGCCATAGGAACTGGCCCAAGAAAAACCTTGGAACTACCCATGTTTCCTCTTTGTCGACCCTATATTTCTTATATATATAGATACGGTGCAAAAGATGCCTCGTATATAATATGGGATATAGATCAAACTGGCACAGTAGTCATTAGCGTCTACAATAGGTATGGTGTTTCATGGGCTATCATTAAGAGAAGATCATCTGGAAAAGAAACAAGGAGAAGATCATTTTGAGAAGAGAAAGGATGAGCCAGGGATTTTGTTGGACAGTTCTTTTTACTTCCAAGTGTTAGGGTGGTTGGTTTTCTTTATAGGTTGGAGTGATTCTGTTACACTTTCTCGAACTTTGAGCTAGGGGAAGAAGCTTAGCTGGGTTCGAACATCAAAAGGAGGGAATCACCACTTTGCTTTTATATCGATAGGGTCCCAAATACAGTCGTACTTACTACTGCTTTTCTCTTTTTGATTCGAGTATTTTCGTGTAGCCATATATATATATATCTACTAGAACAAAGACCATAAGTTACGTACAACATGGTGAAATAGTAGTACAGCATTAATTGGAAGATAATCCATGTACATTTACAGGAGGTTGAAGAGATGCCATCGGCCTGCTGGTGAGTGCATACCTCCAATTGCTCCCTTAGTTGTCGGAGGATGATAAACTTGCAACTAAAATTAGTACCTCTATGTACATTTGAACTTAGCTTTTAAGTTGGACGTGAAAGTTTGTGAATGGAGATGCATACAAGTTCCTCAGAATGTTATCTGGGCATTAAAACAGAGAAAAGACTAAGAAAATTTAGCAAAATAAGAAGAGATAATGTTTATATGTGTTCAGACTTAACGGGAAGGGTGTTATTTAACATCTTGCGAATTTTGAGGTCAGAAAAGTTTTGTAAACTCGAATTGCGAGGAAATTAAGCTGCTTAAAGTCGCTCCTATGGAGTTATCTCTTTTGTTATAAGCTATATATTCTTAGCATATTCGATTCTCTTAAGAATATATTAGTCTCCTCCAATGATTGAAATCATCAGATTTCTTCCTTTTAGAATTAATCGTGGTTAAGTCGCTCCATGTTGTTGGATTTTATATGAGCAGAGGCTCGCAAGTCGCAAATGAATATTGAATATACGAATAATCATAATTGCTTCCATGTGTGCCGGAGAGACCAACAAAAGAAAAGAAAATTCTATTCCATAATCTCCACATTTCGCTTCCATTCACATTTAACCGTCTTGCCTTGAGGACTTAATTCATTATGATTAGTAAATGTGCTTCTGTACTTCTCCCCAATCTTATAATGCCAGCTTTTTCCAGTTCCTCCAACTTCTTGCGATTGAGGTAATTTCATATTCATTCTTAGCCTAAGGAAACTTCCTATTTAACTCAAAATTGATTCAAATGATACTTCCTTTGTTAGTCAGCTATAAAATATTATCTAATCAATGCATCCTTTGTTAATCATGTAATGTTCTGATTAAACTCTTTACCCTATCAATGTTTTTGGCAAATTTTTTTTTGTCATTTGCGTGTTTGTATCATCTCAGCTGTTCTTTTACCTATCACATCAAAGTCATAGTGTTATTGTTTGTCAACCAATCAAAGCCATAACCATTTCACATGATCGGCAACACAGGAGAGTGCCCAATTATCAAAGTGATTGTTATGATATCGATTGTTGCGATATTAATTATTCTAACATCTATTATCGGTTAAATAAAAGTAATATAGAAAAAAAATAAGAAAGTAAAAATATAAAAGTTTATGATATTTGACTAATTTATATGACTATGGCAAAATTCTCTACCTTTGACTTGAATTCTCCAAATTCTAACAAAAAATCACTCCCTACCTTTACAAACTTTTAAGGGCTTCAAGCTATAAGCATTCACCAAGTCCAATTTATACTTGAACTTTTCTAACTGCAACAACTTTATTAATATGTTAATTATATCTTACAAAGTGTGAATTTTTTTCAATAGAATATGACTAAGTGTAGTTAATTTTTCAATCTTGTGAAACATTACATCCTTCACCATAGCTCCTATTTGTCTATTTTTCTCCTACTTTTTTCTTCCATCCTTATTATTGATGGTAAGAGTATATACAATCGAGTCTACTTAACCATATTTCCTTGGATGCTTGACAATCCTTCTCACTCTATCCTTGGCTATAATGTGTTAATGCTTTCTTCTTGAAATTATTCTATCTCTCGAACTAGAGTTTTTAACCCCTTAAGCATTTGTCATAGGCTATTTTAGTGCCACCTTTGAATTAGTACTTCTCACTATTGACCCTATCACAATCTTTCTATATGATTGTCGTAATATATATTGCTCTCCAAATATTATATCCTTAAAAGCTATCCTAGGCTTTTTACTAAGCACACAAACTTTTGAATTTACTTTCTCACATTTGTCATCCTTCAATAAGCTCCTTTTATAAAGTTTGGTCATTTCTTTCACTAAGATGGTTCACCCACATGTGTCATACTCATTATGTTTTTTCTTCTATAAAGATTTCTATCTTTTCAATTAAGACATAAATGTCATGTTGTAAATTTTCTTTCATCACAATCAACACACCTTTAACCACCTTAAGTTACCCATCATTAGTAGAAAACTCATACTCTTAACCCTTAAGAGTACCTATAAAAATTAGATTCTTCCAAAATTTAAAAACATATCAGGCATCCAATGTTGTAATAATTCCATCATGTATCTTAATTTGCATTGAACCATTGCTTTTAACAGCACGCTCTCTATTATCACCGAATTTGATAGTCTTACTATATTCTTTAATATAATAAAATTAATCCTGATTGAAATTTGAATGATAAGTGACCCTAATGTCTATCACATATCGGTTTATAGATTCATAATTTCTCATTATTAGAAAATTAATGCCTCTTCCATCTTCTTGATCAGAACTTTCTTATACTACAATAATACTTGCCTTTTCAACTAAACCCTTTTCTCGTTTCTATTCTTTCACTATGGAAAGTCCCTTTTAAAGTGTTCTTTAACTTTACAGTTAAAGTATTAAACAACTTTAGCCTTCCTTTTGGATCATGACTTACTTTAGTTTTTAATACCCTTTTCTTAGCTCCTTCTTCTACTAACAACTAGATCTACATCTGATCTACCTTCATCTGTATCGGAGACCTTTTTATTTTCAGTTATTTAGACTATATAACATTCTGCACATTAGTGACAGAAATAGTTTCCCTATTATACAACATGGTATCAATAAAATTCTCATATGAAATAGAAAGAATTATAAAAGAATTATGGCTTTGTCCTTATCCTCAATTTCAACCGTAAAACCTTGTAGATAAAACATTATATGATTAAAATTATCAATCTTTCGTTTGCATACTTTTGATATATTTAAGGTATATAATTGTTTCTTTTAATATAAATGATATGTAAATGATCTCTTTTGAAACTTAATTTTAATTTGTTTTCACAATAAATTAGTAATTATTTTATTAACCACCTCTCTCAAGACCTTGTCTCATAAACTTAATAATATTACACTATGCATCTTTGACAAGGTCTCTTTTTTCTCCGATGCTCCTAAATTCTCTGGTAATTATTCTTCTCCTTCAATGTTGTTTTGCATCCCAAACTAACTAAAATGCCTCTCATCTTCACCTTCTATGGGGTAAAATTACTTGATCTATTAAACTTTTCAGTATCAAACTTGTGAAGAGGCATCTTGACAACAAACCATAGATTTGTAAAGAAAATCTATGTTTTGATACTAATTATTATGATATCAATTACTTTGATACCTATTATCAAGCAAACAGAAGCAATGTAAAAAAAATAAAGAAGCAAAAACACAAAAAATTACGTGATTTGGTCTAATTGTCTGAGTTACATCTATAAATAAAGAGGTGAAATTCTTTTATTAACGTGAGAAAGACGATATAAAGAGAATTGATGACTACAACCCTATACAACCTTCCAAAGATCCTCTCCAAAGATTCTATCTTAGATCTTTTAAGTTCTTTACTTATAAAACCTTATCAAACTACTTATAGACTAGGGTTACCTATAAGAAGTCTAATTATAGTGAAACTTTACTACCATAAAAATCTAAGGTCACTGAGACTTTATTTTCATAGATGTCTAGTGATATTAAAAATTTATTTCACTAGAAGTATATGGTTACTGAAAATCTATTTCACTATAATTTGAGGCATATCTTATAGTTATAACTGTTTCAATAGTTCTTATTCTTGACATATGTTTCCTTTAATTTCAGGTGTTCTACATCTTTCTCTTCCATTTTAAGACATTTAAATTTCGAATAAAGAAACAAGTAGCTTATATAGTCATTTTTTCGAGTTTTTTTTGAAAAAGAGGTTTAGTGAGCACATGTGTCTAATCCAAAAAGACTAATCCTTCTTCTACTTTCATCTTTATCCTAATTTACTTATTTAAAAGGATAGTTCAATTAGTTTTAATTCAAATATGTTCCAAAAGTTTTCAAATGCGTTAGTAACTTTTTAAGACTTGTTTTGGTCTAATTTGACTAAATTTGTTTTTGTTTTACACCTTTAATTTTTTGGATGTTTACACCATTATGGAGAAACTTGATACAGTTAATTCTATTAATATTTTATTTAAGAATATTGATTACATGTTATGGATATGGGTAGAGTAAAACCCGAACCGAACCCTACCCATTGCCATCCCTAATTGTGATTGATTTCCCTAAATAGAGACAATTATGGCTAAGCTTATATCCGAGTATACTAGTTTAGGTACATTAAAATCTCATTGTTCCTTTAACAATGTCTTAACTATTGTAGGAATTATAAGTTCTCATCCTCTAAGGAAGGAAAATTGTAAGTGTTGTGAAGAACCTGAACATTGGATAAATGAATGTTCAATCAAGCCACCAAAAAAGGATCCTAAATAAAAGTCTGGTAAACAAAGGTCAAAATATTCCTCTTTCACTGTCACATTAACTATGGATTCCAATAATCCTTATAAGTATAACCTTATTGCTCTTCTTATTCAAATAGATATCGAAACCCTAAAATAGACACTTCTTTCTTCTCAATCTAGTAATTCTAAAACCTTAATCCTTGTCTATCGTATGAGTTATCAATTCTTCTTAGTATCTTGATTTTATATTTTGAAATTATATGAGCTTTTTTTGTCTTCGTTTTAAAAAAATAGACAACCAATTTTCCATGCATCCACTATACACAATGTTGATAAATCCTTATATATGTTAGTCATGTTGGCATTATGTTTATGTTTAAGCTTTCATTACTAACTACCCTCTTAATTCTAAAGTTGTCACTTGATCTAGTCGCTTTTGGTCAATTATGTAATTTTTGGTCTTTATGTTTAACTTTCAAATCATGGTTGTCATATGCAGGATCCAAAGTGGGGAAAATACTTAGGATAAGGCATAAGGAGGGGCGATTGTTTGAGCTTACGTCACTTTATTTACCCTTGAGTCAATAAAGTTATGGTGCCACAATTACAACTTAAACTTGCTCTCCTATATTGATCATGTTTGTTTTCAACATTTGAATCCTTTAATTTATACTAGTTTGTTATGATTTATTAAACAATAACATGTTAATTGTTTATCTCATCAATTAGTCAAACACTTTACCTTTCAACTATAGTAATTTTGAGTCATCAACTCATTTTGATTTAATCCATTATGATATTTGGGAATCTTCTCCCATTCCTACTATGAGAGGTCTAAAAATATTTTATCAATGAATTTTCTTGATATATCTTGATTTAACTAACTTGCATGATATATATGGTCATTTTTGCTTAAATGGTCAGAACTAATTTTTTAAAAACAATCAAAGTCTCTAAAGTTAATAATGCCATAGAATGTAAGGATAATTCATTCCTTTGTTTATTTTCCCAATATGGTACAGTCCTTCATCAATCTTATCTAAGTACATCCCAACAAAATGGGGGAGTTGAGAGGAAACACATGTACATTCTTGACACAATCAAGGCCTTATTCATTTCTTTCTCCTTTCTTGAGTGTTTTTAGGGAGAAGCAACTCTTACTTATGTTTACACTATCAATCATATTCCTTATGCTGTTATGGTCTCATTTAGTAACCAGTAATGAAAAATCGAAATAAAAAATGAGAATGAGAATGAGAATGTGAAACGAGAATCAGAATGAGAATAGAATTACTGATTATGTGAATTTCGTATGGGATTAAACAAGTTAACAGTTATGCTAGTATTTAATATCAAATATTATGAATGATAATGAGAAAATTTTCAACTTATACTTAGTTATTGTATAATTTATTTTGTAAATAGATATTTAAAATATTTTGTATTTCATAAATAATTAATCAACAAAATTTCAATGATTTATAAAATTAATAAATTTTAAATAATTTTATAATAATAATAATAATAATAAAAGTATTAATAAAATAAAATAAAGTAATTGTTAAAGAAAATAATATAAAAGATCATAATAACTAATATATGATTTTGATTATAATATTTATGAGAATATCTGGATAATATGTTAATAATAACTTGATAATATTCTAATAATCTCTTATGTTATGTTTATGTTATTTTTAGGGATATTTAACATAAATGATATAGATGATGAGATCCTTTCTCTCAACATCTCCAAATCTCTAGATATGTCACCTTTTAGGAACACAGCATATTATCATTCTTTTCTTCCTTCCAAGTCTCATCCTCTAATCCCTTCTTCATTGATCCCTTTATTCCTGATTATGTTGACTCATCAATTTTGTTTGAGTATATCCTTATTATAGGATCTAAAGGAAAAAGGACCAACTATTCCACTAGGATCCAAGCCCCCCCTAAACCATCATAGTTGTCACAACTTGTCAAAGAAACTAAACTCCCTTCTTATTTGGAACCTTATAATATAAGTCTCTCTCATCTTAAACATTGTTCTATTAACTCAAACATCTTTTTCTATTATAAATTCAATAGCTATAAAAAGATAATGATAATATTTAGCAGGTGTGAGCTTCCAACTGACGAGGGTTTATGTGGTTGTACCTCTCTTTTTCCTATTGTAGGATTGTACAGTGTAATGTTTGACTTTCGTTTTTCGTTAATATAATTTCTCTTTAAAATTTCAAAAAAAAAAAAGTTATGGAACAAAAATTGCAAGCCTTAAAGAAAACTTAAACTTTGGATCTATTATCACTTCTCACAAGTAAGACTTTATAGGTTGTAAATGTGTTAATAAGATCAAGGCGAAGGTAGATGATTATATAGAATGTTATAAAGCTTGACTTATTACTAAAGAATTTATTCAAGAGTATGATATTGACTATAAAGAGAACTTTATTCCTGTAGGCCATCTCATTTTTGTTCACAATCTCATAGTTGTTGCTACCATTATGAAATGGAAATTATTTCAAATGGACGTTAAAAATGTCTTTCTCAATATTGAACTTTCTAAAGAAGTATATATGCTACCACCTTTATATTATAATCATCCTTCATATACTATATTTTACCTTAAAAAGTTTCTCTATAGCCTTATATAAGTTCTTCGAGTATGATTTACTAAATTTAAATCTATTTTTTCAATAGATTGGATTTATTTTTAGTCCATATGATAATGCCCTATTTTTTGACAGAAATAGAGATTGTGTGCTCTTATTACTATATATCGATGACATGATCATTATTAAAAATAACTTTAGTGATGTTTCTGAATTAAAACAGTACCTCATCCAACACTTCAAGATGAAAGATGTAGGACATTTAGCCTACTTCCTTAGATTAGAAGTCCTTTATAATGATTTAAGTTACTATCTCTCTCAAACAGAGTAAGCTATTGATCTCTTATCTTGCACAGGTATAAGTGACAAAAAAATTATTTCTACCCCTATTGAGAGTGATGTTCATCTCTCACCAATAAACGTCAAACCTTTGGATGACCCCAACTTGAATTGAAAACTAGTGGAGAGTTTAGTATACCTTATAGTTATTCATCTCGACATAACCCGTATAGTTCACATTGTGAATCAGTTTATGACAACTCTCTAAACCGCTCATTATATTATGGTGCTTCATATTTTGTACGATATTAGAGGTATCATATTTTGTGGTATTCAACTCTCATGACCCTCCTCCTTGGAGCTCTGCGCAAACTTTGATACTGGTTGAACTAGAAATCCTACTAATAGATGCTTTAAGACTTGGTTTTGTTTCTTTCTTGGTGATTCTCTTATCTTATAAAAACATAAGAAATAAATAGTTGTAGCTTGTTCCAATATTGTAGCTAAATTCTAAACTTTTATCGACACAACTTTTAAACTCTTATGGCTATTCATTAGTCACTGTAGTTTATATTATATATGGTGATCATAGTGTTATTTAAATTGGTCATAAAATACAAATATATTAAGAACTATTATCACTCTATTTGTCATCATCTTCAGTAAGAAACCATCTCCCCTATCTTTATATCATTCTGTGATCAAATGGCAAACATAATCACCAAAACTTAACTACCAACTCAATTAAATGAACTAATGAACAAACTCAAATCAATTTCATTCTCACCGTCTTTAATTTAAGGGGATATTAGTCAACCAAAATCAGAGACGGAGCCACGTTTGTGGGCCCCCCCTTTCAATTTTTTTTAAAAAATGTACTTATATAATTTTTATTAAATAAGAACATTTTTTAAATGTTGGCCCTCGGCTCCCCTTTAGAGTTGGCCCCCGGCCCCCGGCCTCCGACCCCCGGCCCCCCCTTAAACTTGAGTCTGGCTCCGTCCCTGACCAAAATATAATATATTGATTGTTTAATGTTGACAAAATATTATATAACATATTTAAATATTTAATTATAATTAATCTCTTGATTATTTACTTTATATCATGTACTTATAACTGTATCCTTCATGTACATATTCAATATGTATCTAGAGTTTGTCGCTCAATCCTCAAGAAAAGAAATTATTTATGGCCACTGCAACGCATGCTAGAACCCACCTTTTTGAATTAAATATTACTTCGAGATCAAGGAAAACTAGAAGCTCGACTTTATGTCGTTTACTTAAACTCTCTGAAATTTAATGAGTGGCAGCAGCATGAAAAGAGATAAAAACATCATTTACCAAGTATGATATCCATGGTGAAGTCCACTGTTTCTAAATAAAAGGAATCTATACTGCCAATGGCTGCGCATCGCATACTTCCTTTACAATTCCGGCCGGCATGGTCCAGGTATATATGCCCTACTAACTTGAACCACTCTTAGTTGGCACCGCAAATTTTAATTTGTATTTGTTATCCTCTTTTTGGGAGTGAGGGCATATGATCCAAGGGTATGTTTGGGAGTTTAGGATGGAATGGAATGGAATGATAATTAATGAAACAGAATAGAATGGAGTGGAATGGAATGAAATGAAATGGGCCACTCCATTGTTTGGAAGTTTAAATAAAATAAGAGAGGGACTCCTTTGACCATTGTTTGGAAGTG
>JANKOE010000003.1:30030085-30042775 GCA_026284465.1 Erythroxylum citrifolium
TAAGTAGTCAACATGTAAACTATTTAAAAGCTATCTCTAACAAATTTCATATTATTGAGTTATGATTTTAAAATTGCACCTACTTATTATATAATTTAAACATTTGCTGATAATTTTATTACTCGAAATTTTATAATTTAATTACAAAATTTTTAATCTTGCTTTATATATTTTTATATTTTCTATTTAAATTTATACATTAAATAGAACATTATTAGTGCGCATTTGCGCAGTTTTACCCTCCTAGTTTTCTAAAAAAGAAGAGAGGCTTTCGGTGTTGCCGTGTACAGTAGTCACACATCAACAAGACGCCATTTGAATACACCGAAAGCACTCAGCTCCTAACTCCCCACGCCTGACTTTCTCAGTTTACCAAGCTACAGAACAACAAGAATCAGAATCCGAACCCAAAGCCGAAATTAGACCCGTATATCGCAGCTGTGACAACCATCGTATGTATGCTGTCCTCTCTCCCCCTTCTATCTTCCTCCTCCCTGCACCTCAACACTCTTAGATCATCACTCTCTGATTCCCTCTCCTCCTCTTCTTCCTCCTTTCCGATGAAGGACCGGCCGCCTACGTCTTACGGTTCGGTCTATATTCCCCCTCACCAGCGCCTGCGCTCCGGTATTTCGGTGCCAAATTGTAACTCTTCGTCAGCTTCTGTTCCTGCTCTTGGTTCTTCTCCAGTTGACTCCAAATGTCTCGACAATCAGAGTGTAGTTTTAAACCCTAAAAAGAGTCCTTCTAGGCCATATGCTGATCCAAAACAACAGCAGAAGGGGAATGGTGGTGTTGCTGATGTTAACAGCAAAGTTTCACGAACACAGAAGTTCGTTTCTGCCTATGATGACAGAGTCTCAGAGGAAGGCTCTGATCGCGAGATTGAGTCCTTGCTGCTTCAGACTGTGAGTATTTACTTTTGGACTTTGATCTTATTTGCACCTTGCTTTGATTCATATTGTAGTTTTCTATTAACTTTAGGTGCCAACTGGTAGTTTAAGTTTTATTATCTGATGTGCTTGGATTTAGCTCTTGTTACTATTTGAGCAATATTTTCCAGGAGAATTGCTGTCTGAATGGTTATCAGCAAATAGGGGTTGAAAGTGCGAAGTCTTTTTGGTATTTAAAAGAGTTGCTAAAAGAATAAAATTGTAGGTGATCAGTGGGCATGGACATTTCAATTTTGATATTGTGGTCCGTAGTGATTTATGTGCAACATTGTTCCTTTTTTGACGCTTATTGAATAAAAGGTTGGCAAGTGTTCTTTTCCTTCCATATGGGAAAGACAAGAGCTTAGTTAATATACATTCAATTAGGACACTATTTGTCTATGGTTACTAACTAAATTGCTATATTAGCCATGCACAACGTTTTGTCCCATAGGTTATTGGACTTTTATGAAACATTGTTTAGTAGTTTATCCTATGATCACGAAAGAAATGTTGTTTCTTTTCTATAGATTGTAAATTTTAATATTTTTGCAAAATAATTTTATATGATATCAATATATGCCCCTAGTTTTCTAATAAAAAACACTTGGCTTTAGTTTATCCTTGTCTTTTGTTATCATGCATTTCTTTAATTGTTGCTTGTCAGTGTACTACCCTTCCTGATACCATTGAGGATTGGAAACGAAAATTAATAATGCTATTGCGTGACAAGGAGAAGCAAGAGCTTGTCTCTAGGGAGAGAAAGGACAGGCGTGATTATGAACAAATAGCATCTTTGGCAAGAAGAATGGGTTTGTATAGGTACTTTATTTTGGCTATCTTAGATGGTTTAGAGCTATTGCTCCCATTATTATTCTGACTACAATTATTTTAGCAGCCATATGTATGCTAAGGTTGTTGTGTTTAGTAAGGTTCCATTGCCAAACTACAGATTTGATTTGGATGATAAGTGCCCACAACGAGAGGT
Source organism: Erythroxylum citrifolium (assembly GCA_026284465.1). NCBI lineage: Eukaryota > Viridiplantae > Streptophyta > Magnoliopsida > Malpighiales > Erythroxylaceae > Erythroxylum > Erythroxylum citrifolium. The sequence continues at coordinate 30,032,006 of JANKOE010000003.1, forward strand.
ATGTACTATTGTAGTTTTATTTTCTTTGTTCTGTAGATTCATCCTTGACATGATTGTTGTTTTGCGACAAAAATTATACAGTTCAATGATTGAGCCTTAGATAATGTTATTATTTTTCTTCATCTTTTTGTCTCTCCAGTTCCACTAAAATACACCTTCTTAACTTTGTGAGGTTTCGCCATTAATTTCATTCCTTATATTCTTTCATTTCCTTTATTTTGCATGTTTTGCAATGATATTTATTGTTGTGAATTATGAGTTTATTATATATGAGTTTCAAACATGAATTATGCTTTTAAAAATTGATAGGTGAGCCTACCTCTGGGTTTGTTGAAAAGAATTGATGCCTATCTCGGTGAATTCCTCTTTCAAAAGTCCAGGCATAAGGAAATTTTACCAGATAATATGATTTCTAGATCTAGCAGTAGTAGTAGTCTTGCAAATGATGAAGGGCTATTTGAACAACCAGAACTTTTAGCTTCGAGTAAGTCGGCTATGGACAAAATTTTGCGTTATCGAAGTTTGCAACTGCGTGATCAGCAACGCGCTTGGCAGGTTCGTTTGTTCGAACTCATAGGAATTATAATTTGTTTCTTGACTATATCAATGTTTACTTTCAATTATTATGTTTCTTTTATTTGGTGATATAAGTCACTAATCACTCGGTACAATTAGTCTACCTGAAAGCTTCTTTAGTTCTATTGCATTGTTTCTTAATGGAAAATGCCATAAATAGGACCAAGAAATTTCATGTTCAACTAGATATTGATATTAGGATGTGTATTTGATAAAATTAACTTTTTTCATTATATGACAGGACACTCTAGGTGATATGCAATATACAAAGATTACCTTGAACACATTGTTCAATTCAGGGACTAATTGCATGTAGTCCATTTCTAGATATGTCAAAATGTTCCTTTCAAACAACCTAAATCAAAAACCTAGTTCTTTGTTGCATTTTATGAGTTCTTGATTAGGAAATGTAAATAAATTTTAATTCTTATGAAATAGTTTTACTAGGAAGAAGACAGACAAATGGTTGTGGTGCATGGCATACTTATATTAAGAACTTATTGTGTATTATGACATATAAACTTAGATTTCATGTTGAAAGAACTGTTTTAGTCATCGGTTTGCTTTAGCCTTGTAATGGTGGACAATCAAGGTTGTCAATTAACTGGTTATATAATTTTAAAACCTTTACTTCATCATATCACCTCCTTGAGATGCTATTGGGATGATCTTTCTATATTCCCATTTTGTTGCTAAATCATATTGTCATGTTGGGGCTGCTAGGTAATTCGTATTTTTATCTTGTTAATTGGGGGTATATTTTTTTTTCTGTTAACTTAAGGCAGTTATTTTTTAGACTTAACTGGTAGAAGTTACTTGTTAAGGTTAACTAGTGGAAATAGGAGAACGGAAAAGTTATTGAAAATGGGTTAGCCCTTAACATGGGACTTATCATTGCCCAATACACTTTTAACTATTTAGTTTATTGAAGGAAGGAATTTCTTGATTGTCTCTGCTTAGTTGCTAGCAAGTGGTTACTAACAAGTTTGGAGTATGTTTCCTTTGCCACGAAGCACTTATAACTTGAATATTTAACTTAATTGTACCTGCTTATTGGATTTTGCAAAATCATGTTCTTTTCAAAGATTATTAGTGCAAAATCATGTTCTTTTCAAAGATTATTAGTTGAGTCATAAGTTGCTTTTTCTTTGGGACTGTTTAGACAAATGGGGAAGGTTTGACATTTTCTTCCACAAGTATGTACACGTGAAGGATTTTGGATAGGATATCAGTAGTTATTATGCATAATTAACTTTTATTTTTGAGATTTTGAAGAGTTTAAGAGTTTACTTTTGGGCATATAGATCTTGATAGTCCTTTACTATTCTGTTTATGTTTTTAGAGCTATAACAAACATATAATCATGTTCCTTATTAATTTCATTTAGGAATGTCCAGAAGGTAGAAAAATGCTAGATTTTCGAAGAGGTCTCCCAGCTTACAAAGAGAAGGATGCAATATTGAAAACCATTTCCCAAAATCAGGTTTGTAAAATTTTGACATGTCTTCTACTTGTTATTGATGCTCACTTGTGTGGAACTTATCTCATTAACTTTGGGGACATGAAATTAAAGTTTACCAATATAATCATTTGGTGGTATCACTTACCATTAGTTTGTAATGCAAGATTTACTCTAATTAAATGTCTTTCTATTGCAAATAAATTATGCCAAAACTGCAATGGTTAATTTTTTGAGTAGAAATTAAGACAAATGCTAACGGAATTTAGTGAAGAATATCTCTACTGTAGTTAGAACCATAAAAAATTAATAGAAGAACATTTTTTAGTTTCTAAATGTCTTTCTATTGCAAATAAATTATGAAAAATACTGCAATGGTTAATTTTTCGAGTAGAAACTAATTTTTTATGGTACTAACTATGGTAGAGATATTCTTTACTGAATTCCGTTAGCATTTGTCTTAATTTGGAATGAACAAAAAATCCACATTGCATAAATTCAACACAGCACCCATTTTCATTAATTTGTACATTTGAGGTCAATTATTGAAATTATTGGATATTTATTGTATGAATTGTATTCATTATGTAATTGCTAAAGAGTTTTTCTTTTCGTAATACTAAAAAATTGCTACTAGTATAATAAAATCATATCATATGATTGAATGACAAATTTTTTGTTGCAAAGGTTGATTTGACCCTGCATTATTCATTTTCTTATTCATTGTAAGTTTGTACAACATGGACCAATAAATAAAAACTTGAAAATTAGAAGTTTCTTCTTGAAAAGAAACGGAAGGAAACAAATAAAATGTGTTGAAATTGAGAGCTGTGAAATTCAGAGAATAGTTAACTAAGGGCTTGATAATAACTGAGGCCTTTATATAGATATGTGTGTACTCAGCCTCTCAATAACAGCATATCCCAAATTTTTTCAACAAATTTGAGTTTTCAGCTAGAAAGTATGATGCTCTCTTCTAAGAGTGATTCTTAGACCCTAAGAGTGATTCCTAAATTCTTACCTTCCATTATTTGTGTTAGTCACTAAATTCCAACAATTTTAACCTACTAGCAACAAAAGCCCTAAATTCTAGCCATATTAAAATCTGAAATCCTAGCCTAAATTTTCAACAATCAAATCCTAAAAACTTAGTTATATCATATCTAAAATTCCAGCATTCCAAGCCAAAATTAAGACCTAAAATTTGATATTCCAGCATCTAATATCAGCCATAATTCTTAATTTGCTAGTTTTAACTAGTAGTTTATACTTTTTCTATTTGTCCTGCATCAATTTGGTATTAGAGCCTTGCTTCACAATGGCGACATGTAGTGCAAGGGTGTATAGAAAAATACTTAGTGACCAAGAGTGAGGTGAAATGGTATTGAGAATTATGAAAAAATTGGACATCAAAGATCTTCGATCACAATGTCCTCCAAAAGCCAAATTACATGTATCAACTCCCATAAGGAAGTATGTTCAATAGTTTTTGGAGAGGTTGGACAGCCTTAACATGCGTTTTGTATAAATGAAAACTCCCACAAGAAAAAATTATGCAAACCAACAACCTACACTTGATGCTAAACATGGAGAAGATGATAATAAGCAAGATGAAGGAATTGATATTGATCAACAGCACCTAATGCAAGGTAAAATCTTTGCTGAATCATATTTTGATTGTGATTCCTCAAATTTAAGAAGTACTACCTTAGAGGAAGTTTCAACACCTCTCTTTCAACTGATCAATTAGAATCTTCAAGCCTTCATGTAGAAGGTTTTTAAATGCTTGATAACATGGAGAGTTAAGAAAGATGACCATATATGGAGAATTTGACAGTGGGAGATGACCAAAGCGTTAAAGATAATGAAAAACATAACAAGTGAATTCTTTGGCATAACCTAAAGTTGAAACAACTGAGCAACAAGTTGAAACTCTTAAATAGCAAGCTGGAATGCTTGAACAATAGATTGAAACCCTTGAACAGCAAATCAAAACACATGAATAAAAGATTGAAATAGCAGGCCATTAGGCTGAAAGAATTTGATAGCATGCTAAAATAACAGAATAGGGAGATGAAAAGATTAACTGGCAACTACTTTCAGTTTCGGAGCTTGTTTGCTCAAAAATTGATGATATCCTTGCTATTGTTAATGAAGATTATTGCAATGAGTGATGAAGAAGTAGATTTGAATGAAGATGTGAGATTAACACAACGTAGGAATAAATGAGAATCTATGAGTGTACTTGCAAAGTCAAAATTCAGTAATGAATTAAAATTAGTGGACTTGACTACAAGAAGCAACGATATGTATGTTCTTACTGCTTAAGTGGTAGAGAAACCATGTGGTTTTTTTATTAAACTATTTGCGAGTATAGTGGTCAAGACTTAGGATGTTACCCACATTGCTAAACTTTTTTTTAAAGAGGTACATCTCCATGAATTACGTTCAACTATCGGCTTTGATTGTAATGTGAAGTTTATGAATTAGTTTTGGAATTCTTGATTCTTTAAACACTAAGCTTCAATTTTTAAGCTCTTTCCATCCCTAAACTGTTGGACAAATAGAGGTGGTGAATAAAAGTTTGGGGGACTTGTTAAGATGTTTGGTTGGAGACAATGTGAATAATTGAGACTTAATTCTTCCTATGGCATAATTTGTATATAATAGTTCTATAAATAGGTCAAACACTAAGCTTCAATTTTTAAGTTCTTTCCATCCCCAAATTGTTGGACAAATAGAGGTAGTGAATAAAAGTTTGGGGGGACTTGTTATGATATTTCGTTGGAGATAATGTGAATAGAGGTAGTGAATAAAAATTTGTATGTAATAGTTCTATAAATAGGTCAACTAGTAAAAGCGTTTTCAGATACTTTTGGAAGTTTAACCAAGGAACCCCACTGATTTGGTTCCTTTACCAAGGACAACATGAGTTATTGTTGAAGGTGAAGGTTTTGCATAACACATGGTGGACATCTTTGATGAGGTACGACGAAAGATAACGAAAAACAACTTGACTTATAAAGAACATGTTGATCAACATTGTCAATAAGTTGAAATCAATGAATGGGATGTGGTGATGGTGAGGATTTTGTTGTTAGCCTTAGCATGATATCTAATCATAGGTTTAGACCTGGAAGAATCTTTCTTTGGACTTATGAATTTGGAGAAGCATACTTGTTCTTGATAGAGCCCCCTCTAATGTTAACTTGCTGAGAGAATAATTGCTTCCCTTTATTGAATATTGAGACCCTTTTTTAGAGGTTGCTAATAACAAGAGAAAGAGATCCTAAAATATAGGATCTTAACTAATAAAGGAAAGAGATAATAGATTATAGTATCTTGACTAAATAAAGGATTATAATGAATAGAAAGTTTATAATAATTAAAGGAAACAAAATAAATCTCTAATTAGGTAAGCTAGGCTGCATCTGCTGCGTTCCTTCTTTGATATTGTCGTCCAATAAAAGCATCCACATCGTCACTTTCCCTTTCGACTTTGAGCTTTTCCTCAAGCTCAAACTTTGGATAAGCTTCTTGGAAGTGTTCAATTGGTTCCCATGTTACATTTTCTTGAGGAAACCCTGCCCATTGCACTGACAACTCCCTTTGCTTTGGTTGAACCTACTGCGTAAAATAGCCTGAGGAGTTGGTAAGGCTTTGTTCTTGCACACTGGTGATAACTCTCTTACAACAACTAGTTGGGGTCCTTTATATTTTTGTAGGAGAGACATATGGAACATATCATGTATTCTACTTTCCGTAGACAACTTAAGCTTGTAAGCAACATGTCCTGCTTTGGCCATGACCTTGAAAGGGCCAAATTACGTTGGGAGAAGTCTATGATGCTTCCATTTGGCTACTGTTAAATGACGGTATGGTTGACGTCGCAGCCATACCCAATCTCTAATTGCAAAACTCAACTCTCTATGCCTTGAATCATAAGTGTTCTTCATCCTTTTTTTGGGCTTGTGAGAGCCTATGACGAGTAGCTTGGAGTATGACAACCCTCTCTTAGAGAGCTTTATCAATTACTTTAATTCGGGCAGAACCTGCTAAATAAGAGAGCAATTGAGGCTCCTTGGCATAGACCAACTCAGAAAGGGAGTGAGGCACTATAATTACATCTCTATGGTGCGATTGACAACTTGTGTCTGATCATCATACGGAGCATGGTAAGTTGAAGAGAAGGCTAGCTTGGGACCACTGAAGTGGAATAACTCCTTCCATAGCATACTAAGAAACACTTTTCTTGTTCTGAGACTATTGATTTAGTTAGGTCATTAAGTCTAAACACCACTGCAGAGAAAACAATAGTGACAAATATAGCAGTAAATAGATGAGCCAAAGGTAAAAAGTGAGAATACTTTTAAAGTCTATCAACCACCACTATAAGAACTAATTTACCCTAACCCTTGGGTAGCCCCTCCATAAAGTCCATGGAGATATTAGCCAAATCTGTTGTTGAACTAGAGAGGTTGAAGTAGTCTTGTAGTTGCACATTTTGCCATTTGTGGTACTGACACACTAAACAAGTATGCGCAAATTCTAATGGAACGAGCTTCATAACCTTTTAATAAAAATCATGTTGAAGTTGTTGTAGGGTCTTTTACCCATCTTCATGTGTCATATCGTGGATAGTCGAAATAACAGTGGGGATAAATAAAGAGGTGGGTAGGAGATGTACCTTTCCTTTGAAGAGAATTAGCCCATCTCGTACAACCTAATTTGATCCCAACACCCCTTGTTGAATGCGTTGCTCCAGTTGTGACAATTGTTGGGAAGCTATTGTTTCTTGCTGAATCACATTAAAGATTTCAACTTGAGGGAAAGAGACTGTCATAAGTTATGGAGAGTCCTTGTCTCTTCTAGATAAGACATTTGTAGCTTTATTCATTACGGTAGCCTTATACTCCACCCGAGAATCATGCCCCATCAGTTTGTTGATCCAATGCTATTGTAAATAGGAAGGATGACCAATTTCTGACACTACGTGAATTTTAAAATCTAAATTTTAGAAGTTGAATCCAGAATTATATGATCAGTATTTGTCACATTCTAAGTTGAGGGCAACTTCAGGCAAACTGGCGATAATTGATGCAGAAGAGTTTAAAGTCTATAAAAAATAAAAGAAAAAAATTAGTCAACCACAAGGTTTGATTTGGTAGGATAAAAGTTTAGAATTGAGTTGACAGCAAAGACAATAATTAAAATTTGGATTATGCTAGGTTTCTTTATTAGATAGGAAGTAGTCGTAAGTTAAATATGTTATTCTAGTTTAGATATGTTATCCTTCTTATTTAGGACTTATAGAATTTTTATTACAATAGGATATAAATTTGTTGGGAACCCTTTGCTATTATAATAAGGGTTTTAAGAACTTTTCTAGAAATATGTGTATACTCAGCTCTTTATAACAACATATCCTGAATTTTTTCTACAAATTTGAGTTTTCAATTAGAAAGTATGATGCTTTTTTCTAAAAGTGATTCGTAGACCCCAGGAGTGATTGTTAGATGCCTACGCTTCATTATTTGTGTTCATCACTAATTCTAGAAATTCTAACCTACAGTTCTAGAAACCCAAACTCATTAAACCTTGAAATCCAAGCCTAAATTTCCAGTAATCAAGCACTAAAAATTCAACCATACCATATCTGAAATTCGGGCATTCCAAGCTGAAATACAAACATGAAACTTAATATTCGAGTAGCCTAATGTCAGTCATATTTCCTAATTTTACGAATTATATATATGTGTGTGTGTATTTATATACACGCAAATATGAGTATCTTTTAAGAGGATCCTCTCAAATTATTATATTCTTCGAATTATAATAGAAAATATTACTTCTTAGGACAATATGATAGGACTCCTTATAATATAGCGGCTCGAATTATTTCAAACTTTCCAAAAAGATATCATCACATACAAGTAGCTCTTACACATACTATTAATGTGTCTTCTGCAAATGATATGCTCTATCCACTATTTTCTTACTAAACCTTTTAACTGATAGTATTCTTTGTTACTAATATTGTTATGTTGCATTCATTTTAACAAGAATGGGAGTTGTTGTAATTATACTTAAATGATAACTTTATAAACTTGCAATAGTGAGTTTCAGAAGAAATTGAAAAAAAGAAAAGGGTTTGTAGACCAAGGTTGTACCTTCTATCAAGGTAAATGGCTCAAATGAGTTACATGGTATGGAAAATTCGTAAGATAAGAAAAACAAATGTTAAAAATGATTCATATTATAGAGATATATAATTTTTCTTTTGTCCATTAAGTAGAACTAATGATTTGCTCCAGCTTAGAATAATGCATTTCATCAGTTGGATATGACTGACACAGAAAGGGGATACTAAATATAGCAAAGCTTCTATCTGTTGATACATTACAAAATGTTGTCTTATGTAATAATGTATACATCAAAATTCATGCTAAAATTTTAAAAACACTCTAGTATTGCCCATTTTAGAGAACTTAAGTTTTGATTTCTTGTGGTAGCAACATATATGCTTTTTGGTGTAGTGACAACAGTAACTTTCTGAAGGGATATTTGGAGGAAAAGATGCTAGGATAAGTGGACCTACCATATGTAGTTGTAGAACTTTGCTAGAACAATAAACAAATGAATTGAATCAGGGATACTTGTAAATCTTTTTACTCCAACTTGGTTTTTTGTGTGGTGTTCAATCAACATGATCATGAGGTCCTTCGTGTTTTATATGCTTCTGCAATGTATTTGTTGGCCCAAATTCATGAAGGCAACCATGTACTTTTTTTACATGCGACCCTTTTTAAATCAGATGCTTGTACTTGAACTTTTATGACACAGGCATCCCTTTTGCTTGTGGACATTATGTGTAATTTTAGATGTGAGTTGGTGGCAGGATCATGTGCATAAAGGTGCCATTTTACCTATTTTTGATTGCCTTTATGATACTTTGTGGTTTTTAATGTCTAAATTTTTACCTTTTACAGGTTCTTATCATCTTAGGTGAAACTGGATGTGGCAAGACAACCCAAATTCCACAATTCATATTAGAATCTGAGATAGAATCCATTTGTGGAGCTGTTTGTAGTATTATATGTACACAACCAAGACGAATATCAGCCATGACAGTTTCTGAAAGAGTTGCTTTGGAAAGGGGGGAAAAATTGGGTCAATGTGTAAGTTTTTATTAAGCATTTCTGTCTGTGCTTTGGCACAACATCCACTCTTGGATATTTTTACATTTTCTACAAAGTTGAATTGTATTTGTGTATTGGCTTGCCTAATAGGTTGGATATAAGGTTAGACTTGAGGGTATCAAGGGAAGGGAGACCCACCTTCTTTTTTGCACTACTGGAATCTTGTTAAGAAGGTTGCTCTTTGATAAAAATTTGAAAGGTGTAACTCATGTTATTGTGGATGAGATTCATGAACGTGGAATGAGTGAAGGTAATGATTGTTCCTTTTATGTTTTGATTGGGAATGTTGGAAATAGATTTGCTCATAGTTGATGTTTTGATGGCAGATTTTCTTCTTATTGTTCTTAAAGAAATTCTTCCTCATCGACCAGAATTGAGGGTGATTCTAATGAGTGCAACACTCGATGCAGAACTTTTCTCATCCTATTTTGATGGAGCTCCCATACTTCGTATTCCAGTAAGTTAAAAGCCTCTGATTTGTGTTTTTTTTTTCATTTTCAGATAGAGACTATTGCTTGTTTGCTGCTCTTGTTTTACTTCCTTATCAATATTTTCCTTCCTTTTTAGGGAGTGGGGATGAAATTTGGAGTGCTGATTTTTGAAGCCCTAACATTCTTTTAACATAAAATTCAATATAGAGCTAAAATAACAATTCCATGCTTTTGTTTCAATTGTACTTTTCTTTGCCAACTTTTCCAATTTGTTGTGGACTATATGAAATACTTAGAAGTGTTGAAGGCTTGGTTTGTTTTTGGTGTCTTCCAATATAGAAGGCTTGTTGCTTTGACCTATATAATTTCTTTTCTATTGGAAAAAGAATACCTTCTCCTAATTCCATTACTTCCAATTGAGTAGTTTAAATTGCATCACACCTAGAATACTTTTGCTTTTTATTCTCATCTTTTTGCATTACATATGGACTCTAGTATTGCAAGCATTTCAACCAGATGATGGATTCTATTGATGGATTTTTTGGACTCCAAATATATTTTTGTTTCCAACATCAAATGATTATTATTCACTTTTTATCATCTTCTTATGCAGAAACTGGTTGCAATTTCACTACTTTACATTTCTCAATGCCATGCTATGAGTAATTACGAAATCTAGTCATTTTCATGTGTTTGACTACTATTTGAATGTAATCATTTTAAGTTTGTAATGATTCCAAAAGAACTTCTAAGGGGAAAAATATTTTTTTTTTTGGGAAGGAGAAATTAGCGGCAACAGAATCAAGGGGTTGCTAATTAGGAGGAAATCTGTTCCTAACAGATTGGGAGAGAATTAGGGGAGATTTAGTCTACGTAAATAAATTAGGATATTTGATTTGTATAGAATTCTTTCCTAGTATAGATACTATTGTATTCTTATTTATATGTAACTTAAATAGAGGAAAATATTTTGAAATCACACTTTCTTCCACATGGCATCAGTGTAGGAAAATCCCGGGAGGTACATAACATGTACCAGCAGCGGAAAACAAAAATTTTTGTTACCGGGACCTTCCCGAAAGCCAGGATCCAGGTGTCGGTATGA
>JANKOE010000003.1:30049221-30059772 GCA_026284465.1 Erythroxylum citrifolium
ATAATTTCCTTCATGCTATGTCATATATCATGGACTTCATTAATTTGCTTATAGATCAATATCTATCAATTCATAAATAATGAACACCAAAGTAATGAAATATGCCTTTCTTTATTTATTCATAAAGACAACTTTGTACAAAACGCGCTGAAGGCGATTGCCTTTAGGGCACTACTCTAACAATCTTACAGTACTGTGCAAGTGTAAGTCGACTTACAGGAGAATCCAAGTCAACTTATAGTACTGTGCATGTGTAAGTCGACTTACATGAGAGTCCAAGTCGACTTACACTAACACTCACCAGGTCAAGAGCACTTTAAAGCTGCCTACAGAATACTAAGGTATCTGAAAGGGACACCTGGAAGAGGCTTGATGTTTAAAAAATGTGACAATATACAGGTTGAAATCTATACAAATGCTGATTGGGCAGATAGCATTTCTGATGGAAAATCAACATCAGGATATTATACTTTTGTTGGGGGGAAATCTAGTCACCTAGCGGAGTAAGAAATCGAATGTAGTAACACAAAGTAATGTTGAAGCTGAGTTTAGGTCTTTCACACTTCTGATTTGTGAAGGAATGTGGATCAAGAGGTTCTTAGAAGATCTAAAGATTCCTGTGTCACTTCCTATAAAAGTCTATTGTGACAATAAGGCTGCTATTTCGATTGCACACAACCCAGTTCAACATGACAGAACCAAGCACATCGAAGTGGATAAGCATTTATGAAAAAGAAACTTAAGAGTGGCTTAATTTGTGTTCCTTATATATCAACCAGTGAACAAATAGTTGATATACTCACCAAGGGACTACAGAAGAAATAGTTTGATCTCCTAGTAAGCAAGCTAGCTATGGAAGACATTTACAAGCCAGCTTGAGAGGGAGTGTTGAAAAGGAGAAATCAATGGCAGCGGAATCAAGGAGTTGCTAATTTGGAGGAAATTTGTTCCTAACAAATTGGGAGAGAAATTAGGGGAGATTTAGTCAAAGTAAATAAATTAGGAAATAATTAGGATATTTGATTTGTGTAGAATTCTTTCTAGTATAGATACTATTGTACTCCTAAAAAATATATGGAAGTTACACTTTTTTTTCTGTATTTTTGCATTCCACTAGTTCTAGGAATAATAATCTTTGTTTTATAAAGTATCTTATTACCTTGATCTTATTCATTTTTGTATGTGTGATCTCGTTGGTTGGTCTTGTTTATGGGCTATAGATGCTTACTTATACAAGAGCATGTACAAGTTTCAAGACGTAATCTACTTAATTGTTATACACTTTTACTTCTTCTTCCTTGGTCAAAGAAATGCAACTCAAGGGTCTTGACCTTTGACTGCTTTTGTCTTTTCTGAATTGTATCACACAGGGTTTTACTTACCCTGTACAAACTCATTTCCTGGAAGATATTCTGGAAATGACAAGGTACAGATTGACTCCATACAACCAAATTGATGATTACGGTCAAGAAAAGATGTGGAGAATGAGCAGACAAGCTTCAAGAAAGCGGAAGAGTCAGATTGCTTCCGTTGTTGAGGTCCATGACCTTTTTTGCAGCTACATTTGCTATTTTGCAAATGCAGTTTATTTCCTCTTCTACAATTTTTAAATTCATTTTTGTTGTGTTGAGGAAGTTTTTGATTTGGGAAGCATGGAATAGGATGCATTGAGAGCAGCTGACTTTAAGGAGTATAGTTCCCAGACTCTGGAGTCCCTGGCACACTGGAATCCTGATTGCATTGGTTTCAATATCATAGAGTTTCTTTTATGCCATATATGTGAAAAGAAGGGGCCTGGTGCTGTGCTCGTTTTCATGACTGGTTGGGATGACATGAGCTCATTAAAGGATAAGCTACAAGCAAATCCTATGTTGGGAGATCCAAGTCGAGTGTTGTTGCTTATGTGCCATGGTTCTATGGCCAACTCGGAGCAGGTAATTTCATATTTGAAGTTGCTTTGATAAAACATTCATGTATGGACATTTTGATAAAAATCCTCATTCTTGATTACCAACGTTCAGTATATAGCTTCTAAGCAAATTTCTTTGGAATGTATGCAGAGGTTAATATTTGATGTACCTGATTGTGGTGTGAGGAAGATAGTGCTAGCTACCAACATTGCTGAGACAAGTATCACAATCAACGATGTTGTTTTTGTTCTTGACTGTGGGAAGGCAAAGGAGACTTCATATGATGCTCTTAATAACACTCCTTGCTTGCTTCCTTCTTGGATTTCCAAAGCCTCTACTCGACAGGTAAGTTTTTCTTCTACTTGGAAATTTGATATTTAAGATGATTTTGATGTGAAGATTGTATTTATGATGGTGTGTAATTGCATTTGCCTCCCACATGTTTCTAGATGCTACTTGCGTGACATTCTCGCGAGGGATTATTATGGTAGAAAGGCAAGCATGTCTACAAATTTTATAAATCCAAACTGTCATGAAATGTATTTGGAGCTTCATCCAAACATGCAAATTTTGGTTTGATTATTTTTTTTATGTGGAGTTGAATCTCACTGAAGCATATTGCAATAACCTCACCGGTTGCACAATTTCATATTTGCTTTTACTTTCTTCTAAGCAAGGTTGAGGCTTTAGTAATTTAAGTTAGTTAGAAGAGATTTTAGATCAGCTTGAGGGATGTCCAGTAGCCTTGCTACTTTATTTATTTTATGTACTGATCTTTGTCATTTCGAGATATTCTAAAGGGAAAGAGCAAATAATTTTGTTATAATGCCAAATATGTTCTCAAACTCATTCAAAAGTTCAAAAATAATTTACTTAATCTCCTATTTGGTGATATTATTATCTTGGCCCAATAAATAAATAAATAAATACATATTTTTGAAATGTAATCATAGATATTTCCTTGGCCAAAAGTTTTGTTGACCTGAAGCAACATTTGGGTATTTCATGTTTTATTTTCTTTTAATTTGATCATGTATAATCTATCATCATGAGAGTCTATGTTTACAAGAAATCAATCATTTTGAGTGATTTATTTATCGTAACAATCGAAAATAAATTGAATAATTATGTTCACCAAATAAGAGTTTTGGTCCAAGTTTAAGACAAGAAAGATGAATTATTCGTCTCATTTGAGGTTGGCATGCCAATTACTTTCTATCTGACATAGATTTGGAAAGCATGTAGGAATTAGAATGATATGTTTCTTTGTGATCCGTTTATATACTTTGTTCTTTCTATCTCCTGCTTGAATGGTAAAAAACCTCATTTCAGAAGCTTTTTATACTTGGACTGTTTCACATATATATTCTATATTCATTTCGACTTAAATGTATAATGCAGAGAAGGGGGAGAGCTGGTCGTGTTCAGCCAGGAGAATGTTACCATCTGTATCCTAGATCTGTATACAATGCTTTTGTAGAATATCAATTACCAGAAATATTGAGGACACCTTTGCAGTCTCTTTGTCTGCAGATCAAAAGTCTAAAACTTGGAAGCATATCAGAGTTTCTTTCTAGGGCTTTGCAATCACCTGAATTGTTAGCGGTAACACCATTTGTGGCTTGTCTCATTTATACTCCCCCAATCCCAGCTTTCTAACATCCCATAGTAATATCTAACCTAATCCCATAGTTATGGTTAATATCTTCTCCCTCGTTGTTAGGACATGAAAAGGAGATGATGTTGTCAACGTCGTGACTATATAACTTTTTTTATGAAGTTACTTTACCTTGCTCAACTCATTCACCATCGTGTTTTACCCTAATGTTTTGCAGGTTCAGAATGCTATTGATTACTTGAAAGTTATGGGAGCTTTAGATCAGAATGAAAATTTGACTGTTCTTGGTAGGGCCGCATTTAACCATGCTTATTGTTGCTTGATAGGTTATCCCATACTCATGCTTATTGTTGGTTGATAGGGCGATATTTATCTATGCTTCCGGTGGAGCCTAAACTGGGAAAGATGCTTATTTTAGGTGCTATCTTCAATTGCTTGGATCCAATATTGACTGTTGTTGCAGGTCTTAGCGCGAGAGATCCTTTTTTAACACCATTGGACAAGAAGGATGTAAGTTCAGTCTTTTATATTGAAGAAAGAATGCTTTACTCTTATTGATGGTCCACATTTGTCGTACATAGATAGAAGCCTATATTTGATAGGTCAACTCCTACAAAATCTATAAATTATCCTTTTTCCTCACACTATCTCACATCTTTAATTATCAATTATGCTTTTTGTATATTTAATAGACTTAGGATGTGAAACAGACGGGGTAGACTTATCATGTGGAATAGGTTTTGGATCTAACATGAAACTAGATTCAAGTAATGACGCATGTAAGGAAGGGGAGATGAGAAAAGAGAAGATAATGAGGAAAAATAAAAAAATTATTATAAATTTATATTGACTCCCAATGTTTAAGGTTTGGGAAATACAATTACTCTTTAGCATAATTTAAAACTTCATTGAAGGTGGATGATAGTATTTACATTCCTCTTGAATTGGTTAATATCCTGTAAGAATGCATTTGACTTTAGGCTTAAGTTTCCTTATTTGATGGTTATAGATATTAGGGATGGCAAAAAGGCCTGGGGCCCGAAGTCAACGGGCCAGGCTTGAGTTGACTGGACCTCAGATGCCCGGGCCTGACGAGTAAAGGCAAAATAATGTCATTTTGCCATATTTTTTAAAGAATTAGTTCGGGCTCGGGTCAGCCCGTCCATTGCCATCCCTATTACACATGAATATATGAGCTAGACCTGATTATTTTGAAGTACAAGTGTTAAAGACAATATCAAAGAATGTCAATTGAGGGCTTGATACAATCTTAAGACTTCTATAGACTTAATATAATAGTAAGAAAGAACTAATTACATAATGAAAGTATCAATTACATAAGGAAAGTTTATCTTAAGAATAAATAGGAAATCATATAGATCTGACTTTTCGTAATATAGATCTAGCTTTTTCTAATGCTCATTCTCAAGCTAAACCATATGTATCATAACCTCCAAGTTTCTAAAAGCCTTGGTGAACACATCAACAAATTGGTCTTCTGACTTGACGTATGGTATCTCAATCATTTCTTCTTGAAGCTTTTAGCAAACAAAGTAACAATTCACCTCAATATGTTCAGTTCTCTCAATGGAAGACTTAATTAGAAGAAATATGAATGACTGCTTGATTATCACACATCAACTTCATTGGAGACGAGTGCTCAAAACTAAGTTCCCTTAACAAATCAACTTACATGTAGTATATGCCATGGCCTTAGGCTTAGCATTGGAACGTACAACAACTGATTGCGTCTTGCTTTTCCATGACACCATGTTTCCACCCAAATACACAGTATCCTGAGGTAGATTGTCAGTCATAAGATCCTGCCTAATTTGCATTTGTATATCCTTGAATCTTAGTATGACCATGGTTTTGATATAGAAGACCTTGCTTTGATAGACCTTTCAAATATCTCAAAATCTTGATGATTGTTTCCCAATGGCTAGTTTATGGAGACTCCATAAACTAACTTACTACATTTATTGCAAACGAAGTATATGGATGAGTAATAGTCAAATAACATTTGGCTCCACAGGACTATCAATTGACTTAGTTCCCAATATGCATGTCTCCTTTAAATGGTCAAGGACATACTTTTTTCGAGATAGACAAATCATCATCTTCGACCTTGCTACCTTGACACCATGAAAATATTTTAGTGAACCAAGATCCTTTATTTGAAACTTGATCTACGAAAAATTTAAAGATTGGATTCCTACTTTATCATCTCTAGAAATAACAATATCGTCAACATAAACAATCAAAAGAATTCTACCAGCTTTGGAGTGGCAATAAAACACGAAATGGTCCACACAACATTGATGTAGACCAAACCCCATAACTACTATACTGAACCATCCAAAGTAAGCTCTTGGTGACTGTTACAGACCATAGAGAGACTTGTTAAAGCGGCACGCCAAATTAGTCTCCCCTTGAGCAACGAACCTTGTTGTTTGTTCCATAAAAATTGTCTCCTCAAAATCACCACGGAGGAAAGCATTTTTTATGTTGAGTTGATGATGAGGCCAATTATGTGTGGATGCCAACGCAATGAAAATACAAATAGATGTCAATTTAGCTACAAGAGGATTGATGTTTGTAAGATAGAAAGAGGTTTGTATTTTCTCATATGTTTACTTAATAGAAGTAAGGCTATATATACATATTTACAAGATTAATTTTGGGAATGTAATCCCTATGATCAAAGGATTATAATCCCTATAATAAAGACTAGAATCGATGACATTAATGCTCAATACGTAACAGTTCCTTTCAAGTTGGAGCATAGATATTAATCATGCCCTACTTGTTACAAATGTAATTGATTCGAGTACCATTTAAGGCCTTTGTGAAGATATCTCTGAGTTATACTTCAATTTTGACATATTCTTTGAAAATCAAGTTGTGCTGAACTTTTTCACGAATGAACTGGTGGTCAATTTAATGTGTTTGATCCTTTCATTAAACACTAGATTAGAAGCAATATGTAGAGCAATATGATTATCACATTATAGTTTTGCTAGTACTGAGGCTTTAAAACCAATTTCATATAATAGTTGATATATCCATATTGTCTCACACGTTGGCAAACCATGTCATAGCTCTGCATTCAGATTTTGCACTGGATCTTGATACAACATTTTGTTTCTTACTTTTCCATGAAACCAAGTTTCCTCTCACAAAGACACGTTAGCCAATAATTGATTTTTTATCGATCTTAAAACTTGCCCAGTTGGCATCTGGAAAACATTCAATGTGATTGTGTCCATGATTTTCATATAGTATCCCTTTTGCAGGAGCGCCCTATAGGTAAAATAAGATTTCTTCTAAGATTGCCCAATGATGAATAGTTGGAGAGGACATGAATTGACTTACAACGCTAATAGAATATGCAATATTAGAGCGAGTTACTATAAGATTGCTTAATTTTCCTATCAATCTTCTATATTTTTCAAGGTCTTCAAGCAAATCTCTATCTTGGTAAGTTGTACATTTAGGGGGCTTTGAGGTATTGTGTGGCTTAGCTCCTAGCTTTCCCATTTCAGCTAATAGATCAATTACATATTTTCTTTGGGACAAGAAAATGCCTTTCTTGCTTCTCGTTATTTCTACTCTCAAAAAATATTTCAGAGCTCCCAAATTCTTGTTTGAAATTGACTATGGAGAAAGGATTTTAATGATGAGATGCTCGTAGAGTAACTTCCTATAATGATGATATCATCCACATATGCAACAAGGAGAATAATACCAAGTTTAGATTGTTTATAGAAGATTGAGAGATTAGATTTGCTCTTAGTCAATCCAAAAATTTATACGGCTTAACTAAATTTCCCAGTTGGGTACGTGGACTTTGTTTCAAACCATACAGTGACTTACATGGACAACAAACTTTGTCATACTTCCCTTGAGCAACAAACCCAGGTAGTTGCTCTGTGTACACTTCCTCTTGGAGGTCACCATGTAAGAAGACATTTTTAATATCTAACTATTGTAGGGACCAATTAAATGTAGCTGCCATAGAAATGAATAGACGGATAGTTGTTAGTTTAGTAACAGGCGAGAAAGTATCAAAATAATTCACACCATAAGTTTGAGCATAGCCTTTAGTAGCAATTGATCGATCAGAGTTGACTTTGATTGTAAAAACTCATTTGCATCCAATGGATTTCTTTTCTACAGGTAAGTTACCAAATTCCATGTACCATTAGCCTTTAAAGCATTCATCACCTATATCATAGCATTAAGCCAACTAGGAAACTTCTTGAATAGTTTTTGGGAGAGACACAGAATCAAGTGAGGTAACAAAATAACATAAAGGGGGATAAATGATCATAAGACACAAAAGAGGAAACAGGAAAGGTGCATTGGTGTTTACCTTTGCAAAGGAAGTGGGGAGATCATCAGAAGTCAGATTTGATTCCAAAGAAGACACAAGTATGGAGCTCACATAAAGATGATTTTTTCTTCTAGAATAGAGCGGATGAATGGGTGGTGGTTGTGGTGGTGTAGTGATAACATTATTGATATGATAGGTGGCCTCATAAACTAACGGATCATCATCCGCCTTTGTAAGTATTGGAGTAGGAAAGAAGGAAATATTTTCAAAAAAGGTGAGATCAGCGAAAGCAAAATATATGTTGAGAGTTGGACAGTAACACAAATAGCCTTTTCGTAGATGAGACTAGTCCAAAAATACACATTTAAGAGATTTAGGGATCTATCTTGGTGACTTGAAGGCGAACCTCTCGAACAAAACAAGTACTGCTAAAAATTTGTGGTGTAAGGGAGAACAGGGGTTTATTAGGAAAAGGAATGTTATAAGGAATCTCACCTCAAAGAATGGATGAAGGGACAAGATTGATTAGAAAATAAGTTGTGGAGACCACATCAACCAAAAACGATTTGGGGACATTCATTTGATCTGGCAGTTTCATGTAAATGAAAAAATTTTCTTTCAAATCCACCATTTTGATATGTTGTGTCAACACATGAAGATTGATGAACAATACCATTTTGAAGTATGTAGTGCTGGAACAAGGTAGAGAAGTATTCTTTGGCGTTGTCACTTCTTAGAGTATGGATAGAAAGAATAAATTGTGTTTTGATTTCAGCACAAAAGGTAGTAAAATGGGAGAATAATTCGGAAAGATTTTTTATTAAATAAAGCCAAGTCACATGAGAAAAATCATTAATTGTTGACTAGAGTTATTAGGATTGATTATTTCCTTTTATACATTTAGGAATTAATAGCTGTAGTGATTTCTTCCTATAATTGAGAGATTTGATAGATGGAATGTTTCCTAAATAGTCCTAGGCCTTGTGTATATAAACCATACGATTTCTCTGTACAAAACATCTCAATAAAGCAATAGAAACACTTTGGTTTCTCTCTGACTTATTTACTTCATAGTATTAGAGCCCTGTCTGATTTAAGGGCCTATTCTTTCTTAATTTTTTTCTAGTTGTTCGTCTCTATTCAGAATAGTACTTTGGCTGAGTTTGTACTCGCCCAAAAAAGACGAGGTTTCTTGTTCTCACTGCACCTTAGCTTGCTTTAGACCCACTAGCGACCGTCTCTATGATAGACCCGACATCACCAATGCCGCACGCGTTGCTACGAACTGCCACAGACCACCACCCGCCAATAGTTTTTTCGCCTAATAGGTATTGGTCCACCAGTGTCACCGGCAACTGTACATCTTCCCTTTGGTGTTTGAACTCCGATAGCACGTCGGGAAATACGCTAGAAGCCTCTATTTGTCTATAAATTCTTTCGGTTACTACTTTTGGCATATTTCTTTGTTTGTCCCGAGTGATTCTAAAGAAAGATGGACTGAAAAAAGGTAATTTTCTCGAGTTCGATAATCCTTCACTTCAAATCAGCCACGTGAAACTTGACGGAACTAATTATCTTGCTTGGTCAGGATCTTGTTTATTGTTCATCAGAGCTAGAGGATTACAAGGTTACATTAAGGGTGACAGTAAGAGACTCGATGTCAATAATCCTAATTATAATTAGTGGGAGTCTGAGAATTCCTTCACGATGTCTTGGCTCATCAATTCAATGAAACCAAAGATTGCTCGGACATACTTGTTACTTGATGTAGCGACAAATATATGGAAAGCTACTTCTCTTACTTAATTCTCAAATAGGTAATAAAATCCAAATTTTTTATCTTCGTAATAAACTGCACAATATGGAACAGGGTGATATGATTGTATCTTAGTACTTTGCAGAGCTATGTGGATTGTGGCAGGAAAGTAGAATGCTCAAAAGATGCTACCAAATTCTAGAGAATGATAGAGGAGGATCGGGTGTTTGATTTTTTTGACCGTATGCGAGGTAATCTACTTGGAAAAGATCCTTTTCCTTCATTATAGCTTGCACCTTTTCTTGTTCAGCAAGAAGAGAGTAAAAGAAATGTTATGCTACATACAACCATTGTTGAGAAAGCAGGGTTAGTGACTAGTTCTACTGAGAAGCCAAAACCTGCAAATACCTCATCTAATAAGGATCACTTTCACTGTGATTATTAAGGAAAACAAAGGCATACCAAAGAAACGTGCTATCGATCCTATTAGGAGACTTGAAGAGCCCAAATTGGGACTCAAATTACCCAAATTGGGAGACTTGAAGAGCCAACTGTTGAAATATAAGAGTGGGAGTTTATCCCACATTGGAAAAAGATGAAAGAATACCAAGATATAAGTCTAGTAGGCTACTCCACCTATTACCAATTGGTTTTATGATGGAACCTCACTTAGACTTGTATGTGGTCTAACTTTCCTTCTCGTGTGGGCCCATAGGCTCATTGTAAATTCTAACATGGTATCAGAGCGGGTTGCTCTTATGTTAGTCGTTAACATCTTGAAATGATATATTATGCCACGTGTTAGACCCACACGTGAGGGGTGTGTGTTGAAATATAAGAGTGGGAGTTTATCCCACATTGGAAAAAGAGAGGAAAGAAGACCAACATATAAGTCTAGTGGGCTACTCCACCTATCACCAATTGGTTTTAG
>JANKOE010000003.1:30209065-30220861 GCA_026284465.1 Erythroxylum citrifolium
TTATTATTATTATTATTATTATTATTATCATCATCATCATCATCATCATCATCATCATCATCATCATCATCATCATCATTATTATAATAATAATAAAAAATATTTATTATTAGTTTTTAATAATAATAATAATAATTAGGTATAGGGTAATTGAAATGAAATTAATTATCTTGTTACTATTATGATAATAATAATTATTATTATCATTATTGAGGATAAAATAATTTAATAAAACATCTAAGCATTCATAGAGTTAATTACATGATAGGTTCAAATAAGTCAGACAACCAAGAAACTGTAATACATAATAATTTAATTAAACATCTAAGCATTCATGGATTTAATTACATTCAGGCCTTAAATTTTATTAAGAAAGTCCTTAATAATAATTCCCAAAATCACTCCAAACGCAATCAGTAAAATTCCTTGCCTCCATGCCATTTTTTCTTTAAAGTTTCAACTTCATTTTGTTCTTCAGTTGTTGGCTGTGAAATTTGATGCGGTATTACTGAGGGTTCAATGGAGGTAGGAACAATTTCGTTGTTTGGCCGGCTGCGCCTATTTCGATACATTGCCAAAGCACTTTCTGCTTCAACCAAGGTGCGAAACCCCTTGAACCTAGCATTGGGAAAGCCCTCGTTACTAATTTCACGTCATCCCAATTTGTGAAAATTCCTACTTGACGTCCATTAAATACAACATAGAAGTTGTATCTGCCCATAGTGATGTACCTGTGAATGAATCATATCATAGCCATTCATAAACGTACAGAAAATGTAAACATTACATAATTTAAGAACCAACCATTCATCATCGATAAACATGTTTACAAACACGGTCAAAAGTATATCATCTCATCAATCAACATCACATGGTACTAGCACAAATAAGTTAAGTTCGACACATGGTTACCATCATACATGTCCATATAATAGTTGAGATAAACATACAAATTAAGGACAGAGATAATAAAGTCAATGATCCATATCTAAGAGGCTCCGCACATAAGCCTATTTTTGGGCTACATTTCTACCCCAGAAAAGATTCCCAGCATGAGGATTCCTTGAGAAGATGTGGACAGCCCTAACAACGTCTTCGGTAGAGAAACCCAATTTCCCAAGCTCGTCACCTAGCTGGGGAATTTGTGCCCCCCGCTAATAGCATCTGCAATGATCTGTGCATTCCTAATACTGCAGTCTGCTGCACGGGCAAAGGTGGCAGCTAGGCTTTCTAACACTTCACTGTCCCTCATCTTCCTTTTCCTTGTACGTTGTTGGTTCCTATCTGTGTTGGAAGAAGAGGCGACAAAACCAGTTACATGAACAGAAGCAGTTGCAACAGGTGTGTCCGCTGGGCCTGGTTAAGACAATGGCTCATCATGAGATGGTGAAGCTACTGGTGCATCCCCTTCATTTGCAGCAGCCTCAAACTGAGCAGCAGCATCCCCAGCGTCTTAAGCTGATGCACCTTTGGCTCTGTCCTTCCCAAAGACAAACTCAAGTCTAGGGTAAATTGGGATTGGCTTTCCCGGAGTATAGTACTTATTAGGGTGTTTTTGGAAAAAATTCAAACATGTTGTTAGCAGACAACACAATGTCTAATATATTAACATGCGTGTATAAACAACCTACCCTCAGCCATTCGTCAAGCACTTGCTTGCTGTCTACCTCGACACATTGCTTGCTTTCATTCCACCCAAAGCCACTACATTGGAACATGTCATAGGCTGTCTGATATTTTTCCTTAAGCCTCTTCTGTTTATTTTGTATATGCCTCTTCTCAATTCCACACCCAGGAAACTTCTCAACCATCAATCTAGCAAACAATTGGAAAGTCCCAAGCTTAAATTGGCCATTATAGGATCTATGTCCCGCAACAACTGCATCCTCTAAAAAGGTAACAAATGCATCTGTTTCATCATCTGTCCAAACCCTTGACATTGCACCTAAACCATGCAATGCCATACCTCAAATCATTCCAAACCATTTCCGTCAATGAGTAATTAACATATTATTTGAAACTTGTTTGGAAATAAGGAAGACAATATTGAATTAAACAAAACATGTAATTAAGTACAAATAAAACAAAGGAATAACAATTTCATAGTGTGTGCGCAAATACAGTTACAATGAGAGTCAACATTATAAAGAGAAATATAAGCAATGCCTCAAGTCAGTTACAATGAAAGTCGACCAAATGTAAACCCTCAATTCAATAAAAATCGATATTAAGTAAATTAAAGTCCACAATTTAATGGTTTGTTCTCCAGTCATTAAACAAGTTGTTAGCTAAATCCTCTCTCCATTGAGTCCATTCATTAGTAGTCTCAACACGATCAAAAAATTGTGCTAACGGTGCATCTTTCCCAATTGGCATATCCTCAGTTTCAAGAGGACTCAACTCTACTGGATCAAAACTCATATGCAACCTAATAAAATTGTTCAGAAGGAAACATGCAAGAATGATGTGGACATGAGTGGCTGGTGGATAAAAAGATGGATCTTTTAGGATTTTCCATCTTTTTTTCAATAAACCAAATGCACATTCAATCACATTTCTGGCCGACACATGTCTTTTATTAAAGAGCTCTTCTAGATTCCTAGATGCCCTTCCATCTCTTGCCCACTCTTGAATATGGTATCTTGTGCCTCTAAAAGGTGCAAGAAAACTAGGA
This sequence comes from Erythroxylum citrifolium, assembly GCA_026284465.1. Taxonomy (NCBI): domain Eukaryota; kingdom Viridiplantae; phylum Streptophyta; class Magnoliopsida; order Malpighiales; family Erythroxylaceae; genus Erythroxylum; species Erythroxylum citrifolium. Next base: position 30,211,740 of record JANKOE010000003.1, read on the forward strand.
CCATTGGTATAGCCAGCATCTACTAAGTACTAATTTCCTATAAGCAAATGACACTATTACTATTGTATCTATAATCATACCTTAAAAAAAAACATTTGCAAATTTCTAACAATTCGTTTCTTACATACCCCTCGGCACTTGAAGTCCATTAGGCCTACTAACGGCATCATGCAGAACCCTTGAATCCGCTGCTAAACCCTCCCATCCAACAAGAACATAAATAAAGTTTGAGTTCTTATCACACACTCCTAAAACATTAGTGCATATTCTCCCTTTCCTACCTCGGTATCAGGGCTTATCTGCGTTGGGAACTATTATGTCTAAATAGTCCCATCAAGAGCACTAAGGCAACCCTTTGTTTACAATTCAAAAAAAAAGAGTTCTCGTTAACTAATTTCATGAACTTAAATTAGACAATGTATTCTCGCTAAATAATGTACTAACCTTAAACCATTTCCATCTATTGTCTGTGTAATCCTCAGGAATTAGTATGGGCTTGACATACAATAGATGTTGAAGCTTGATTACAACCTTCAACACACTATGGAGGACCCGACTTATTGTTTCTCCTGACCTCATAAACCGAACTTGTAATACTCTATTAGATTCATTTTGTGCTAATATTCTTAGGAAGATTACAACTTTTTCTTCAATGGGCATATGGTCATTATTAGTCAACCCACCATGGACCTGAATCATTTCACATAACAATGTAAATGCATTACTGTCCATCCTTAAATCCCACTAGCAATTCCTATCACCCTCATGCAAAATCCTATCTATATTGGCTTCCCTATTTGGTATTGTCAATGCCCTGCTACCTCTAGCATTTTCACTTCTATGCCATTTCTTGGTGTAAACGTACAAACATAACAATAGTACCATTCTTATCAAATCCAATTGCCTATTCCAAATCTCAAACAAAGCCAGACACTTAAACAAAGTATCATGATCCATTGACCCCAATTTTGTAGCAAAATATGTCTGCAAAGAGAAAACAATATACTGATCATAAACTACATTTGTATATATGTATAGCATAGTAAGATTCAACAACTTATTTCATTAAAGTTGAAGAAATATGTACCAAAGGACATACACCTCAATTATAAAGCATGATTGTTGGAGAATACAATGTATTGAAACATTTATACAAATCTGGACTTGGGCTGCTTAACATAAGCAGTACTTTGAATCCCAACCCAATATATTGACACATTTAAGAATGGGATAAATGAATACATTTTCCATTTATATTGACACATTTAAGAATGGGATAAATGAATACGGAGGCAATATATACATACCAAATGCCAGTTCATATTTTAAATACACTTAGAATTCCCAGTTTACATATATATTGTTCCTAAATATCTCCTTTGCTCTTTCATCGAACAACAATAACTACTAAGCAAATTACTCACCAACTCATGCAAAATGAACCGATAAATTATTACTGCAAAGACTATTGGATGATCAATTATAATATGTTCAATTTTACCATATTGAAGTCATATCACAACCAAATTTTGGGTAACATAAACTTAAGCATAATTCAAAACCATATTGAATGTTAGTTTACCTTGAATAGTGGAGGCAATTTCAAAAGTAGGAGGATTCAGAAGAAGGTCTCTAAAGTATCTGATAAACCAAAAACAAACAAACACTGTTGTTATATCTGAGAATTAACAAAATCCAAATTTGATGTATGTTATATATAAGAAACGAAAAGTTGTAGTTGGCATGTAAGCAGTGTAATGTAGTCAACAAGAAATAAAGCATGGTGATTAAAACCAAGCATTAACTCATTTAGTTGGCAACTGATGTAGGTTTGGAGGAAGCTATCACCAAAGGAGTAAGAAGTAACTTGCAAGACACTAAACAATACATTATTTGCATATGGAAATTACAAATTATAAAATCTTAGCTAAAGAAACTCAATCGAAAGGAGACTGTAAAGACACAAATGGAGGTAAAGGAAATTAAAAAATAAAGGTTGGACTAATTCAAAGAAATCTCAATAATTCTCTAAGAGATTTAATTAAGAGTAGGGGAAGCTAGCAATTTCAGATACAATCAAGCAGCTGAGTTTTATCACTGACTCACCAAGTAAAGATCAAGGAAGTAATAAGTGTAACGAAGAGATCAGCATACAACTTTCAACTGAAGTACTGTTGAGCTTTTTCACAACATAATAACAATGTTCTAATGACAGCTTCATCGTAACCGTTTCCAAAAGATTGGTAAAGGTAGTAAGAAGATGATAGGTGGAAGGTGGTAGAAATATACAATGAAACAAGACAAAGAAAAAATGTGCCTATTTTTTGGCTTTAATTGTAAGGAAGTTTTAAGCGATGTGCAAATGCATTGTGAAGTGAACCCAGCATAAAAAGCAACAGCTTCACCATGCATATTATGAACAGACATGACAAGAAACATAAAAACCTAAAGGTATACCCACAGAGAGTTTCTTATATCATATGTCAAAATGAAAATGTTCTCAGTTTAAGGTCATCATGCTTGTTCATTGATTAAAAAATAAACCCTACAATACAGTGCTTTTCTACCTACAAAAGAAGGAAAAACAATCACAAACATGGACAAATAAGTTCTTACAAAAGCAATGGTTACAATTGATGCATTAGAAAATGTAATCCACATATAATAGAACATAACCGAAGATTAACCTAAAAAGGAACAATCAGAACACTTGAAATGGTCATTAAAGGAATATTATAAAAGGACATTGTAAATAAAGCTTATATCAAGCTTGCAACCAAATATGAAAACATGTCATTACTAAAACAAATTTCACAGGTCAATTATTTTTCACAAGTTTTATAAGAAATTCAAGCAACAACCTGATGATCTCAAAAGTTCCATGGTTAGTATCTATAATATGCATAACCCTGCACTGATATATACATATATGTATATGTATATATATACATATGCAGCTTCACAAAGATGCAACCATCCACTACTTCGGACCTACTTCAAAGGAAAATCTCTTATATTGAACAATGTTAACCAGCTAAAACGACTACAATCATCATGAGAATGGTCTATCAAGATCAAAACAACTCATTGAATAGTCATGTGCAGCAAAGTTGATGCTAGCAACCTCTCATAAATTCCATGTCTCATACAAGTTAAAAGAATCGGTGAATATATCTCAACCATTATAGGCATGAGAGCCAGGACATATCAAAGAAATGCATTTTAAACAAGAAAACTAAAAGAGTACAAGTAGGGAAAATCCAAGCTGTATTTTACGTCGCTTGAACTTAAGGAGCAACAGATTCAATAGCTCCAGGGGCAGAGCTCTTGGGTGTATTTATAAGTAGATATTAAAAGAGATATTATCATATTCCTCACCAAAACTTTAGAAACACTTGGTAACGCACATTGTTATATTAAATTAATGAGGAAAATCATTGTTAATCCAATCACTAAACATGATGCACCCCCTCTTAGTTGAACCTTTTACCTCTAATGATGTAGAGGCAACCATGATTACCTTAATGCCAAACAAAGCATCTTGACCAGATGGTTTTAATGTGAACATCCTCCAATAAAAACTTGGGAATACACTAAAACATGGTATTCTCCGGTAGGAAAGTATTGAAAGCGTTCAACAAAATATGCATAACTATGGTAGTAAAAATACTTACATTAGTGTCATGAAGCATGAAGGATTTTTACCCCATATCATTGTGCAACATAATTTATAAAGTAATTTATAAAATGCTTGCTCATAGAATAAAGATTGTAGTATCCAAAATTATGTATACTTCTCAAGGAGCTTTTCTAATCTCAACTAATAGACCATCTTTCTGACTTCAAACCTTTAATTGACATAATCATCTTAAAGATTTTCAACAGATGCAATAGGAATTTAACTCTAGTTAGGAGAGTAATGCTAGTTAATTTTATCCTCAGTACATTACACATATAGTGGACTTTGCACGTCTGCTTCACCAAAATGCCACAATTAAGACAATTGAAATGATCATGAAGACCTTTTATATTGTCAGGAAATGGCAATATTTGCTCTATGTAAAAAGTGAAATTGACTGGCTTTTGTTTGTCTAAGGAAGAGGGAGGCTTGGTAATTCTTTCAATAAGGACTACAAACTAAATACAATTCATAAAAGAATTTGGAGAATAGTTTTATAGACAATAACTCATTATAGATAAGGTAGATACATGCATTCTATAAAAATAAAGGATGATTTTGGCATATAAAACCTCGACATGATACATCCTAGTCCATGACGCATATACTTAAGCTAAAAGGTAAGGTAGGAATGTCCATCAAAAACCTCAAGGAACATCATTTTGATATGATATATTTGTAGCTAAACAGACACCATAGAACCGTCACTTTACAAGCTTATTCCAATAACATTTTGCTGTTCGAAAGAAGGGCAGGTGAAGGAGGAGGATTCAGTTAACACTGTACAACAATGTAGCTTGAATCAGAAATCCACATAAGCTGGTGAACCTAAAATTTAATTACTTCAACATCAGAAATCCAAATGCAGATGCACCTCAACCAAATCCCAGCAGAGAAGACTTACATATACTAGTAACTAAAAAAAAATTTGCACACTCAAGCATTATGTTGCACAAAAACCTAATCCCAGTCCCTCACGCAATCCATACCCATCCCTCCCTTACCCAATCAACATCCATCAACAAAGCACAAACATAACTCCATCAACCATTTTCCACACCCAATCGGATCCCATCACCCATAGCATAGAAAAACAACAACGGTGGGATGAATATAGCGTCTTACCCAGAAGAGAGGAAAGATGGTAGCAGACACGGTTGGCTTAAAGAGCGAGGTTCATGTGTGGAGAAGTAAAATCTGGAGAGAAAGGGACAATGAGCAAGTTATGGAGAATAGAGAGAGAAGGGGAAAATGAAGATCATATGCGAACATTGGAGTTTTTCTTAGAAGAGAAGATTCAAAGACAAAACAAAAATACTCACCGGAGACGTCGCCGAATGAAGCAGGGGAGAAGGAGAGCTGTGGTTGGAAAGGGAGAGCTGCAGTTTGTTTTAGGTTTCATCAAGGTTATTTTGGACTTTTCATATTCTTGTCCAACGGACAAGAATTCTTGTACCTCAGTTTTGGGAGGGACAAAAATTTCTGTCCTTGTCCTCTAAAGATGGAACACAAATGGGTGAGGACAGCAAGCAAACAGGACGAAGGACAGAACTTTTACGTCCTTGTCCATTGTCCTCACCCATGAGGACAACATCCAAACACACCCTAGATTTGTTGATTCTTCGTTTTACATCATGTTTTTGTCCAAATTCCTCTCCTTTAAATCCATGAAGGCAATTATCACCTGTAAGCACACTTGAAGCATATTAAGTACCAAATATACAACAAAAGTATAAAATATCAAGAAAAATACATCAAATATGGGCGTAAAAGTATAGTCAATTATGCATTTATCACTTTCTTATTGATAAGATTTGAGTATATTGTTAAGCATATTTAGGGGTAGAAGTATTACTACATATACTTAGGAGGGAAGGATTTATTGATTTTTAAGATTTGAGTATATTGACTTAATAAGCATATTTAGGGGTAGAAGTATTACTACATACTTAGGAGGGAAGGATTTATTGATTTTTAAATTGGTACATAAGCTTTTTCCAAATTTCTCTTCTATTTGAAAAGTATTTTTGCATCTACTCTTTAGCCATAGGTAGAGGTTTTGTGAAAGGGAAGAGGGAAGTTATTTAACTTTTTCTTTTAATCTTATACTTTCATATCCCATACACCTCTTTTGTCATGGAGAAAAGAGGGAGAGAATGATGATATTGAAAGTTGATAATTTATGACGTATGAATTAAGGGGAATATGTATTAATTATTGCTTTAATATAAAAGGAGTTGGTGAATCTATTTTATTATTTTATAATATCACCAAATGTTTTATAATCATAAAAAACATAAAGAAAATCTTTGATTAAAGAGGTTCTAATCCATGATTTTGATAATAATAAAACATATTGCAACTTTTTTTCTTAATCCATAGAGATATTAGTAAGTTCATATATGTAGGATCAACTTCAATAAAGGGTAAAGTGATCAAAGAAGTCAATTGAATAAATTGAGCAATTAAAGAATAATAAAAATGAGCAAAGTGTGAAAGTTTTAGGAGAATTCAAGTGAAGAACCAAGAAAAAAGAGTAATCAAGTATATCAATATTTAAACAAATCATTATAATCCTTCTTATAGCTTATTTAATCATTTCAATCAATTAGGAGTTTAATTATAGAGAATATTGAAAATACTTTAACATGGTCAAGAGGAAATTTAGAAAAGTTTTAAAGAAAACCTCTTGATGCATTAAAAAAATTCTAAAACTTTTAAAGTGATTTTGGATCAAATTTTTGTCATATGAATGTGTTTTACTCTTAGAAATAACTTGAAAAGTTTTTTTATAAATTGTTTTAGGAAGTTTAATTGAATAATATACTAGTTGACCAATATCTTTTGACAACATATACCATGAGTTTGTAACTACATTGATCGAGCAATATGACTTATCGGTTGATCAGTACACTATAATGGTTGACCAATGTTATTGTTACTAATAGTTATAATAGTTAGCTGTAGAACCCCACTCCCACGCGACCCGAACCCAACATCGACGGTGATATCCGAGTCCGTGCCCCGCGAGGGTGGCGTGCTAGAGCACTCAATCACTCAAAAATTGGTATAATTTTTTAAAAAAAAACACAGACACACATGTGGAAGTCAATAACCAAATAGGGCTTAAGCCCTTTTCAATCATACAAGGTACTTTACAAAATTCCCATATGGCCATTTGGGCCCTTTCACAAATACAAACACTTGCGTCGTTTCAAAACACAAAGTTATACAAAAAGATGTGGAATATACAATTCAATACAAAATAGAGAAATGCAATGCAGACACGAACTGATCCCTACCTCTATCCTTCACTTGAATGTTATCGGTATACTCCCGTTGGCTTAACAGGGTATTCTTCTTATCCTAAGAAATAGTTGCAAATTTTAGGTGAGCTTTGTGAACTCAATAAGTGACCATCATCGATGGCTCACCCAGTCACATAACACATATATCACACATTCACAACATATCACATTTCACATTCAATTTCACACTTCACAACTAATACACTTAATCATTCATATTACGTATAGGTAATGCACATGTAACTCACTTTCCATTTGTTACTTTGTTGTGACCGAGTGCCTGAGCTGTCCCATATAGGGCTCATTGATAATTGTCCCATGTAGGGCTCATTGATAACTGTCCCATGTAGGGCTCATTGAACGTTGAGCTTTAAGCTCTGATCGGTGGCTACTCCGGTCACAACTCCGTTATATTTCACGCGTTCATGAAATGAAATGCAGCACTCATAATGGCCTATCTCATTCAACCATTTTCTCATCTCATCGAACCTTAGTCCGGCATTCCACATTAAAGTGGAGAATTCACATTTTTATTTTTATACGAATGCAATCACACATTTAACGATCAGATTCTCATTCAATTTGCAATTCAAGATCTCATCCATATAACACAGTCATCGGACCTTTATTGTCCGGAATTCAACAGTAGAGTTGACATATGATATGCAATTTCACTTAAAAGCTCCTTCATAACACATTTGTCAATCACTTTAAATACACATAGGTCATCCAATTCACATTCAAGTAGCACTTCAATATGACAACTTAGTATCACAATCATCGGACCTCCTGTCCGGAACCCAATAATCAATCACATTCGGTAATTCAATCTATACAAAATGAAACAAAACAAAACAAAGAAGAAAATGAGACCATCTCGGTCTACTCACAATACGCTCCAGATTAGCATTAGTTTCCAAGTTATGGAAACGTCTGAATGAGGACGTTTATCCTGCACATCCAATTATACAATATGCACATTACACACACAGTAATCACTTTGCACAATAATTCATTTATGCACAAATATGGAGTATGCATAATGCATGTTCATGACAATCCCAGATATCATTCCATAATTTCATCACAAAACCATTTTCATAACAAAACTCATCTAAGTATAACTTATACTTAGGTTTATGTCTCACCAAAACCATTAAACTCACAATTTATTGCTCATTGCCTTATTTTAGTTTTCCCAAAACACGCACCTTCGGGTCTCCAGTTCGTGAACCTAGGTAACCTCTCTTGAATAAAAATGTTCCCCTATGTCTTAGGAATCCATAGACACTAAAATTATTCAATTCAGATCTCTATCAGTCCGGATATTGCCAAAACAATGAAGTATGTGCGGAAAAATAACCAAGTCATAGTCTTTTAATCAATCCTCTCACTTTGATTCAATCCATCAATTTTAATTTAATCTAAAAAATCCACAAATTCACATGTAGAGGTAGATAAATGTCCTAGGAGTCCAACGCTTCAAAAATCAGGTCAATCGGAGGTCGGATGGACAAGTTATATGCAAAAGAGTGGAGAGAGGTCAGTTCAGGGAAAATACATGTCCTAGTCGACTAGTTGGAGGTTGTAGTTGACTAAGTCGACTACAGTGACCGACTGGAAGCTTTATTCTTTCTTTTTCCGACATCCCAACTTTCACAACTCATAACTCCTTACTCCGAACTCCAAATTGGACAAATTTGGTATCAATGGAAAGATAAAAGAAAGCCCTACAAAATTCATAAGGACTCAAGAACTAATTCCACCTCTAAAAGTATCAAAATCCCAATCAAAGTTACTGCCCTGTAATTCTCCTCCTAACCAATCACACAACTTAAAAGAGTCATAACTTCTTGTTCTCATAGTCAAAAATTTCATGCTTGATACCAATGGAAAGATCAAAAAACATGCTACACTTCTCATGAAGGACTTAGAAGCAAATTCCACCTCTAACTTGGTTAAAATCTCCCATGATTGTGGCTGCCCTGTTAAGGATTGTTAAATCAACATTCTACCTAAACCATATCCAAACTTTAAAAATCCATAACTCACAATTCTTACATCCAAACATAGCATATTATACATCATTACAAAGCTGAAACATTCCTCTACAACTTTCCATAAGACCATTTAAG
>JANKOE010000003.1:30272673-30284126 GCA_026284465.1 Erythroxylum citrifolium
TTTTTCAATTATAAAGATGTTACCCATAATACATGCACACTTAAAACACTCATTTCATACATTAACCTCCAACATCACTAGCAATATTACCCAAATACAACACTAATTTCCTTATTTAACAATTTTGACGTCCAATCAAAGTTCGGGGTCCAACAGATTACAATTTATTCAAAGCAGATTTTGCTATGCTAGTTCACTATATATGGAGAATGAGGAATGCCAAACTATTTGGGGAAGTTAATTATATCTTGAATTATAACTAGATAGGGTAAATGACCAAACTAAGGATGATTGTTTTGACAAGTTCCTAAGGAGAATACATCACAAGAAAGATAAAAATAAGACTGAACCTGCAAAATATACTACTCATATAAAGATGTTGTAATTCTGTAAAGGTAGCTGGAGTGCCTTCTATAGATTTAGAGTGATTTGAATTGTAATGTTTTGTAATGACTCTATTAGTTAAATATGAAATTCATTATTTACTTTCAAAAAAATAAAAATTATATTATTTGGGACTTTAGAGAAACAAAGTAAGAGCTAAATTTAAGTATTTCTTGTTTTTCTTTTAACTTAAAGGTTTATCTACAATTAAAAGGATTAGTTACCTTCTTTATAAATTAGTTTACTAATAATGATCTTTAGTTTTATTAAGCAAACATTATACTTGAAAATACAAAAATTTGAGAAGATTACTTATTGAAGTACTAGTTATGAAGGTTGAAGTGACATAGACATAAGTATATACTAATAGCCTATTCACATCAAAGATAATATATGCATAGGGAGCGAATGCAAAAATTTGTCAAGTTTTAAAAATAACTAAAAAAGTGTTATCACAATATTTCAATAATGGTAATGAGCTTTTGATTGAAAAAGTTGATCTGATAGCGTATACTGCTAAGAAAGCCAAAGGGGGATGATGAAGGAATGGCTATTGATGATTTTGATTTCTCAATTGTTAGCTTGGTTTGAAGGAAATTCATTAGTAGACGTACGACTTTCCAATTGGTTCGTGGTGTTCTTTCTACACCAATCAAGTCAATTGATGACACGAATAAGGAGTTTTCAGATGATGAAGAATCTATAACATCGAATTTAAGGATGATCTGGATTGTCCCACTTTGGTAATTTCCAAGAAGTAAAAAAGGGAGATGCGTAAGACATTATGGATGGCTTGGATTATCAAAGTCTTTGAACATAAAGTTGGATATAATCTTTTAGTACATATGCTACAAGCACTCTAGGGTATTGAATCTGCAGGTTAAATATATCGAGGCTCCATATAGTCAATGATTAAAAAACCAACCCAATCGGTTGGTTTAATTGTAAAAACCTTAAACTGTCTAACTTTCTAGTTCAATTTACTTTAATAACTCTTTTTAAAAAATGATCAATTTATTAATTAATCGTTCAATTTTCATTAATTAATAAGTTTTTATAAACCAAAATTAATTAATTAATATTTAGTTAACAATCACTTTTTCAATTAAACTTTAAATCCTTTGATGGCTAAGGATAATTTCTTTCAATCATATTTTAAATTCTTTAGTTTTATTTAATCTATAGCCAGTTTTATGATGGTCTAATACTGGTTGAAACTTTTAAACTTTAAACGTCTTATCTTATCGGTTTAACTTTTGGTCTGATTTTTAAAACATTATTTATAGTTTGACCTTGTTATTTTTTATATATTTAAAACTATCACTTACCTTCTAATTGTATTAGTTAGATATCATATAACCCCTTATTCATATTTCCTTACTAAAATTTTTAAATTTCAATATGATGTCATTTAGAGTTATGAACAAATAAAAAGTTAACAAAATATAATAAAGAGAGTTTTGTGATATCTAAATAGTACTCTATAAAGGTAAATGAAAAATTTTTAAACATAAAAATTCAAATAAAAAATTCAAATTACTGGAGTCCAATATAATTAATCCTTCATATGCTTAAGCTATTATGGACTTAAGAAATAATTTTTATTTGTTGCATTTTTTTCATCAAAGTTGAACAAAATAAGCCTTTATTTGACGGTCCATGGATGATATTAGATCACTACCTTAGTATTCCTTCTTGATGACCAAACTTTAATACTTGAAAGGCTAAGATAGAGTTTGTAGCTACTTGGTTGTGAGTTCATAATCTCCCCCTTGAATGTTATCATGGAAGTTTCCTCTCATATTTACGGCTTCAGATTAGTAAAAAATTAAGGATTGATAGGTCTTTAAATTTCTTTAACAAGAAGAATATGAATGAAGGACTATATGTGATTTGTTTTGATTGTGGTGTTTAAGATTATTGTAAGGATCAATGTGGTAGTACATAGAAGCTAATGTGAATCAACAACAAAAAAATCATAGTGGAATTGTAAGGTGAATGGGTGCTAACCAAAAAAACCTACCTGATGTCCACAACAAGCCAACACTTTGGTATTAGACTTCAGGGATTTGTTTGGAAAAATAAAAAAGCATTTATCCGCAATCTATTCTTTTAGGATCACATTTTCAAATTATCATAGACATGGATACCACTAATCCCATGGAACCCAAGGATTCTTCCTCGTTATATGTTTTGGCATATGAGCCTCATATGTATGGGAAAAATATGTACAGGTTACATTGTTAATGGAGTTAGATTTCACATAAAAGATCGTCACAGTTGACTTAGAAGCCAAAATTGTGGGATAACATAAGGACAATTTTATTGACTTCTACGGTGTTATCTTAGAAATAACAGAGTTGCAATACATCAAGGATAAAAAAGTTGTTCTATTTAATTGCAAATGGTTTAATCTTGGTTACAAAGGGATTAACATAAAAATAACTGAAAATATTACTAGAATCAATGTTAATAACATATGTTATGATAATGAACCATTTGTACTTGTAAGTCAAGTGAAGCAAGTATTCTATCTCAATGACACTGTACTGTGCAATAATTGAAAAGGTGTTCAACACTGAAATCTTTTTTATTTTTGTGAAAAGGAAAATGTTCCAATGGGTGAAGATGGTGATGAAATATATTAAGAGATTGAATCGAAGTTGAATAATGGAGCCTTAGAATATATTGCTACTCTATAGGACATATTTTGATCCCAATATACTGGAAGCAAATGAAGTACAAGTCAATCTTGTCTTAGAAAGAGATAAAGATATATTGAGGATAAATTATATGACAATCGTGATACTTTGGCTGAATATAATAACAATGAAGAGTTGAATCATAATGCAATTAATGATGATGATTTCAAGATCTTGATCATGATGATTGAAGGCATCATGAAAGTGCTCTTTCTATTGCCTAAAACATAATGTTGGTAACATTTATGTTGTTAATGTGCATAATGTTGATGATTGACATATGTTAATGAGATTAATGTTAATGATTGTAGATTTCAAGATCTTGATTATGATGATTGAAGGCATCATGAAATTGTTCTTTCTATTGCCTAAAACGTAATGTTGGTAACATTTATATTGTTAATGGGTGTAATGTTGATGATTGACATATGTTAATGAGATTAATGTTAGTTATTGCATGTATGTTGATAATGATAATTTGACGTATCATGAAAGTACTCTATATATTGTCTCAAAAGTAATGCTAGTAACATTTGTGATGTTAATACGTGTAATGTTGATCATTGAATTATGTTAATGAAATTAATGTTAATGATTGAATTTATATTGATAATGAAGATTTGATGTATCATGAAAGTCCTCTTTATATTGTCTTAAACATAATGTTGGTAACATTTATGTTGCTAATGTGCGTAATGTTGATGATTGATTTATCTTAATGCAATTAAAGTTAATGATTAAATGTATGTTGATAATGATGATTTGATGTATCATGAAAGTGATCTTCACATTGTCTCAAACGTAATGTTAGTAACATTTATGTTGCTAGTAACATTTATATTGATGTTTTTACTTATGTTAATGTGATTATTGTTAATGATTGAACGTATGTTGACAATGATGATTAGATGTATTTTAATGTTACTAAAATTTATGTTTTTTTAATAAATATCTAATATAATGTCACTTGGTAGAAACAAAGGGAAGAAGGTGAAAAATTTGGAAATTGTAGAATAGAGGGCTCTGTAACTTCATCCAGATCAATCATGGATCCATCAATTTAATTCCTAGCCAACAACAAAATTCTACCTCAGACATCAATGAAATTAGTCATACACAACATCATTCTACTTCAGACAACAATGAAGCAACTAGCGCAAGTTTGTTAATCTTTAGCACCTACAAATAGACTTATGCTTAAATATATATTTATATATTCTAATATTTCCTTATCATTATCATTGTTGTCAGCTACCGATGCTAATATTAGAAAAAGATGTAGAGGTAAAACTAGAGGTTGTGAATTACAACGAATGAATACTGCAATGAATTGCAAGTTATCAATGTAGACTAATACTCAGCAAGGTTGTCTTGTAGATAAGATCCAAGATACAAAAATGTCAAACGAGTTAGGGATTATTATGAGAACAAAATTACTTTTTACTGAAACATGTTAAGGACTTGAAGGAAGATAACTTACTTGAAAATGATTTGGATAAAGTTGCAGTAATTTTTCAATATATTTAACTATTTGTAATATTACTTCAATGATTTTAAGATTAACTACACTTTTACTTATTGTTCACAGTTGAAATTATATATTGTGCATATTAAGAACCCATATGTTTCAAGTTGTATTACTTCATTATTAAAAGAAAGGAATAGGGAACGACGTTTCAAGTTGCATCAATATTATAAATCTTTTTCATCTGATGTGAAGGCATGAAGACATGTTCCCAAATGAATGTCTCAAGAAAATTGGAATAGTTTGTGTGATTATTGGGTTGACCCAAAAGTTCAGGTTTGTTTTATTTGCCTTCACGTTTGCTTTTCTTAATCTTATTAGATGATTTAACGACTACTTATCTTTTTCTTTATTTAGGAAATTGAGAGAAGGCAAAGGTTAGTAGAGCTAAATTGAAAACACCTCATATTTAAGGGTCAAAATCATTTATAGTTGTTTGAAATGAATATGTAAGATCTTTGTTTGCAAGTTATAATTATATCAATAAACATTACATTATTTGTTGTGCCTTTTATTTTTCTTTCATAAAACAAAGTGAAAAGAAACTACATGGATAAGAGTGCGATAGGATCATCACACTATATAAAGTCACTTACTATAAGGAAGATAAAAGGTGGATGCTAGAAGAAGCAAAAAACAACCATTTAAGTATACAAATTTGTTCAATTTTTTTTGTTCATTTATTAATGTAGTAGTAAGTAATAATATTTGGATTCAATATTTTTGTTCATTTATTAATGTAGTACTAAGTAATAATATTTGGATTGAATATTGATTTTATTTTTTTAATTTGAGAATAAGATACAAGAGTTGTTAGATAAAAATATGTTTGAGGGGAATGAGTTCAATGTAGAAGACATTTGCAATACCGTACTTGGTACACGTTTTGGCTATATCAAAAGTCTACTATGACACTAAGCCAAATGTTTAAGCCTTATCAAATAAAACATTCATTAAATAACTTTAAGAGGAAAACAAGGGGCTTAAGGCTACATTATAAGAAACTTAAGCAAAAATAGCAAAACATGATATGTTATTCAAAAGATCACTTGGTCCGGATTATGATAGAAATGAAGAGGAAAGCAAAGGATATTAATTATATCTCCTATACTTTTTTCTTTTAATTCCTGTTTGTATTATAACTTAAATTTAATACTTTTTTTCTCAGATTACAAAATTGATGAAGATGTAACTGCTGAATGATTATGTCATGAATGGTAAAATTATGGGATGTTTGCTTTAATTAGAAACTATTGTTTCAATACTCAAAATATTTTAACTACGCTTTTTAAAATATTACAAGTTTATCGACATAGACAATACTGAGTAGTCGTTCGAGTAACGTAGCCAAAAGTTTTTAGCTACGTTTTTATAATGTAGTTAATAGTTTTTAGCTAAAAAAAGCAAAGTCAAAAACTATTGGCAATGATTTCTCAAAATGAAGTTAATAGTTTTTAGCTACGAAAACAAAACGTAGCAAAAAACTAGTGGTGATAATTTTTGAAAATATCACCTATACTTTTCAGCTACGAAAATTTGACGACGTTTTGAGTGACAAAACAATAATGTAGCTAAAAATTATAGGCGATGTTTCTTACACATTTAACTACATTTTTTTTGGTAACCAAATATCAACTTTATTGTAGTGAATTGTTCATTGCTCAATCATGCTTTGCTATATAAATCGAACACTTCAGACAAGTGCGTTATTTTCTTGGTCCCATTGTCTTCAACAATTGCCAAGTAACTAGCCAAAAGTTGGCCCATGAAACTACTACTAGCTAGCCACATCAATAATATGGTAATTAAACTATAAAGTTGGCCATGAAGAGACGACTTCGATTATAAAAAAAACTT
This sequence comes from Erythroxylum citrifolium, assembly GCA_026284465.1. Lineage (NCBI taxonomy): Eukaryota > Viridiplantae > Streptophyta > Magnoliopsida > Malpighiales > Erythroxylaceae > Erythroxylum > Erythroxylum citrifolium. Next base: position 30,279,142 of record JANKOE010000003.1, read on the forward strand.
TGCTGGTGAGTGAACCAAGCGCATGTTTACATACACGGACAAATAAACCCCATCAATACTACCTTTTCTTCTCAGCGAGAATGAATATGAAAATTGCAAAGGCCTCGGAAATCGAGTTGGTGGAGTTATTTGCATTCCCCACAAACATGCCTTGACCAAGAATTTAAACACACCTTTAATCCCAAAAGAAACAATGAAAAGAAAAGAAATATTTGTTGTAGAAGTCCCACTCACACGAAAACCAAAAGCTACAATCTCACCTTTTTATACGACCCATCGGGTCCCTTCATGCCCTATATCCACTAACGCATAGTGAACTTTACCTTGCTGTTGATCATTTGTTACCACTTTCTTCTCCACTTCTTAACTTGGGTGGAGTAAGAACTCAAAACAATGGGCGGTCACCGACGGGGGCTGGTGGGTGAAGGTGTCGGTTACTGGTGGACATTACGGTGGCTGGTGGGTGAAGGTGTCGGTTACTGGTGGACATTACGGTGGCTCATGGGAGGAGGAAGTTTCTTTTGTAATTACGGTTGAAAAGGTGATGGCAGAAGAACACACGAAAACAAAAGTCTTTGCAATTACACTCTCCCGAGTTCTAGCCTAAGGGGCAGAAATGGGAGATTGTTATAATTGCATCGCGGGGAATTGAGGGTAGCGGTCCGATTTACTTTCTAACTGTTTTGGTCTTCAATGTTCGTTTTTCTCCGGTTTAACTTATGTCTTTCCACTTATATGCATCTTTCCCTTCTGTTTTCCTTTCTTTTCCTTTTGGTTGTGACGTAAATCATGGATGTAAGAGATGCATACGAGCTAGCTTTTGTTAAGGTTGATTATGGAGTGTGGATTTGAGGAGTTGTGCTGGGAAAAATTGCCGCTGGGCATGCATTTCTTACACCTATCATGTATTTAACTTGTATTATGTAATTAAGGATTTAAAAGAAAAGTACTTTTGCTCCTCTTAATTGTCGTATCTTTCTTTTTGCTTGTTCTCTTTACGCACTTTTTCCTTAGATTCTTTGATTTGTTACATCCAAAGACCTGATAAAAGTTGACAGGTCTGCCATTTCGGGGTTAGAGCACCTTTATTCGATTGGGTGTTTCAAATTAATCTAGATATTCTGTCTAATATTACTCTCTCTTATTTTGTCTCATAAAATCTCAGCTATTTATTTTGCGGGACTCATACGGGATCTATGCGAGATCCACATAAATAAATGATTGAGATTTGTTGAACACAATAAGATATCATAATATTTGACAGAAAATCTGGACTCATTTCAACTTTTTGGCATTTACTGTTAGTAAACATGTGCATGTTAAATAAATGTGTAAATAAAATTTAATAAAAAATGGTAAGAATTGATAAATCGAAACAGATTTGATCTCATCATTTTGTGGCATTTGTCTTACCACTTTTAATATTGGATAAGTTAAAAAGGAGACCAAAGATAATGCCGAAAAACTAATCTTAATCCAATCATTTGTACAACAAAAATATTTTTTAATTTTTTAATTGAATCACTTTTATTGAATAACTTTTAAAATATGAATTATAAGTAAAAATGTTAAAACGTACATAATTTGAATCCTTTCATATTTTTATGGAACTATCAACTACAAATTGTCTATTTATCTAGCATCTAACAATATTCATAGGAAAGGGCCAAACAAACTTAAAGAAGAAAATATGCCTTCCTCTTATTTACATGGAAAGACAAAAAAAGTTTCTTTCTTTTTAAAATTAAACTTTTTAATTATAATTAAAGTTAAAATCTAATTAAATTTAACTTTAATAAGATGAAAATATCTTATACTTGTTCTTTGAAGTTTTTTAAACATCATAATTAAGCTCGACTTAATTTAAATTATTTTTAACTACTTTTTTAAGTGTGCAATTTATTAGGTTCTTAATATGTTAGAAATGATTACAAATTACAATTATACTTCATAATTAAACTTACATAAATTGAATCTCCTTCATCTTTAATTCTCCTATTCTCTGATTTATAATCACAAAGGTAAGGTTATTGCGTGGAAGGGCTAGTGGGGACAATCAAAATTGACATATACCAATATGTCATGACCATTTAAATATTATGAATATTAAAGTGGTTTAACTCAATTTATCTATGCATAATTATGATGAATAATTTAATCATTTTGTCATCCAATGTTCTAAATAGAAATAGAATATGAATTTAGAATCTCTTTTTTTTAATTCAATCATATTCATTATTGTTGATTAGTAATTGATTTAATATTGATATTTAAAAAACTTTTCTAATCTTAATTTACTTTGACCAAATAATTCCTTTAATCCTTACTAATTAAGAACATCATAACACTCTTTCTATTTATTTTAGAGCAACAAATTCTTTATTGACTTACTCAACTATCTGTATACGGTTTATATTATATCCAAGTATTGTTGAATGAATAACCATAAATAGAATAGGTCATAAGTAGCATCAATACATAGTAATTCTTACATTAGATGCTTTGGTAATTTCAAGTCGAATGATCAATTATTTAATGATCGTAACAAGAAAATCCATAGACATATAAGTAATATTCCATTTGAGATTATCATAATTAGATTTGTTCAATGAACTAGTTCTCTAATATACGTTGACATGTCTATCCAAGTATTTCTATACTTTAATTATATGTTTAATTATTTTCTTTATAGGAAAGAAACATACTGCGTGCTAATTACAGTGTTTCATCAACATCCTTTCTTGATGAAACTTTAACTAAGAACAATTTTAGAATAATAAATAAATGCAAATTGAACCTCATAATTATGATTTCATTACAATTTGGATTTCACATCAATTATTCTAGAGATTTTACCTTTAGTATTAAAATATCAAACAAAATTAAAAAATATATAAATAAAAATAGTGGTTTTAATTAATTATGTCACAATATTTATGACCGACCGATTGGCTTTAAGGTATATGTAATGTAATCTCACTTGCATTAAGTCACTTTTTTAAGTATCTTATATTATATCTCCATGTGACGATTACTATTAGGACATTAATTTAGTTAAAGAATTCTGCGAGATTCTTTATAGTGAGTACTTGCTTAAATCTTATAACTCATGTCTTAATTATCATTATAATTAAAAGAAATTGCTTAAATACATACTTGGATCTTTGACGAGACCTTATATTTTTGTATGCACAATGACTCTAATGTTCTATGGTACATTATTGTTTCAAAAATGCAAGGAACTATATCAAGTTCGTTGAAGAAGATATTGATTAAAATAATCATTTCCACTAAATAAAAGATGTAATATGGCTTAATTAGCAATGATGTTATATTGAAACCTTTCTAATCTTAAAACAATATTTTTCTAAGTAAAATATATCTTAACTAAGATTTACTTCTAAAGTTATTATCTACATAATCTTGAACTCAAATATCAACTCATATATAGAATAATGAATATCTTTAATACTTCACAAGTATCAAACATCTCAAACACTAAACACTATCTATGTAAGACTAAAATAGGTAAACAACATTCATATCTATGTCCATATATATAATTCCTAAAATTAAGTTGTTGACTTTTCATATATAATTAGAGTTATACTTGGACGATTATATTTTCAACAATTAAAGGACTATAGTATTTTTGACAATTAAAAATATGATTTCTTTTTGTTTTCTATAAGCAATATGTCTTTACGCACACCTACTAAAGAGTACAATTAGACTCCCAGTAACCTTCTTATAGATAAGATAAATTCACAGTCACATCCAAAGCAAACTCTTTGCATTCACCATGAAAGAAATCTCTCAATATCTTGTAACCTTCCCATTACATATCAAATGTATCAACTAATGTCGGACCCCGATCCCGGAGCCCGACGGTCCCGGGAGGTGAGCCCTGCTGAGACCCATTTTTCGAGACCTGAGCCTGGCTGACATACTAACAGTGAGTCTGACTGCTGACTTACACTGGTGGTGGCTGCACACTGGCCTAACCTCAAAACTGGAATCTGCTCTCAAGAAAACCAAAATAATCTTCTCAAACACATGTCCGTTAAACGGACATGGACTGAACATGGAATGCCAAATTTGACCCGAGCGTGTCCGTTAAACAGACATGCGTGTCCGTCCAACGGACATGAAGTGGCAAAAATGGCACTGTTTCACCCGAGACTGTCCGTTAAACGGACAGACGTGTCCGTCCAACGGACACAGGCTGGCTAATGGGTACTGTTTCTCCCGAATCTGTCCGTTAAACGGACAGGCGTGTCCGTTTGACGGACATGAAGCGGCCAAGGGCTATTTCTTACCCGAATGTGTCCGTTAAACGGACATGCGTGCCCGTTTAACGGACATGGGAATTTTCCAGAATTCCCAAGCCACTTCAAGCCTGCTCAACTGCTCAACTAACCAAACATTTTAACACTTCTTAACATCCCATCTACCCTCAACATGTTAAACTTTCACTTGCATTCATCCTATACTAACCTCATGAATCTCAAACCATATCATGCAATCTTTGAAAAGCCATAATAATTATTGGAATACCATAATTCAAATACATTTCATTTACATCAAACCAATGTTTTACAATGCTTTAGAGGGCATTTCAAGCCCTTTACAACATGATTCAAAATACATCTTACTAAAACATCTGTTTTCTCAAAATGCATCTAAAGCATTGTTTACAAAAATTGACTTGAAATACAAAATGACAAATTCTTGGAGTATGCCTTTAAGCTCATTCTTCTGGATCCCGCTCTTCACCTGGAGATGGGACGGGATAGGTGGGGTGAGCTTTCGCTCGTGGATAACATGTTTATATTTATGAAAATAAGTAGGATCATTTTATCATCCATGCTTTTAGCAATTTCATCAAACAATCATCAACATGCATCACATAACTGCATCAATCTAGAAAACACAACTTTCATGATTCAAGCATTCTTCATTCTTGTAAATACATGTAAACACAT
>JANKOE010000003.1:30543190-30566270 GCA_026284465.1 Erythroxylum citrifolium
CAAATATTGGTATGGATTATCTTTTTCAGTTACTATTTCACCATATATAGCTTCCTTATATAGAATAAAGCTTTATTGCCTTAAAATTTTGAAGTAAGCCTCTTGATTATAGCTTCCTCAAACCCCTAAACATCTATTAAATAATTTTCAAAGAAAAAGGGGAATTTTCTTAAATGCTTTATAGTGAGACTCTAGATAAGAATAGGATAATGGTCTAAGAATAATGGAATGGTAAAAAAGTATATGCTCTCTAGGAATTTTACTAAAGTTTTATTTAGTTTTTTCCTTATATATCAATCACCAGTTTGTTTAGTGCTCCATATATAGAAATGTCCTTTAACATTTAAGTCTATAATGTCAATTTCTTTCACATATTGCCTAAGTCGTTACTAAAATTATTCAAGCATATATTTCCTTTTGTCTTTAAATTATACAATATGCTATTGGAATCTCCTAGGATTATCTATACAAATTCAATAGAGTAATGAAAGCTTTTTAGTTTATCTAAAGAAAATTCCTTTGAAAAATATAATTAGATTCATAGAAAAATGTGATCAAGAAATTAGTCTTTTCATTAATCAATGCAGTTGAGAGATGCATAACCTAATCAGTGGCTACCACTAGGGATACTTGGACTCTATTGTAGATAAAGGTAGTGGCTATATGTCCATTATTGTGGATTTAGTGATTAGTAACTTCTTACACTTATCTTCCTTTATTTTTGTTTCTAAGAGTCCTATTAGCATAGTGTTTATTTCCTTTGGTGATTCTTAATCATTTATTGTTTCCTAGGGTAGTTAATTCCCTTGACATTTCCATGAGAGGATGGACACTAAGGGTGGATTAGGCTTATAGATATATTTGTTTAATTCCTCCTTCTTAAACTTCTTTTTGTGTCCTAACTGAACCCCCTAAAATTTGGAGAGTTTTTCACTTATTCCTCTAGGATTAGCTTTATGTATTCTAGGGGAAGAGCTTTTTGAAGGGTTCTAAACTCTAGCATCAGCTAAGCTTGAGATCTTCACTACCTTCGTCTCTTAATTTCTTTATTTTTTGTGATTGGTAGGATTTTCTTTACTTTTTTCTACTTCTCAAATTATTGGTTAGAGGAATGTAAGTGTGTAGGTAGCCATCACTTCTCACTGACATTTATATAAAATCCAATATCTCCAATCCTGTTATATTATTATTAGTCTCTGGAGAGTTTGCAGCTCTTGTAGTAGCTGAGTTGGAGTTTGCTTTTGCATCTATTACTAAGTTATTCAATCGATTTCCATAATCAAGAATTGCCTTACCTCCCTCTACTTCTCTAATAGTAGAAGATTAGGCAATCCTTTGCTATTCCTTAATTATTTAGCTTAATTCCTTAGTACAGTCCCAGTATTTCATTGTAGTCTCTCCTACTGAATATGTAGCCAATCAAACTTTATACGTTTCCTTGCTTAACTAAAGATGGTCTCCATTTGTATGAGACCTTGACTGAGTCTTCATAAAGGTTGTCAAAAGACCAAGCCTCTAGTAGCTTCTTTCTCATTTCCACTACAACATAAATCAATACATATCATATTCTTCTTAAGGAAGCATTATGCTCATCCATTACTTTGGTGTATCTATATAGCTTTCCAAATGACTAAGGCCATTAGTGGACAAATATTCTAACAGGATGCTATGGATATTAATCCATAAAGGAACCTAGTTTTGCTTTATTACCTCTAACTGCATTCCATACTACCATGGTTGAAGGAATAAGTTTCTATTGTTGTACTGCTAATATCTTACTTCAGATTTTTGTTCCTCAATAAAAGATTAAAATTTAAATAGAAAAGGATAATCTTCACTAAGTAAGACTTCCTTTAATCCCAATGATTTCCAAAGGTATGCAGTTCAAGAGTTAATAAATGGAAAGGTAGGCCTTTTCCTTAAAAAAATCCTATAAGGGTTGCACTCCATTTGCTAGCTCCATCTTTAAGAACTTCTAGAGGTAGAGCCAAAATCTTACTTTCTTCTAAGATAGATGATGGGCATAGTTAAGCTTGGCTAGAGAAGATCTGTCCATCATATGCTTCCAGCTTAGCCTGGTATTGCTAACCTAAAAGGTGTCTAGATTACTAAGGGTAGAATTCTCCAAGGGAATAATACAGGTAGTTGATAGAGCGTTAAGCTTAGAATTTTATCCCAGAGCTTAAAGTCTTTATAGCTAGGATATTTAGGAAGTTTAGATTAATTTAATGAGCTAGTTGGAAGGTTAGGTGTAATATGGGAGTTGCAAATTTTCCTAGAGGAGGAAGTAGATCTTATTTCCAAAGAAGGAATTTTTTACTTTTTTAGGCAAGAGAGAGATTCTCCTTATTGAGTAGAGCGAAACATTATTGAAAATGGTTGAAAATAAGCCTACCTTTGAAAATTTTTAAAAGTTAATTCTAAAAATTTTAAAATAAAAAGAGGAAATTTTAAGAGTAAACTAAGGTGTAGGCCTAAAGGGGCGGAATGGAAGATGGGAAGGAGAAAAACATAGGAAAAAAAAGGATAACAAAGGATGGGAAAAGGAGAGGAGGCACCCAAATATGAAGAATATAAGAGTGAAGACAACTTTAAGAGAGTAAGGAGGCAATGAGACTATACGGAGTGTTTGGATACACTGTAATTAAATTCATTTAAAATAGTAGAAATTGTAGCACCTTTTCATAGGCGTGATTGACTAGGAAGATGTGATGTAGGTAAAATTGAAAATAGTAATAATAATAATAACACCAAAAACACCAAATTTTATTTTATAAATGTTCTAAATACATTTCCTATTTTACTGATCATTAAAAAAAAGGTTAAGAATAGAGCTAGTAGCCAGTTGTGAGTTATGATATGACTGAAAATTTGAGGGCATTCATGATAAAATATTTTTCTTCATGTCAAAAGGCTAGAATGACAATCCAACTAAGTTTGATAATACGGTGTTGATAATAAAATTGAACCTATGGATCTTCTTATTGAATGTTAAAATAAATCTCATAAATGGATATTTAGTGCTGGCCTACCTCTTTAATTGTTATAAAAGAATGAATGCATGCTTATAAGTTTCATATATGTATGAATAGGTGTCAATACTTTGGTTGACATGTATCTTGAAATCAAAGAATTGGAACATGAATGGAATAAGTTAGTGTGTTGGAACTTGTTAAGTTATTAGTGTTTATGGCTGAGTTAATTTCATAAGATTTGATGTGGTTGGACTATTATTGTATTAATGCATGATTTTGTATTTTGTTTATTCTACTGTTTTGGTTTTGCTTAGGGACAAGCAAATGTTTTGTTTGATTATTATTGTTTAAGGAAAAATTTTGATCTTAATTATATATTTCAAGGATTATTTGATGTGTTTGGTGATCAATGGAGATAGGAAAAAGTGAAGAAAAGATGAAGAAAAAAAATGAAGAATCAAGTCTGGCATAATAGTGTAGTCCTATGCATGATAGTGTAAAAAGGAAGCAACAAGTTGGAAGCCTCTGGCACGATCGTGCACAGAGGTTACATGATCATACCAGAAAGTTTAGACAATCCTATAAATGATTGTGCTAGAAAGTTTGAGCAATCTCATACATGATCGTGCATGATCTAGGATGCAAGTTTTTTCATAATTTTAATGGTTCGAGTTGCACAATCATGCCAAAAAGTTTAGGCAATCCTATAAATGATTGTGTTAGAAAGTTTAGGTTGTCCCATGCATGATCTAGGATGCAAATTTGTTCATAATTTTAATGCTTTAAGGCTATTTTTGGAAGATATGCACATGAAAGAATCTTAGACAAAACCCTAAAAGACTTAAGTTAATAAAGAAGCTTAAAACACCACTTGATGGTAGTATAATTATAATTAAAGAGGAGATCAAAGCAGGAATTCTCAAGAATAAGGCTACAAATTTTCTAGCTTAAGGTTAAGAAGAGACACTTCCAGATTCAATTTTCTGTTCTTTTTTATTTGTTGTTGCTGTTAGGTGTTAATGATAATTAGATTTAGATATTTAGTTATATCTATGGATTGCTAAATTCCTTTTCAGGAATTACTCTTGAATTATTTGCTGAACTTACATTCTTGATTTAATAAATATGCTTATGATGTTTATTATTTTATTATCAATTTGAATTGAAAGGTTGAATTGATTCACTTGTGTTGTGCTATATAGCAAGAGCTAGTATCTTAAATGATTTATAAACATCAAATTAATAAGCAAGAGAGATCTTAATTTTTTATTATTTATCCAAGATTACTTCAAATCCACTTTCATAGTTAGAAGGAGTTTTGATAGATTAAGAAATCACAATTTAATTTTTATCTATTTTAATTAGGATTACTTAATTAGATCTTGAGAGAGGGTAATCATAACTATAAGATATCTAGTATTAAGTATGATTACATCAAGAAGGTAAAGGGGAAAAATAAGGACAAAATTAATTCCTAGCTTTCATTATTAATCAATCAATCAATTTTACTACTGTCTAATTCATAGTTTGTTTATAGTTTATTCATTAAGTCTTTATTTTTAGTTTAATTCTTAATTAATCATCTTATTGTTTACCTTAAACAAACTTTACAAGAACTTTTAGGTAACTATACAATCCTTGTAGGAACAATATCTTTTATACTATAAGTTACGATCTGTATACTTACATTATGAAAGTTTTTTTCTATTTAAAACTTACATACACCAAGGCATATCCCCTTAGATATTCTTGGTGAGCTCTTCCATCACTATTACAAACAAAAGGGGCTTAATGAGGAGCCATAGTTTAGCCTTATATCTTTGTATTTCTTTTTAACATCCTTACTCTAGTCTTTACACCTTCATATGTATCCCTAATAACATGTATATATGTCATAAGAACTCCCTTAACTACTAAACACCTCTATATGATTTTCCTAGGCACCCTGTCATATGCCTTCTCTATATCAATAAAAATCATATGTAGGTTGCATGTCTTTCCTGTAATATTTTCTTAATCTTCTATGGAGATGTAAAACTTTTATAGTGGACCTTTTTGACAAAAAGCCAAACTAGTTCTCTAATATAGAAACATCATTTCTCACTCAATTGTCAATCACCTTCCTCCATAACTTTATAGTGTGACTAAGTAGTTTGATGTATCTATAGTTGTTACAACATTGGATGTCCCCTTTATGCATATATATAGGAATTAGCATATTAACTCTTCACTCATCTGACATTTTGGCAAACTTAAATATTACATTAAAAAGCTTGGCTAGCCAAGTAAGATGTTCTTCACCTAGACTCTTCCACACCTTTATAGGTATCTTATCAGGCCCTATTGCCCTTTTACTCTTCATCTCCCTTAAAATTTTTTAATTTCTTCTCTTGTAATCTACCGACAACAAGTAAAGTTATAATACATCTTAAATATGCTAAAATCATCTAAAGAGATGTTGTCCTTTAAGCTTTTGTTAAAAAGGCTATAAAAGTACCTTTGCCATCGTCTCTTGATGTCATTTTCAGCCATAAGCATCCTCTTTGCTTCATCTTTTATAGAAAAAACTTGATTTAATTCTCTCGTTTTCCAATCCCTATCTCTCGGAAGCTTAAAAATATCTTTTTATCCATCTTTAAGTTCTAGTTGTTGGTATAATTTCTTATAAACTCTACTTTTAACTCCTAAGCTTGTCTTCTTTGTCTCTTTCTTTCCTAGTTTGCAACTATCTCTGTTAACTAGTCTCTCTACTTTTGTGGTGCTATTTAATAGAGCTTTTTTAGCACTCTTCTTGATCTTAACTTTTTCTTGTACATCTTCATTCTACCACCAAGACTTTATTTTAATACCCCAAGGCCCTTTAGAAACACCCAAGATCACTATAGTTGTATTTCTTAACAGAATTGCTAGTCTCTCTCATATCTGGTTAGTAATGTAACTATTATATATATATATATAGTAGTTACATTGTATATATTAAAATGAACCATATGTAATACAAGTGACTACCATTACTACATAATTCTAAAAGATAAGAAGTCACCAAAGAATCCCACAAATGCACATATAATATCTAGACAATAACATACATAAGATAACCATAGAATATAAGATGGTAGCTGTATATATAGTTCTTTAATCAGCATGTGAGTAGTTATTGTGTATATGACAGTGTGAGTGACTTATAGTTATGAATTATGAGTTTGAAAATTGCATTTTAAAAAATGAGGATAACAGATAGATGTGTTTGGTTTATCTGAATTTTGGAGATTTAGGAATAAGATTGAGAATTTATATATAATTAAAGTATTTGGAATTTGGAATTTTGGATGTTTATTTGGATTATGGAAAATGGGGATTCAATCATTCAATACAAAATTGAAGTTTGTGGTATTTTTTGAAATTTGAGAAATATTGAATTAAATGTTGGTCTTTATAATAAATTAACTTATATATTGTAAATTGATTTCTTAATATACAAATGGGTTAGTTAATTATGATGAATTATGTGATTATACGAATTAAGTTAAAGATGTGAGTTTATGTTTGAATCATATAATCACACAAAATGGCTTTATGGTTGAATTATGTAATTATGCAAATTGAGTTATAGATATGACTTATAAGTTTATGTTTAAATTATGTAATCATACAAAAAGAGTTATAGTTGTGAGTTATGGTTCAATTATGTAATCATACAAAATAGTTATAATAGTGACTTTAAGGTAGAATTATATAATTACACAAAATGAGATATAATTGTGAGATGACTTTATGTTTAAATTATGTAATCACACAAAAATGAGTTATAGTTATGAAGTGTAGCAATCAATGTATATATTTAAAGTTTGCGTTAAGAAAAATGATAATTTCTTGGATATAATGAGCTTAATCATCAAATTTTCTTAAGGAATCATTTATATAAGTTTATGAAGATCAATTGCATGTATATATCACTATTTATTCTTAGGAAATGAAAAGAGGGAAGTATTTTAGAATGTGACTTTGATTTTGTTATTTTGCTGGAGGGCGGTCAAAAGTTAAGTATGTGGGAACTTGATGAGTGCTTGATTGATTTTATTTTTACTCCCTAATATTTAGTGATTAATGTTATAAAGTGCTTAAGATACTTATTTTGGTTCATATTTTATTTTAGGTACAAGTTGGGAGTAAAAGAACTAAAATGAGTTCAAAGCACATCCTTGGAGCCATCCTCTTAATGTTAAACTTTATTTGCTTTTATGGAATGAGAAGGATATGAATTAGGGTGAAAATGGGATAAGAAAATAAAAGAAATGAAGTTCCTACAACCCATACGACTGTGCATATAGGATGGTGTAAGTCTCTAGAAGCTTGTAGGATCATTTTAGCACATCATGCAACCTACATGGCCATGTATGTACTTATACTGCTACACGATCATGAAGCTAACCGTGTAAGTGAGCTACACCATTGTGTATTTGGCCATGTAGCTCACCAAAACCATGTGGAAACACAAAATGGGGGGAAATTTACATACACAATTAACTATATGCCCGTGTAACTAACTATGTATATCCCAAAATCCTAATTTTTGTTATAAAAGGACATAAGCAGCCAATCGAAGAATGAAGGGTTTTAGAATCATAAAAGTGGGCCGAATAGTTACTTTTTTGAGATCCATGAGGTATATGAGGAACTAACCTTCTTCCTTCTAGTTTAATGGGGAAATCGACGTCGAAGAACACATTTGGGCATCTCTTCATCTTTTTCTCTCTGTAGAAACTGTTTGTGTTATTCTTTGCTTAATGTTTTGGTATTCATGAACGAATGATTTAAACACTTTCAATAGATTATTTATGTATGAACTGATTTTCAGAATCTAGAATACAAATATGATCGCTGTAACTCTGATTCATTTGTGGTAAACTAATGATTGTGATCATTAGGGATAACATACCATATGTTAAATGACCTAAGCTTGTGTGGTTGTTTCCTAGATTAATCTGTTTTGCTTGTACTTAATGCAGTTGTCATACTAAATCTAGAGAACTTCTTCTAGGTTGTTTGATAACTAGGTTTAATTAAAGAGCTTATTTCGATTAGATACTATCTAAGGGAAAATTGGGGTTAACAGAGCTTATTTTTAACTTAGGGTTAATAGTTTCTAAGAGAGGTATGAAAATAACATAATGATTAAGTGTGCTCATTTATGTGAAGGTTAAGATTGAACCGAGAACTAGATTCTAAACTTATTTGTCAAACTTATCATTTTTCCACTGTTTGATTTAATTTGCTTTCATTAGTTCAATTTTACTTTATTTTCTTAATTGAATCCAACCAAACCCTGTTATATCATAAACACCGATTTATTCATTACGAAAGCTATAAATACACTCTCTGTGGATTAGGATAAAACCTAATAGGTGTAGGTTATATTATGTTTTGCTAAGTGTTTAAGTGTGTTTTTAAGTGTTTCTTAAATGATTATCATGTGCATAGCCTTAGAATTGTGTTATTGTTAATGTTTGTATGTATTCTAAGTGTTTGTTTAGTTTAGAGCAAGAATTGGATCTTAATTTTATATTTCAAGAGGTGTTTGATGTGTTTGTAAGTATTTGGAACCAGGAAATTGAAGAATGAAGAAGATGTAGGAAGTTTGAAGGAAGCCATGATTGTGACATTAAGCATGATTATGACAGAGAGGGTTGAATCATGTTGAGCACGATTGTGACTAAATGTAACAATTGTGATAGAGGTTTTGCCAGGTGCAAGATTTTTCATGTTTAAAGGGTTCGGGCTATTTTTGAAACTGAATTAAGTAGGGAAACCCTAGAACCCTAAGCACTATATAAGAACATGAAAAATACCAAAAAGAAGCAACAACCACTACATTAAAGAAGATCAAGAGGAGACGTAAAAAAGAACATCAAAAAATTCCAGCATTCCAAATCAAGACAAACTAGTTTTTCTTTCTTTTCCCTATAATTCTTTCAATGTCTTGGATGTTTATTTAGATTTCTGAGATGCTTAACATGATTATGGATTTCTAGATATCTATTCAAGATTGTTCTTGAATTATTTTGTGAACCTGATATCTTTGGTGGTTTCAATACATTGATGAATGTTTTTGATAATTATTATGTATATACTTGATAATAAATCGAGAGAGTGAATCAACTAACGAGCATCCACATGTTTGTTTAAGGATATCCATACTTTAATTTATAAGATCGACGATTTCCTTCGTAAGGAAAAACATAATATATGTTAGTCTTTTTATGTTCTATCAATGTCCAGTTTTGATAGAACAATGATTAGAAACAATTTTGAAATAATACATAAATGCAATGTAAATCTCATAATTATGATCTCATCATAATTTCATTTGCAATGTATATTTATCTCGTGGACTTTATCATATACATTTGAATATATGTATGATAAAGAATGTCTTTAAATTATTTTTTCACTAAAATACAACCAACCAATTAACTGTAGGGCATAAATTAATAGATAATCAGATATAGGATTGTCATCATTAGGGCAGACATTTTGCAAAGTATTAGTTGACTTTGAAAAATTAGGTTAAAGAAATAGGAACAAAAAGGACCTTTGCCCTTAGCAATGGGAACATAATAAAAGACATTTTCAAAGAAAACCACATGAGGAGATACATGAATACAACATAATGTAGGATTATAGAATCATAACATAAGAGACTCTTTTGATCAATGCTATATCTTATAAAGACACATAAAGAACCTAGCTTAGGAAATTTTGTTCTTTTATAAACAAAAAGGTGGACAAAACAAACAAACACTTGCAATTTGTAATAACCATGTGGCTTGTTAACAACATCCAATAAGGGGATTTATCATTAAGGATAGACGATGGGATCTGATTAATAACACAAACATCATCGAGTGATCTTTTATTAGAGTTTTGTGAGAACCTATTTAGCAAAAAAAAAAAATTTCGACATCCTTACTCTCCAACTTTGCTTGCATTATGATTCTAATTTCTTCAGGAAAAAGTTCTCTCATGATTGGATCTATAGTAGGCGAGGTATTCCTGTCTAAACCTGGTATTTTAGCTTTGCTAGAATTCCGAATTAGTGGTTCTAGGGCCAATGCAGTAGTCCATACTTTGGGCTTCAATTTTTCTTTTCGAGTCAAAGTTGTAGGGTTCTTGGGAGGGATTTGGCTTCTATGAAAGGTGGAATTTGATATATCAGTAATTGTAGCTCATCGTCAATTCATCCACACCACCATCAAGTACGATCTTGTGACTTCAACTTTACAGCAGTCTATGCTAGCCCGCAAATTGCGTCTCAAGAACTTCTCTGGCCGGTCTTAAGTTGGCTCGGGAGTTCTATCTGTATACCCGGCTTATAGGCGGGGATTTTAATGCAAAACTAGAACATTCAGATAAACGCGGAGGGGCCAGGTTAACAATAGTTGTGAACCAACCGTTTCAAGATTGGGTACACGGGTATGGTTTTATTGGCTCCAAATTTACGTGGCGATGAGGAATGATCCAAGCTAGCTTGGATAGAGTTTTTGGCTTAACAAATTGGCTTCAAGAGTTTCCTCAAATGTTGAATCATCACTTACCCTTTATAGGATCCAGTCATCGACCCATGCTGATTTATTTACATAGAGAATCTCCACGAAAAATAGGAGCCCCAATTTTTAGATTCTAGAATGTTTGACTCACGCACCCCGGCTTTGATGTTATGGTAACAAAGCATTGGTTACCGACCGAGGAGATGATGAGTAAATCGTTAGGTACTTTCTCTAAACATCTTTTGATATGGAAGAAATTGGATTTTGGTAATATTTTTTATAGGAAAGAAAGACTTCTAGCACGACTGGAGGGCATTCAAAGGGCCATGGCGATTGACAACTTGAATTCTTCACTCGTTTGGAGGATAAGCTGAGTGAGGAACTGACCCAAGTACTATGTAAGGGAGAAATCTTTTGGCACCAGCAGGCCCGATGCGAATGGAACTCGAAAGGAGATCGGAATACTAAATACTACCACACCCTTACCTTTGCTAGAAGAAAGAAGATGACAATAAAGCGACTTATCAATTCAAATGACTCTCAAATTTCAGATTCGGATCAACTAGGTCTGATCGCCAGGAAATTTTTTGTTCATCTTTAGATTGTCGACGAAGGACCTATGCCTTATTTTCCGATCTCTGGTGGTTTCCCTTTGCCTTTAGAGGATGAGATTCGTGACCTAAATCTACCGATCCATGAAAGCGAAGTTAAGAAGGAGGTCTTTGATACGAATCCTAATAAAGCTCTGGGGTCGATGGATTCAATGCTTTATTTTTTCAAAAACAATGGAGGCAGGTTGGGCCCAAAGTAGTGGAATACATTAAGGAAGTTTTTAGCCTAGGACGGTGAGAAGAGGATTTAAATCAAACCATCCTGGTGCTGATTCCTAAAATCCCCACCCCTACTAATATGTCTCACTTCTGTCCGATTAGTCTCTACACTGTGCTCTATAAGATTATTTCAAAAATCATTGTAAATTGTCTAAAGAATCAGATGGAGCATCTTGTGGAGGAGACGCAATGCAGCTTTATACCTGGCCGGCAAATCACCGATAATATCATCATAGCTCAAGAAGCCATTCACTCGATGCGCAAGAAAAAGGGGAAGATCGGATATTTTGAGATCAAGGTAGACTTGGAAAAGCTTATGACAGAATCCACTGGGATTTTATTCAAAACACACTAATAGACACTGGACTTTCGAATCAACTACTTAAGTCATTATGAAGTGTATTACGACGGTTACTATGCAAGTAGCTTGGCAAGGTACTTTTACGAATCCTTTTCATGCCTCACGAGGTCTTGGACAAGAAGATCTGCTATCACCTTACATTTTTATGTTGTGCATGGAAAGGCTAGTCTATCTAATTTTGAATGCGGTAGCACAAGGATTCTGGAAACCGATAAAGTTGAGCTCTACAGGACCGCCAATATCTCACCTCTTTTTTGCAGATGATCTGGTCCTTTTTGCTGAAGCTACGGAGTCCCAAACGCATATAATTGCGCAAACTCTGGAGATGTTTTGCAAATCTTCAGGACAAAAAGTCAACCTTGAGAAGACT
The DNA here is from genome assembly GCA_026284465.1 of Erythroxylum citrifolium. Lineage (NCBI taxonomy): Eukaryota > Viridiplantae > Streptophyta > Magnoliopsida > Malpighiales > Erythroxylaceae > Erythroxylum > Erythroxylum citrifolium. Next base: position 30,555,274 of record JANKOE010000003.1, read on the forward strand.
TGGTATTTTTTCCCTCCAAGAACGTCTCCCTAACATCGGCGCATAGGCTTAGCCAAATCCTGAACATCACGCGTACGAATAATCTTGGGAAGTACTTAGGAGTCCACGCAAGAAACTTTCAGGATGGCGGGAAAAGGTTTTGTCTCTAGCAGGGAGAGTTGCATTAACTTAATCAATTATTTCGGCCCTCTCCATTTTCACATTACAAAGAGTGTGACTCCCACGACAACTTTGCGACGAGTTGGAGTGCATCATGAGATATTTTATTTGGGGATCAACAGGCGAACACAGGAAAATGCATCTTGTCAAATGGGATGCAGTGTGTCAACCCAAGAAAGCAGGAGGTCTCTGTTTAAAGCGTATTCGATCTACAAATGACGCTCTTTTGACTAAGCTGGGCTAGGCATTGATCACGCAACCCACAACTTTCTGGGTCCGTATCTTAAGGGAAAAATATCGGCTAGACCCCACCTATATCCCTCTCACTCTCGATCGAACGGGGGCTTCCGTTATTTGGAGAGCCATCTCCGCAACTTGGCAATTTGTTCACCAAGGCATAAGGCGGAAACTGGGAAATGGGAGGAAGTTTTATTCTGGTTGGATAATTGGATGAATGATTGGGGATTGCTTGTTTCAGTGGTGACCACTCCATGTCCCGCAAACGCTCTTTACGCCACAGTTGTGAAGTTCACGAATGAAGCCGGTCTCTGGTAGTGGCACCTATTTCAGCAGTATCTCCCTTCCACAGTTTGTATGGATATTGAGGCAATTCATCTCAATACAACAAACACAGCTGGAGATATCATAATTTAGGGGCAAACAAATAATGAGAGATGTTCAACATATTCAACCTATAATTTAATCGAAGGCAATACCACGCTTGAGTCTAGCAACCATTGGGACTTAATCTGGAAATGGGCAGGGCCACAACGGATTAGGGCGTTTCTTTGGTTAATGGCAAAACAAAAGCTACTAATCAACCACCAACGAGTGGTTAGACATCTCACAATGGATAGCAGATGCCACTTCTGTGGGACTGAAGAGTCCACTTTGCATGCTCTCGAGATTGTCGGCAAGTGAAGGCTTTCTGGTGCAAATTTCCCTCAGAAGTGGTTGACAATGATTTTTTTCATCAAGATATGGAGTGGTGGGTAAAATCAAATCTTACGAAGCACTCTCAACTACATCATATTCACTAGGCCATAATTTATGGAGTAGTCTGCTGGTTTTTGTGACCTAACAAAAGCATCGTTGAAGTTGATTTTGAGTGGCCAGCAGATGGGAACAGGGCCGTTATGGACTACGTCAATTGGATAGTTAGGGCAAGGGTAGTGGAAAGTTGTGTTTATAGAGATCAGGGTTTACCCGCCGAGCATCTTATGGGTTGGACCAAACCGATGGAAGGTTGGGTCAAGCTAAATACAGATGAGGCGGCAAAACCTAGGCCAAACATTGCTACTGCTGGAGGATTGGTTAGGGATTGTCATGGTCAGTGGTGCGGGGGATTTCTCCAATACATTGGAAGGGGCTCACCAATAACTGCAGAACTCTGGAGAGTCCAATCAGGTCTTAACCTAGCCTAAATGCTTGGATATCGATGAGTGATCGTCGAAGTGGATTCGTTAGAGGTGATCGATATTCTATCCTCTTCTATTATACAAGCGGCTGAGTATTCTTTCTTGGCGGTAGGTACCCGTGGCCTACTCCACTAAGCGTGGGAGGTGAAGGTTCAGCATGTGAATCGTGAAGGGAACCAATGTGCGGATAGTTTGGCCTCTCTCGCCGTGTTATCAAGCCTAGGCCTCCATATTCTTCAGGAGCTTCTGACACTAGTCATGGCTCACCTACACCGTGGTCAGTACGGAATTTTGTACTGCAGATCTCTGCACTAGTTAGGGTGTTTGTTTAGCTTGGTTTTGGTGTTTTTCCTATGTAACAAGAAAATATATAATTGCTGGTACAACTTAATAATCAATAATCAGAGCATCACTGAAATAGAAAATAACAGTCACCAAAAAATGTGAACCACTGCTTTAAGAATTGCATAAAGTGTGTGTGTATATATATATATAACTTGTAAAAAGACATAAATACCTTTAAGGCTTTAAACTAAAATAGCATAAATTATAACCAACAGAAGACAAGGTTTTTATTATTTCCGATACTTAAAAAGGTAAACACCGTATAATTTTTGACAATACAATTAAATGAAAAAGACATATTGTTTGATAAAATCACATTTTGATGACATCCCGAGAGGTAGCAGAGTCTAGTTTTTTTTTTACTTTTTTTATAGGAAGAACAAAAGACTTATTCTGGTGGATATGATAAGAAAGAAAAGTAAAAATATTGGGATGCCTAATTACTAATCAGAATGAAAATTTCAATGTCACATTTTTTTTTTCCAATTTTAGAATTCCGTCAATGTTAAATATTATAATTTATATAAATTGTAATAAAAAATTTAAAACAACTGAAAAGTTTGTGGCACGTGACCTACACGGTCTGTGGAGATCCTTCTGGGCCACGTCAACAATAGATAAGCATCAGGGAATTACTTTCTCTCAAGCAAGGACGTGAGTAAAAGCGTTCCAAACAAACAAATCCAATCCAATCCCATACACACGACACAAGGGCAAGGAAGCATCGGAACCCACAAGTAACCTTTGCTTTGCATATTTTTCTCTTTCTTTAAAAACAAATAATAAATCGGCGATCGGTTAATATATAGCTGAAAAGACGAGAAAGTTGAAGAAAGAGCAACGAAGATGGCTAGCACTACAATCCAATCAGACCTTCGCTCTGCTCTCTACATCGCCACCAATCTCCTTGCCTCCAACCCCAATCTTCTCACCTCACGCTCCGCTGCAGCCTCGCGATGGCCTTTTCCTCCTCGCCCGCCGCATTCGTCGTCATTGAGCATCAGAAGTTTCTCCACTGACTCAACGAAACCCGTGATCAAAATGCCAGAGATGCCGCCGATTTGCACCGCCGACGAGCTCCATTACGTCTCCGCTCCGAATTCCGATTGGCGTCTCGCTCTCTGGCGCTACCGTCCTTCTCCTCTGGTCGAGTCATCTCTATCTTGGTGACCATTTTTGTTGCTAAAGCAAAGAGTCAAATATGTTTATTATTGTGTTGTGACTCGAAGTTGTTTGAAAATTTTGGCATATAGGCTTCCCCAAGAAATCATCCGCTGCTTTTATTGTCCGGAGTTGGGACAAATGCCATTGGTTACGATCTTTCACCAGGGGTATCCCAATTTTGCTTTTTTGGATAATTCCTGTGTTCCGTATTTCGCCACTGTTAAAACTTGTTTTTACATTGTACAAATACATTGAGTTTAACTTGGCATGTGTGGGATTTGACTCCTATTGCAGATTTGCAGACGGCAGGAGGCTAAGACCATGTGCTTGTTGTAGATGATGACAGTTTATTTGTGAATTTGTTAGCATCCATCACTTAATAAAAGCTTCGTGGACATTTCTATATTTGTTGTCTTTTTCATATGAATGCTTATCATAACTTGACCAATAAAACATTTGATGGGTGGAGCTCTAGTTTTTATTCTGTTCATGTAAACAATCTGCATATTCAACTAGCCTCAGTTGACAATAAACTTCCCCCGTATCTTTTACATGTTGAACTTTGAACCTTTTTAGTACTACACTAGAAATCACTACAAAGCGAATGAGAATTCACTTTACTTTTGTGCTCCTTGCATAACCTCGTGAATGGAATCATAATTAGCATGTTTTTCTACTGGCTTTATAGTCAGTGATTAGAATGATTTGATATCGCCTTTCTGTTTTCTGAGATCTATGCTATTTCTCTTATTTTCCTGTGCTTTCAGTGTTCGTTTGCGAGATATGTGTCTGGGCAGGGATTTGATACATGGATTCTTGAAGTTCGAGGTGCTGGCTTGAGTGTCCAGGCATCAGATTCCAAAGATGTTCAGCAGTCTTCCCATGAAGTATCCAGACAAATGGAATCTGTTGTTAAGAATGTACCTAATGGATCTTTGTGTGCAGACCAGCAGCCAAATGATGATCTAATTTCTGTCTCAGAACTGGAGATGTCTCATGTCAAAGAAGATCCTTTTGGGGTAGCTACTGCATGGGATGAATCAAAGCTGGTAACAGAGCTAACTGAAATTTTCATGCGTTTGTCAGAAAGACTTTCAGGCTTTCTTAGTGAAGGTCAGTCAAGGATTATCTCTGCCAAATTGTTTGATCAGATATCAAAACTCTTGGAAGATTCTCAGTTGTCAGAGCGTTTCAATGAAATAAGGGGAAAGCTTTTGAGCTTGTTGGAAGCAAGACAAAATTCAGTAATAGCAAGTCAAATCAGGGATCTTAGTCAAACCATTGTAAATATTTTTTATGAAGGTCAAAAGTCTGTTTCACCTCAGTTGTTTGACTTGCAAGGTCGTCTTTTTTCAACCATAGAAGACTTTCAGAAACAGCTTGATTTAATTGTGAAGTATGACTGGGATTTTGATAACTACTTGGAAGAGGATGTTCCCTCTGTGGTAAGGTCATTTTGTCTTGCTAAGTTACTTCATGCGTTAATCAGTTCAGATTCCATTTTCTTGCCTTAGTTTGAAATAAGACTTCCAATATTGGTTTGGACCAAATTACTTGCTGACTATTTATGCTGCTCTTCACATGCTAAGAGTGTTCACCTACATGCAGATGGAATATATTAGAGCTGAATGCAAACCAAAAGATGGTAAGTTGCTGGCAATCGGACATTCCATGGGAGGCATCTTGCTTTATGCAATGCTGTCACGATGTGGTAAGATGAGCATTGATTTTATATTGTTCTCTATTTATGCATTCAAAAACCAAAATACATTGTGTAATGTTCCCATTTGCAGATTATGTAGCTCACTTTTTAAGACCTTGTGAGCAGGCAAGAAGGACATAATTTCTTGAATTTGGTTTTTTGTTGCCTATATTCACTTTCCTCTTTTTCTCCAGTTTGTGTGAGTGAATGTTTTTAGTTAACCTACTTTCATTTGACTTTTAATCTCAAAACCTGGTCTAACATTTTTACTTAGGCATATATGTAGTTCTCTGGAAGATTTTAAATTTGAAGACCTAAACTAAGACAATAGTAAGGTAGGAAATTGAGTCAAGTAGTCGCCTGCACTATCCTATTTGATTGTCCTATTGTTGAGAACCACCTGGGGTTGAGTTAACTAATCCTTGCAAATTTCTTGAACTTATATCAACAGCTTTTCATCCCGACATAATAGCAGAAGATTCAAGCCGAACAATATGAAGACCTTTTTGTCAAAACCTTATGAATTGTTTATTTGTGGGGATATCATGAAGTTAACAGGATAAAATTTAATGATTTTATCAGATGCTTATAGCCTTATTCGTTGTCTTAACAACAATACTTTGTCTTATTCTTTCATTTTGAGCGTTGGTACTTATTGCATTATTGTTTTGAAACAATGATGATGAGTCCAATATAGACATTTACTAACTTCCATGAACTTGTTTAACAAAAACTTTTGGGTTATTTCACTCCTGAATATAGTAAGTAAAAACAGTGAAGTAATCTTGCTTTTGCGTCTGATGCAACATCTGAAGGTAGTCTTTGATACTTACATGGTCAAAACACAAGAGTGGGGTTCAGGTTCTTACACTTGAACACATGGATATGAAGGATAGTGGTTGGGCATGCAAAATTATCAGTACTTTGTTTTTCACTACAAATTCACCTATGAGATTTATTTTTCTTTATCCTGTTGGGTTTATTGGTATCAAATCAGAGAATGCACCAACTACTAGATCTTCAATTTCCCCCAGATCCTTCCCCTTCTGTTTCTGGGTTTTAAAGGGGGGAACTCAGGAAACTCTTCTTCACCATAACCCCACATGACAGGGATTCTTTTAGCCATGAGGTTTCATCCTTGTGAAAACTGTAACATAAAGTCAAGAGATCTCTCTCTAGTCTTTCAGAGCAGTTAGATGCATTAAATGTTTATGCTCTGCATATTTGCCAATGGCTGATAGTTTTGGGTGATACAATGGCATTTAATCTAGATGTTCTTATAATGACTCTGCTGTGTAACTTTTTGAGACATATATGAAACCACAGTTTGCCAAATGGGTTGTGGTTTAACAATTTGTTGACTTTTCCTACCTCATGTTAAATAAAAAATAATGCATGCAAGTAAAAAATAATGCTGCAAATCTGTTATTCTAGGTTATCTTGCCAACCTTTATATATGGTTACTGAGATGTTCATTATTTTGAATTTTAGTTGTGGTCCTTTCTTGGATTTTCACAGCATATGGATGTGTGTGCTACATAAGCACCTACATGTGTGTGTGGTTGTGAGTGAGTGAGAGAGAGAGAGGAATACAGTTCAAGAGTTATTAATGTTCTCTTTTACCTTCTTCTAAGGTTATGAAGGCAGACCCTGTGGATTGGCTGCTGTAGTCACACTGGCATCATCCCTAGATTACACATCTTCAAATTCTAGACTCAAGTTGCTTTTGCCTCTTGTAAGTAAAAATTAATTATGGTTGTATGTAATTGTAATGGATGCTGATGTAACACAGCAGGCTACAGTAGAAGCTATGACGTTGTGTCTTATGAAATTAATGTCTAGAGACTATATTCTCATGCAGGCAGATCCTGCCCAAGCTTTGAATGTGCCTGTTGTCCCTTTGGGGGCATTGTTATCAGCAGCATATCCTCTTTCATCCCGTCCTCCATATGTCTTGTCTTGGCTTAATCATCTGATATCGGCAGAGGACATGATGCATCCAGAGTTGCTAGAAAAGCTTGTCTTGAACAACTTTTGTAAGTATACGCACACTTTTCAGTTAGATGATGATGAATTGCTCTTTCCTGCATGTATTAGAACTTATTTAAAGCAAAGATTACAAGTTTTATGGTAATCCATCTAATGGGAGTAAGGTTGGCAAGTGGTAGTCATGTGATTTGAAGCCCTTACTATTTGCCACTTAAGGACCTGACTTACATCCTAATAAAATTATACTAAATATTATGTCTTAAATGAGTTGGTACTCAGATCTTAAAATTATCTGACTAGGACTCAGTCCCATTTCATCCCTTCCACACGTATCAGCAACATGAAGTAAAAATGAAACAAGAAACTAAGCAAGATTAGGTCCCAACAATATACTGCATTTGATCGAATTCTCTCTGTTCAATGCATGCATATATGATCTATATTCTTGATCTTCATTTTTTTAAATAATAATGGTGTCTGATTATTAATCAGGTACCATACCTGCCAAACTTATCTTGCAACTTACTACGGCTTTTAAAGAAGGTGGTTTGCGTGACAGGAGTGGTAAATTTTTCTACAAAAGTCATATACATGAGAGCAACATTCCCATCTTAGCCTTGGCAGGAGACGAAGATTTAATTTGCCCACCTGCAGCTGTAGAAGGTATGTTCAACAAGCAGAAACCTTGTTTTGGGTCGTTTATCTTCTGGGATTTTCCTCATAATGATTTCAATGTACCAGATACTGTCAGACTTATTCCTAAGCATTTGGTCACTTATAAAGTGTTTGGAGAACCTGGAGGTCCACATTATGCTCATTATGATTTGGTTGGGGGACGACTGGTAGGCTTTTGGTTACCCATAGCATGTTATTTACTTCATGGCTATTTGTTAGTGACAGTTTGCATTCTATCTCAGGCAATGGAGCAAATTTATCCTTGCATAGTCCAGTTTCTTAGCCGTCATGACGCTACTTGATTATCTTCACATGATCAACTAGGCAACAAAATGAAATTACAAACACAACTCATTGCAGCAGTGAACTTGATTTTCGAAAGAGACATGAAATACGTCTCTTGCCCGTGCTGTGTAGTCATTGAGGAATCTCAATGTCCCTGTGATCTTTAGATCAAGGGGTCCACATGACGGGCTTGAGCAAAAGTTATGCCCCTAAGGAAATGAAGGTTGCTGGAGTTTCAAGCCAGTTTGGTAATGCTCATCTCCAGTATGAATTGATTGTGAATCAAGGTCCAAACTGGGTATATAGTGTCTTGTAAAAGAATGTCCGTATCAGACACGGAATATGATGGGGATACATGGACAAATTGTTGCCTAATGAAAAGCCATACATCTCTTTAAAGTTTATGCGACAGGACGTTGAGTAATAGAAATGCACATACTTTGAGAGCAAAACTAATGTACATTTTGCACGCCAATTGGAGCCCACGTGTTTATGTTCTCCTTTTATTGCATGCCTAGAAAAGTCTGAATCCATTTACCAAACTTCTTGAATGGACCAACCTTAATTCTGATACGTAGGTTCAACCCAAGCCCAACCCAAACCCCAGGTTGCCTTTAAATAATTTTTTTAAAAAAATTAATAAAGATTAGTATTAACTGTAGCAAAACAAACTTTAACATTACAATGAGTACAGAAAATATTACATATTATAAGAACGGATGAAATATAATAATAGGAGTTACAAATTCTATCTAATTTTCATTCATGTAGATAATCCATGCTGATCAATTTTAGCAATTATATAGTTGCAGTAAAAGATATTTTATATGTAGCTCTATCAAGTACCTTTTGGTTGGTAGTAAGTGATCCATTTAAGAGTAGATAGTCAATCATAAGGACAATAATCAATTAGCAAAAATAAAATTCTACTCCAAACAACTTTTTATCTGTATTGAAAGAATAGGTGTTCCCTATTTTCTTCAACTTCTTTGCACATGACACAAATCGTATCATAAAAGCCAAATCATCTGTTCTTAATATAGATCCTGTTCTTAACAACCAACCAGGTAATGATTGAGGCGTTGTGATTCAGTGAGTGCTTCCATAAAAGGTTGCTCTAAGTGCATTCTCATCCTCAGCAAACTTCTTATAGCATGATTTGTTGGTAAAGACTCCAAAGGAGTAAGGTTTTCAGGAGGTAAAGACTCCAAAGGAGTAAGGTTTTCGGGAAACTAAGGCTAACTCTTGCTAACCCTATGAGTGATCTGGGGAGACTTTCCTCTAATAGGTTGGTCCCTTTGAAGTTGCCTACTCATAGACCCTGTTGCCTTTGGAAATAATTAGAATTGAAGTATATTTATGAGCCTAAGAAAAAAATTTAAAAATTTGATCACAGAACATAAACCCCTTAAAATTAGCAAAACATGAAGTCTTATTTGACAACTAGTTGGTAAAATTTTTGATATTTATATGATATAGTATTGCTGAATTAGTTTTAGTTAATACAAAATATCATTTTCATTACAAGAAAAATGGGGTTTAGTGACAAAAATTACCGAAAGAATGTGAAGGTTTTATGTCGGCAAGTTAAGTTAGCAATGCAATTTACCGACATAATGAGTTGATGGAGAAACGATCGTAGATAATAATTGACGACAGAGTACAAATTTTTCGTCGCTAATTTACCGACGGATATTTTATGTTTCATCGCTATATTTGGCAATGTTAATTTTGATGCTATCGGTAAATTTAGTGATAAAAGGCTTGTTTCAGTAGGTAAATTTATTGACGGATAAGGCTCCTCCATTGGTAACTTTACCGACGGATTTTCCAAATTTGTCGGTAAATTCATGACTAATTTTATCGATAAATCTTAGTGGTCTGTCAGTAAATTCACTACATTTTACCGACAGATTTTGTTTTTCTATCGGTAAATTTACTAATATTGTCTTTTTTCTAAATTTTCCTGCATTTAATTTTATTTAATAATCTTATTATTGTTGTATAATTTATACAGTTATTAGTTATCTGTTGATAATATTTTGATTTGTTTCTATATTTAATTTGTTAAAACAAAAAGTTGATTGATGATATAAAGTAAAAATTACCTTAATTGATATTAAAAAAATATTATCTACAATAATAAGTATATAATTCATACAAAATGACTACAAGTACGCAATTTAATTAGTGAATACGGATGCTCTAAATGTTGCGATGAGGTGGTGCCCTCCCCCTTCAACTCATCCATCTCATTATGCAGTTGAGCTATGTATTCCATCGACTATTACAACTGCATGGCCAGTGCCTGTACTGGAATTCATTAAATGCGGACCGCCTACTAGATGCTGCTATACTGGATGTGGAGGATTGTGAATAACATGTGTTCACAAATAAACTTAAGCTGAAGATTCTTCCACGACGGTCCCTACCACCCAATGTATGAAGATATGTTTGACTCTCATCAACATCTTCGGGCTGCTAAAACTGTCGTTGAATGCTTTCTTGTATTTGTTCCTATCAAAAGGCAATGTTTATGTTAATAAGTAATAATTATTAAGCATTAACATTAAAGCATTAATTTCACATACATTTAGTTCTCTACATCTAGTGTTGACAAAGGTCACACCGTTATGTTTCTTAGTGTGAGTGTGTAAAAAGAGCTGACGGGGTGTAAGTTTCTTGCTTATAGAGTTTTCCTGCATTAGAATAAAATATTATAAATAAATTACAATTTACAAAAATTTCGGCAAAATTTTCTCTATTTTTATGATATTTATGTTAAGTCAAAATGACCTTACGCGATTAATAATTTTGATGACAAACAAAAAGGGAGACAAATGAAAAGCAGACGGAAGATAGCTAAGCAAAAAATACAGATGGAAGATATCGCAAGCAAAGCAGACGGAAGATAGCTAAGCAAAAAATACGACGGAAGATATCGCAAGCAAAGCAGACGGAAGATAGCTAAGCAAAAAATACAGACGGAAGATAGCTAAGCAAAAAAGCAGACGGAAGATATCGGAAGAAAAATAGATGGAAGTTAGCGAAGTACAAAAACGAGACAAATAAAAAGCAGACGAAGCAGAAAAGCAAAGAAGCTAAAAAACAGATGAAGCAAAAAGCAGATGATACAATAAGCAGACGAAAGCGGAAAGAAGACGGAAGTATCAGTCTGAGTTGGTTACAGAACTCAACTGAATAACCGTTTCTTTAAAGATTCAAGAAGCAGTTATCAAGAAGCAGTTGGAGACGGAGGC
>JANKOE010000003.1:30613348-30624177 GCA_026284465.1 Erythroxylum citrifolium
AGTGATGAACTTCACAATTACTACCCTAAAACCCTGATATTGTCTTGCTATAGAAGATTTGTGTTAAGATTTCAGGAACCAGATTGTATATTTACTTTATAGAGGTCAAAAAGAAGAATAACGAATCATCAAGTCATGCAATGGGTGCTAAATAATAGCAACATCAACCAGTAATAGATGGAACAGAATTTTGTACTTTTTACCACGAAATCATCACCATTTCAAGTCAAAAGAATGTCAAATGCTAACAAAAGCATTCGGAAGATATAAGTTACAGATGGATTCAAGTATAGGCATTAAATTATCAAAACATAAACACATAATTACATGTAATCAAGAGAATGACCAATTATCTACTGAATATTTATCATCTTCCAGATGGTCTGGCATGTATCAAAAGCACTCATCTCTGTTGGGTCAAATTCAAACATCTCAACCTTCTTTTTATCTCTATCTACAATGTCTGTGACCTTATAGTAAGTAGACTGAACTGGATTTGGTTCTGAACAAGTACACACTAAAGCAATGATATGACTTGTTATGTTGAAAACAAAGTTTAAAAACCATAGGATACGTCTTCATATTTTGGAGCGATCATCCAAGTTTGGAATCACATTGGTAACAGAAGCATACATTGATAGCTTTCTCCTACAAGCTCATAACAAAAGAAAAATGATTCATTTGAATCGAGAACAGTAATCAGAGTATAACTCAAAATCCTATATAAGACAATCTACTTCCTGCAATCTCAGTTCATCTTGTTCAAGTTTCTTTAGATGTTGCTTTTGCGCTTCTAAACAAATCCTCTGCCTTTGCAAATCATTGATCTGATCATTGATGGTTGTGTTCATACAAATCAAGGAACCAAATTCCAATCAAAACCCACTTCAAAAACCAAAACTCCCAACAACAAACACAACACAGAATAATCATATACATATCTTAGCTCCTCCATTAAGGCTCTCTCCTTCTCAAGCTTTGCCTCTAATTCCTTCTTCACAATCTCCAATTCACCATTTACGCTACACAAGCCTCGGATTCTGCCTTCTCTGTCTTCTGCTTCCATTCATCGATCTTTTTCTCATAATCTGCATCAATACATCAACCTGTCAGCTAAAACATTACAATTTTTTATGAAACCCATGTACATGGAAAAGAATTGAAATTGCCCATAAAATTCCACAAACAGACCATGAAAGAATGGAAACAGTTAAACGAGTAATTACACTATGAACAAACAACACATTTAAGAAAAAACCCAATAGTAAATCTTTTTAGGGCATAACATTAGGGTGCTTTTAAGAGAGAGAAATAAAGAGAGGGGGAAAGAGAGCTACCAGAAGGAGAAGAAGGAGGAGAAGAGGAGTTGTTATTCTTCTTGGATGGCTTTGATAACCAATGAATTGCACCCATAAGAAGAAATCTTACGCCTCGAATCCCTAATCTCCAAAACCCCAACTTTTTATTTTGATTTTGATCTCTCGAGAATAGATTGGTTCCTCCGGAGCAAAGGGCTTCTAGTCGCATTCTTCACATGCAGTGCCCATAGATCCATTCTAATTTAAGATCCCAATTTTTTCAAGAATTTAACACACCCAGACGAGCAAAGAGATGACTTTTGATGGAAGTGAATTGAAGATATTCCCAGGAAAATGTTGAGACGAAGATGAGAAAGTGAAGATCGTTAACAGCTCCATCACCATGACACTTTCTCTAAAACCCTAGAAAGAAAGCACACAGAAGCGAAGAGATTAGAGCGTGAAATTCATATCAAAACCAGTAAAAAAACAAAGAAGGAAACAATTATAGAATCTAACCATGGCTTAAGCTCGACCGAAGAGAGAAGGAGATAAGAGGATTATGAAAGAAGGAAAAGGGTTTGGTAGTTAAGAGGAGAAATCATTGTTGGGGCATTGGTTACGGTGCTGCTCTGGCGATGACCAGATCCCGTTGATGCCAATCTGATTTGGACGATTCCCATCTGGTTACGAAGAGTAGAGAGAAAAACGCAAAGACCCTTTTGGAGAAAACGAGAGAGACGAGTGAGAGGTCTTGGGCAAACTTGACATTTTGGTTTGAGATAATCAGTTGATTACCCCAAACGCTGGTATGGAGCAGCTTATTAATTTTGGCTGGTTGGGTTGGTTGATTCAACCCAACCAGTCAATTAACCAAACACATTTATCAACTATTTGACTTAGTCAAACAGCTGATTTTGGATGATCAGCTAATATTTTAGCTGATCAGCTATTATCCAAACATGCCTAAAAAATTTAAAGGGATTAACTCTTTGTCAGTTAAATGTCATGCCAATACTGACATATCATTTTGTATATTTTTTAAATAAAAAGTAGGCTTCATTGTCACATAATTTGTTTATTTAAATTAAACAAAAGTGGGTGCCACTGTCATGTGATAGTGGGTCTCGCTTTTATATATTTCAGATAATAATCCCACTTGTTGTGTGGCAATGCGACCTACTTTTTATTTAAAAATATACAAAATAATGTCATGTCAGTACTGACATAACATTTAACTAATGAAAAGTTAACTCCACTAAATTTTACATCCGTTTAGGTTTTATTTTGAATGTTTTAAGAACATTAGGGTTCAATTTGAATACTTTGAAATTTTATGGTTTGTTATGTATTTTTTATAGGCATTAAGTTTCAAAATGCAAATTTAGTTAGAGATCAAAACAAATAAACCTGCCTCTATGCTCTCACAATGGCAAGCTTCACAGAAATTTAAGCTTCTCACAACATAATGTGCGTGTGGCATCAAAGACATCCATATTATGCAGCTCTCTCATTGCAAAACCACATATGGAACTCTTCAAGCTAGTGCTACTATTGGCTGGTGAAGAAGTGCGACAATTTGAAAGACTTGTTTGATTATTACATGTGAAAGAAGATAAACAACAGGAGTATAATGGTGTCGGATTAGGAGAGTATAACATACTGAGAAAATGACATCACAAAAATAAATCATGTATCAAGATGTGATATATTGTAACTAATGGCTATAATAACCATTAGAAATCGATTGTAACTACTTTTAATAAATAACAAAATTTTGACTCTCCTTTTTTTTTCTTGCACTTTCTTTATGTTCATAACTGATTTTTTATTCTTAATTTTCCTAATTCGTGAATTCTAAATGTTTTGATTTTCTCACCTAATGAACTTGTATCAAAATTTTCAATTCTCGGCAAAGAAAATATTGGGGAAGGTATAAAATCTCAAGATATTCATCAATTAAAGGAGACCATGAAGGCTCAAATGCGGGAGCTATAAGCAAAATATGAGCTACAATTTTGTGATCTGAAGGAGATGATGATGCAGTTACATAAGCAACATAAAATATACGCTATAATAACCTTTAGAAATAGATTGTAACTACTTTTAATAAATAACAAAATTTTGACTTTCTTTTCCTTTTTTTCTTGCACTTTCTTTATGTTCATAACTGATTTTTTATTCTTAATTTTCTTAATTCGTAAACCCTAAATGTTTTGATTTTTTCACCTAACGAACTTGTATCAAAATTTTTGATTCTCGGTAAAGAAAATATGGGGGAAGGTATAAAATCTCAAGATATTCACCAATTAAAGGAGAGTATGAAGGCTCAAATGCAGGAGCTGGAAGCAAAATATGACTACAATTTTGTGATCTGAAGGAGATGATGATGCAATTACATAAAAGCAACATATAGTATACGCAAGGCTCAAAGGATGAATGAAGAGTACAGAGACAGTAACCAATTTGCAAGATACACTATGTTGACAAGGTTTAGCTTAGTGAAATTTCCATAATTTGATGGAGAATGACTTTAGAGTTAATTTTTCAAATGCAAACAATTTTTTGTGCTTGATAGGATGCCAAGAGAAGTGAAAGTTCCTATTACAGTGATGCATTTAACTAGAGAGGCTCTTTCATATCATTAAATGTCTATGAAGAAATATGAAGAACATGATGATAGTAGAAGTTCCAAGTTGGGGGAGTATTTCATAGCATTGGAGTAAAGGATTTGGTGAGGCTACGTTTGATGACTCAATAGGGGAACTAAAAAAACTAAGGCAAATAAGGAATATAAAGCAGTATAGTGTAAAATTCAACTTTTTGTTGCATAAATTATTGATGTCATAACCATATTTGGTGAATTTGTTTTTAAAGGGCTTAAAAACTAGAAATTGAATATATATATTGAAGCTCTTTAATCCAAGAACATTACAATAGGTGTATGAGGCAACTAAGAAATAAGAGTTGGTTTTTCAACATATAAAATGAGTGTAAGGAATTAGCCATAAGGTTTATGTATGCTTGCACTATCAAAATAATTAGGTCAAAGGTTGTTTAATGAACCTTAATCAACAACATAATCTCAAGTAAATAGTGGAGCAAGCGAAGCCAAAAATAACTAGCATCAAGGAACTTGATGAAAGAAAAGCCAAAGGTTTATGATTTTGATATGATGAAAAGTACTTTATTAACCACAAATGTAAAAAAGAGACCAATGCATACGCTAATGTACAATGACGAGTTAGAGAAGGAGGTGGGTGGTTTGAGACCCTATAGATATGTTGGAGTGTAGAAGGAAGCTATTGAAGAATTGACAAAGGGTATAATGGAACAAGGCATCATTAGAGAAATTATCAATTTTTATCATATTTCTTAGAGGATGTGTATGGATTATAGAGCTCTAAACAAATGCACTATAAAAGATAAATTTCTCATACCTTTGATTGAAGAGTTATTGGATGAAAACATAGGTTGAGATACTTTTCTAAACTGTATTTAAGGGATGGATATCATCAAATTAGGATATCTCAAGAGGATATGCATAAGACAACTTTTATTACTCATAAGGGCCACTTTGAATTTTGGTTATACCCTTTGATTTAATCAATGTGTTAGCTACTTTTGAAAGTTTGGTGAATTCTATCTATAAACCATATATGAGGAAACCTGTTTTGTCATATTTTGATGGCATTTTGGTGAATAGTAGTTTATGGAAACAACATATCACGCACCTTTAACATGTTTTACAAATTTTAAGGGATAAACAATCATTTGTTAAGAAGTCTACAACTAGATTGCTCAGTTTCTAAAGGTGATGATTGTTGATTGATCATGAGTAGAGGCATTGAATGTTAAGTTCTTGCTATAATTTTGAAAGTTATTTTTCTTCACTCATGGCTATTTATTCTTAGGAAATATGGAAATTGTGAAAGTGTTTGTTGGGTTGTGACTTTGATTTTGTTATTTTACCTGAGGATGGTCTAGAGCTAAGTGTGGGGGAATTTGATTTTTGCTTAATTATTTATGCAATCATCTCTTAATACTTAGTGATTAATGCTTTAAAATGTTTAAAACATTCATTTTAGTTCATATTCGGTTTTAGGTATAATTTAAAAGCATATAAGAGCTAAAATGAGTTAAGAGCATACTCCTTGAGCCAACCTATTGATGTCCGAACTCAATTATCCTTGTGGAACAAGAATGAGATGGATTAGGGTGAGGATTGGAAAGGAAATTACAAGAACAACATTTTGTCAAGGACTGAAACGTCCAAATATGATCTTCTGAATGTATAGCCATGTACCCAACCGTGTATCTAACCATGTAAGTCCAAATATGATCTTTTGAATGTATACACGCCAAGTCCAAATATTATCTTCTAAATGTATAATCATGTATCCAACTGTGTATCTTTAAGAGTTTCATATTTTCTGGCCGTGTATCCAACCATGTAAGTCCAAATATGACCTTCTTAGCTGTGTATCTAACCGCATATCTTTAATAATTTCACATTTTTCTAGTATGCACGACCGTGCACCCAAACGTGCATATACCTAGAAACCTAGTTTTTGCTATAAATACACACTTTGGGCGGCTATTGAAAAGGGAATCAGATTAGAGGCACGAAAAAGGGTGAAAACTTACCTTCATGAGATCTATGTTGGGCTAGGCTTCCTCAATCCGATTCGGAGGTGAAATCGACAAGGAGAGCATTTAAGCATATCGTCATAACCCTTTAGGTTACGAAGATTTATTAGCTTGTGAAATTAGTGACCTAAGTTACTTAGGTCTAAATATGCTGGTTAATTAGGATACAATGTTAGTCCATTCACACTAAGGATTTTCTATGCTCATTTATAATTTTAGGCCAATCAAATAAGTGGCATTACTAGTACATTTTCATGAGAATGATTAGCTAAAGCAATATGGTAGGCAAAATTTTGTGTTGAAAAAGAAAAAAAATTGTATAAATTTTAACTAAAATAACTATTTCGTTGGCCTTTGGTTATGAATGGAGCTAATAGCCAGTTGAGAATGTTATGTAGTTAAGTAACCGGATCGACATGTATCACAAATGTGTGCCTTTGCGTAAAAAGGCAATAATGACATTCCAATCAAGCAACTTAATAACAACATGACTTAGTTGAGTAACCGGATCGACATTCATCACAAATGTTTGTCTCCGGGTAAAAGACTAGATTCATGTCCTTAAAGAAAAATCAACAAAAAAATGTTTTCAAATAAAAACCTACCAAACTTGTTAGTAGCTTGATTTTTCATGAAAACCTACAAGAATACTACACTTTTGTTTTGACTGAATAATTATCAATGTGTGTGTGCAAGTTATAGAGGTGAATAAACATAACATTAAAATTTTGATTAGTTTATATATTTACTCCAAGGTGTTTAGATGTAGATTTCGCTTGTTAATAAGTTAGAACGACTTGACGGATTGTGCTTATAGTGAAATTTGTTTCGCTAAGTTGAAGCCATTGTCTCATTATTGCATATGCTTGTTTTGTGTTTTCTTGATTTGTTTAATTGTTTCTGTTTGCATAAGGACAAGCAAACGTTTAAGTGTAGGGATGTTGATAAGTGTAAATTGTTTCATGTTTTGGGGTATAGTTTGATATCTGTTTAGCTATTAATTCAATCATTTAGTATGTGTCTAGGTTAGAATTGTGTTAGTTTGTTAATTATTTGTGTTTTAAGTGTTTTATGGGTTAGTACAAGTCTTTGAGCTTAAATATTATATTTTTTAGGTACCTTGATGTATTTGTTAGTGTTTTAGGATCAACATCGAAGAATGAAGAAGTTTCAGAGATATTCAGACCAAAACAATGGCCTGCGATCATGGCACAATAGGCCACGATCGTGACTGAGGCACCAAAGTTAGCCCACGATCGTGACCTACATGCTATGATCGTGACAGAAGGCTTAGAAGTAGGCCACGATCATCGCTTGAGTCAGGCAAATGCACAGCCACTTCCAAACTTCGCATTTTGAGGGCTTTTTTTGGACTTTTTAGACTCTGAAAAACCCTAGTTCAACTATGAACACAAAAGAACATAAATAGAACAAAAAGAACAGAAAGAAGGAGCCTTTTACATCAGCCACTTTTGAGAGAAACCCTAGAGAGAATCGTTGAGAGATTAAGAAAGAGAAGAAGGAAAAGAGAAGTGGAGAAGAAGCCGACGTCGACATACTTTCCAGATCAGGATTTTCCCGACGTCACTGCCTCCCGTCTCCATTCAAGATCGTATTTCTTGTTATTTTCCATTTTTATTATTGTATAGAATTTGGAATAGCAGTTTGATAATAGGATTTGAGAATGTTGAGATGTTCTAAACTCACCTTCGTGTTTTTATCTTTGATTTAATGAAATCTCATTGTTTTTATGTTTATTGGATTTATTGTGATTGATTTCTGTGATTGCATAATTCAGTAATAAACTGAGAGGGTGAATCAAATGAAAAATAATTAAATTAGGCTAACGAGAGTTAGTTGATTGGATAAGAATGAGAAATTAATCAATCCATAATTGTACAAAGAGAGATCTCGCATAGGTTCCCAATAGTTTACTAAACAACTTCAGATCTAATTAAGGTTTCAGATAGGTTATTAATTGAGAAATTGCAATTTTCCATAATCTGATTACTGTTAATGGTTATAACTCGAGAGAGAGTAATCAAGCCTAGTATCTTCTAGAACCAATAATCCTGTAAATCATAATTGATTAGGTTAGTGCCAAAGATAGGTAAAATTCCCCTTTCTCTCAATAGATAGTTCCTTTAGGTTAATTCTTGAGTGTGTTGCAATAGCTAATTTGTTAATATTTTCATAATTGATTCTTGGATAGAATTGCGTGATTGAATTAAATTCTGGTTTTAGTGCCTTTTTGGATGAGCTTATATCAATAGAGCTTTTGTCAGTAGAGCTTTTCTGAGAAGAGCTTTTCTAAAAAGTTAGTTGACTGTCTAGCTGTCAATTTAAAAAACAGTTTTTTGAAAGAGCTTCATACAGTAGACTATTTGACAATATAAAAATAAAAAGCATTTTATTATTTTTAACTATATTTTATTTTGTAATAAAAATTATTTATGCATATAAATAATTTTTAAAGTATATTAAACGATATGCAAAGCACATTATTTTATGTTTACATTTGATAACCATCTTGTAGGAAATTTTAGATAACCATCTTATAGGAAATTATTTAAAGAGATGTCTTATTTTCTTGTAGGAAATAAAACTAATATGAAAAATAAATATTAAAACATAAAAAGATAAATAATATTATAATCCCAAAATAAATATTCAAGTTAGGTAAAAGTTAAATACATAATAAATTATGCATTTTATTATAATACAAGAAGATTTGCAATATGTTCCCTCGCATCATTCATCTTGTTATTTTGTAGCTCGTCTAAATGATTTTCTTCAACGTCTTCATTTTCATTGATTTCTTGATTTGTAGGAAGTAATTCATCATCTTCATCATAGGGAGAAAACTCTTCATCATTTTGAGCATTTAACCTTGTAAAATTATGAATGGCCATTGAAGCAATTACAATTTTAACTTGCTTTGGAAAAGGAAAACTGGGCATTTGACGTAAAATTTTGTACCAAATTTTCCAAACATTAAATGTTCTTTCGATTATGCATCTTAAAGAAGAATGTGCATGATTGAATATTTCTTTCTTCCCTCTTGGAAGACCAGCATGTCGAAAATCAGGAAGATGATACTTCTCACCTTCGTATGGTCCTAAATAACCTTGCATGTAAGGATATCCTGCATCTACCAAATAATATTTTCCTACATTCGAATTTAAAAAATAAATAAATAAAGAAGTACTAAATTATTAAGAATAAATAAAAAAAAGTATAAAGTTATCTGTCACAAACCTCTAGGTGGATGAGGGTAGTGTAATCTATCATTATGCAAGGCCTCCATAAAAATTCGAGCATCATGTGTTGTGCCTTCCCAACCAACCCAAGCAAAAGTAATGCACATATCAAAATCACATACTACCATTACATTTTGCATAAGAATGCCTTTTCTCCTAATATATTTTATTTGATTGGACCTTGGAACTACAACTAGTATATGTGTTCCATCAATTTCTCCAATGTCGACTTTAAAATAAGTTCAATACCTTCTATCATCTTTAATTTTGCTTGGAATTTCTCCAAAAGTTGGATCTTTTGGTTTTATGAAATCAATCGACATACGTGAAACAACCTTTGATACTATTTCAAACCAACAACAAATTGTTTCACCAGAATGTTGAAATCTTTCTTGAACCATTCTATTGCAAAGTCCATGACCTAAAGTGATAAAAAACATAGCTACAACCTCTTCTATTGTTACTTCTGTACCTTTCTTTAATCCATATGACTCATTCAACAATTTACATAATTTGATAAGAACATCATTCTCCATTCTAAATTGTTGATGAGGGGATATTCTACATGGTTTTTTCATATAAAATTTAATATAATGGTCTACGGTTAGTGCTACTCTAGTTTGAACCATAGGCAAAATTTCTTCTTCAATCTCTTCGTTATATTCATGATCATTGTCGGAATCATTATCAAAAGATGACATCTATATCAAAATATATAAAAAATAAATAATAAGCTTATTATATAACAAGGTAATATAGCGATAATGATAACACAATAATAATAAAGTACAATTTAATTCATTACAACAAAATTAACCAAATAGCAATCCAATACAACACATTACAAGTAGTGAATTCCAATACTACCCATTACAAGTAGTCCAATATTAGTAACCAAATACATATCTAATTTATTACAAAAATCACAATCATTTCATTTTCTTAAGCCATTCGATTTGAAGATCAACATCCTGAAGAGCAACAAACATCTCTGTATTTTCCTTCTTCAAAAATAATTTGGTAGCTAACATAAATAGTTTACTTCCCCTTTCTATTTCATTTATACTTCGTAAGATGTCCATCACCTCATAAATGATACAAATAGGTTCATCTCTTTTAACAGAGCTTACTAAAGTTCTACTTTGTACTACATCATATATACAATCCAAATGTTTACATAACCTTTATGTTGCCCCTGTTCTAGTATCATGTTTCTTTCTTTTTTTGCTCCCTTTCCTTTTGTAGAATTCCTAGAGTTAGAGTTGATGAACCAATCTCATTATTAATATTTTCAATTTCTTGATTGACAGTAAAGTCTTCAAAAAAGTTATCATCAAGATCGGTATCAACTAGGCTTTCTCTAGACGGCATATAAGTATCATTTGGTACAAAACCTGAAGAAGGTGCCCAAACTCCTTCCCCTGTAGCTGCAACATCTTTAAATAAAATATTTAGCTGTTCAATATATTTCAAACCTTAAGTTCGAAATTTGGTAGCCTCGGGATTTTCCTACAATAATATTGTTTAAGTTATTAAACTATCATGTAACATTAGAACATTATAAATCTAAAGCTTAAATGCTTACCTTCAATTTCTTTTCCCACCATTCGTCACTTGCATC
>JANKOE010000003.1:30654457-30669489 GCA_026284465.1 Erythroxylum citrifolium
TCATAACCCATACAAATCTACTCAAATATCAAAGACATCAAAACTAATCAATTCTTTTCTCATTAATTTTCTTAAAGAACAATTTCATTTAAAACACAATACATATACAAAAACACTCATTCAATTCATTTAATATTTCTAATTTCCACCGAAAGTCCAGGGTCCAACAGTGTGTGTGTGTATAGATATGGATGTTCCATGTTGATTTTTCATCCTAGGCATTGGTTCTTTAGTACATAAATGCTTTCCTTTGATAAAAGTTATCTTAAGTGTTGTAAGTATTCTCATGACTATATTTAATTCTATACATATTACTACAACTCTTTTGATCTTGTAACATGTTTTGTAGTTTCTCACTTCCTCCAGTAAAGTTAGACAATGAGTCGTTAAGAAAATCAACTACCTTCATACAACTCTGCATTCTCATGCTTTAAAGTGTCTAAGTCATAATTATCATCCTTTATGTACTCGCTAACTTTTCTAATTTTTATGAATATCCTTTATTTGTTTGTAGAAATGTAAATAATCATAATATTAAAAATTTTAATTACATAATAAAGGTGAATATTCATTAGCTTACTCTTTTGTCCTTGTGGTTTTAATGAAGCAATGTTTTACCTTGTGGATCCTAATCGTCTTGGTCTTCTAATTAGACATTTACCAATCAATATTATTCACCATTGATCCTAACATGCTCGTTTTATATGATTTTTTTAATATATCCCACTTTCTAAACTGTGAACAATTTTGTTCTTGATTGTAGGAACACATTTGTTGGCAGTATTTCTATTTTGAATGAGATTGAAGAGAAGCTTTAGCAGGTATTCAAATGACATTCAGTGGCCTTATTTTTTTGACAATGTCATCAATGAATTTGTTAACATTTTAATCGAATTTGTATCAGTTTCTATAATTTTCATTCTAGCTCCGTCATCATCTTCTTTCACTTACTTCAGGAAGATCCTTCTGCGTGTCGGTTGAGGTAAGTGAATTTGTTTTTTACTACGTTTTTTTGAACTTGGTTTAATTTGAGTATTTATTTACAGTTTGAACTTCCCATCTGAACGTATTACATGGCAGATTTAATTTAGCTTGCACGAACTGAAACTTGTTTGTGGTATGAACTTCGGTTTATCTATGAATTAATATAGGATGAGTTTGACTTATATTATTGATCCAATTACCTTAATTATGTCAATCCATTATTTCATTAATGCTCTCTTAAATGATTATGTTCTGTTTACTTTTCATATGTGAATTTTTACATGGCTGTTTTTTATTAAATTGTATATGTTAAACTAATTTATTAAAATAAGTATTCATATTTTTATGAATACTTATTATATTAGGCACTAGTACATATTTAATATCCATTAAATATCAAACTTTTAACATTAAGTTTCTTCTGACATATATGATTACAATCATATATGTTGGATCTTTAGTTTAAAAATATTTTAGATCACAACCTATAAACCTTAACCTATAACTCATGATGGAGCTCCCGTGAGACTTATCGATGAAAAATACCAAGAGCCTAGGAGTCAGAACGAGAACTTGTTAGGTTGATTCACAAGTCTTATCTTAGATGTTTTGTAATCTTTGGCTAACACTAATGACACTAACTATGGATTCACTGTTTTAAATTAAAAGTTTTCCAGAATGAGTTTCTGGGATATAACTTGGATGTATAGATAATTAACACCTGATGGTTTCATTAATCTTGAATTTGTTGACGGAGTTGAAGCTTTTATTCATTATGCATGTTCTTAACCTGCATATATAGATGGGCCAAAGATCAGATGTCCATGTAAAAAGTGCAAACACAAATGTTTCCTTCCTATTAGTGATGTTAATGGGCATTTTCTGAGAAAAGGGTTTGTCCCCAATTATTTTGAGTGGACACGACATGGGAAACCGTTGATTTCTAGCACCTCAAGTGCTAATCAAGCACAATCGTATGTCGACTTAAATAAGTTTGAAGGGGGGATTGGATTTAGAACAAATTATGTGGATGGAACTGAAAATCCATACATGCAAATAGTTTATGATGCAGCTGGTTATACCTTTGAGAAAAATAGGGAAAATCTTAAAGAAGAACCTAACCTACTTCCAAAGCAGATTTTTAACTTACTACAATTAGCTAACCAAGATTTATGGACAAATTGTGAGACAATGACCCAATTGTCGCTTGAATATTGAACATAAAGTATGAAGGGCATATTTCAGACCGTAGTTTTGATAAAATTCTTGAATGGTATAATGAATCATTGCCTTTTGATCATACAATAGTTTATAGTTTTTACAATATAAAGAAACTTATTAGGGGTCTTGGTTTTCCTGTTGAAAAGACTTATTGTTGCAAATTGGGATGTATGTTGTATTGGGGAGATTATGTGGAATTACAAAAGTGCAAATTTTGTGGTAAATCTAGGTTCAAGCCTAGAAAGAGTTCTATGAAACAGAAATTAGTACCCTAGAAGCAGATGTATTATTTCTCGCTAACTCCGAGACTTCAAAGACTATATGCTTTTGATGTTACTGCATCTCACTTGAGATGGCATGATGAACACGAACAGGAAGATGGAATAATGAGTCATCCATCAGACATAGTGGTATGGAAGCATTTCAATGACACTCATCTTAAGTTTGCAGCTGAATGTCGAAATGTTAGGTTGGGATTGTCGACTAATTGATTCCAACCTTTTGGTCAATCTGGCTAGCAATATTCATCATGGTCAATCATAATTACTCATTATAATTTGCATCCATGGATGTGTATGAAAGAGGCATATATATTGTTGACAGTGATTGTGCTAGGGCGTACAAATTCGAATTATAAAATTGATTTATTCTTACAACCTTTGATATCTGAATTGCAGCATCTTTGTTAATATGGTGTTCAAACATATGATGTTTCTCTGAAACAGAATTGTGTGTTAAGAGAGAATTTGATGTGGACAATTAGTGATGGAGCACAACTGGAAAATTGACTTGTCCTTATTGTGGCAATGATTCTGATGCATTTTATCTTCCAAACGGGAGAAAAATATGTTAGTTTGACAATCACAAGAAATTTCTTCCCTAGATCATCCATTTAGATGCAATACACAAAAGTTCATTAAGAATAGGACGGTAAAAATACCTCCTCCTCCTCTCAAAGCTGGTGCAGAGATTTTGCAAGAGGTTAAGGAATTAGACTTGCTGAAATAAACATAATTTAAATCTGATGAAGTAAATACAAGCATTAGTCAAAACTTTGGTTGGAGAAAACGAAGCATCTTTTGGGATTTGCCATATTGGAAAACTAACTTGATACGTCATAATCTAGATATGATGCATATTGAGAAAAAAATTTTGAAATTTTGTTCAATACCATAACGAACATTGAAGGGAGGACAAAAGATAATGCAATATCAGGAGCTGATTTTCAACTTTTTTGTAGAAGGAATGAATTACATAAAGATCTTCCCACCGGTAAATATCAAAAAGCATGGTACACTTTGGACAAAAAACAAAAGGAGATTTTGTGTGAATGGTTGAAAAGTCTAGAGTTTCCTAATAGTTTTGTTTCAAAATTGGAAGGTATGTGGACTTGAGGAAGTACAAATTATTTGGGATAAAAAGTCATGATTGTCATGTGTTTATGCAAAGTCTAATTCCAATTGCATTTTGGGAGTTACTACCGAATAAGGTTTGGGAAGTAATAACAGAATTAAGTTTGTTTTTCAAAAGTTTAACATCATCTGAAATCAAGTTGGCTGAAATGGAAAAAAACTAGAAAAGGAAATTCTAGTAATTTTGTGCAAGCTAGAAGGGATTTTTCCTCCAAGCTTCTTTGACTGTATGGAGCATCTACCTGTATATTTAACATATGAGGCAAAACTATCTAGTCTGGTTTAATATCGATGGATATATACATTTGAGGGGTAACTCAACAAAAATTATTACAATAACCATATTAACATGTTTTAACTACAAATTTGTAATGATCATATTCTCTAATATAGGTATTTACATCACTTGAAGAAAAATGTCAAAAACAAGGTCAGAGTTGAAGGTTTGATATGTAATTCTTATTTAGTGGAGGAAGCTAGTACATTTTGTAGACGTTATTTTAAGTCACATGTTCACATAAGAGAAAGAAAAGTTCCTGGTAATGACGATGGAGGAGGAACAAGTGATACTGATAGTAACTTGTCCATTTTTTCATACCCTGGATGAATATATAGATGTGTAATAAGAAAAATGTAAACAGAGGAAGAAATTGAGGCTACTCATGGTTACATTTTATTGAACTGTCAAGAGGTTCAACCTTTCGTGCAGTAAGTTGAACATGATTATTTTGGTTTTCAAATTTTGTGTTGTTCATAACTGAAATATATAATACTATATTTAGATTATACGAGGCATTGTTACGCAAGATAATGTCGAACAGCACACAAGATGATATATATAAAGAAATTGGAAGACACTTTCCTCGATAGTTCGAGAGATATGTAAGTTTTCACTTACAAATATTCTTATAGCTCAATACCATATTTAAGTGTTGAAATGACATTATATTCTTTGATATGATAATTTCTTTTATGTAGGCCTTAGAAAATTCAATAGAGAACAAGTTCATTTGTGATCTTGCAAAGGGACCTCTGCAAACTATTAAATCGTATCCGATGTATTTTGTTAATGGATACAAATATCATACAGAATATCATAGTCATAGCATGGCAACAATAAATAGTGGAGTTTCCATACAGGAAGAATTGATGGATTACTATGGTAAAATTATTGAAATATTTGAAGTTGAGTACCCTGCATTGCTAATAAAATGATGTATGATATTTATATGTGACTGGTATAACCCTACTCTAAATGTTGGAACAAAAGTGCAGAGCCGATACAATCTAGTTGAAATCAACTACCAAAGAAGATTGAGACAATTTCAACCTTTCGTGTTGGCAATGCATGCAAAATAGGTGTGTTATGTCCCTTTTCCAAGCTTACGACGAGATAAGACAGATTGGTTAGCAGTTTGCAAAGTTAAACCTAGAAGTATTTTTGAATCACATGGAAAAGGAGAGCAAAGAATTGAAAGTTAAGCCTTTCAAGAAGATGTTCATTTTATAAATGCATCTATCACATATGATGATAATGAACCTTTGAACGATCCATCTAACAAATATGTTGAAATTTCATCTGGATAGGATGACGAGGTTCAGAGATTTGAAGAGGAGCCGGAGTTTGATTCTTATTCTTTCGAAGAAGATGATGATTGTAATTTACAATTAAGTTATGATAACGATTAATTTGTGTTTATAATTGAATATTTTATTTTTTCAAATCAATGATTTCCTTTTCAGTATATTATGTAAAGTATTTAATTCAAAATCTTAATCAAGGAATGTCGACATGGCGATTGGTTCCGGATGGTAGTAATTCATTCCGCTGGGAGGAATGTGGCAAAATTGTCCCAACCCAAGGAATAAATAATGCAAAAAATCTCCACTTCATACACTAATGCTTGTTTGCCTTCCATGGCCGATCTTCTACTTCAAGGTGTTCAGTATGATCTGGATAACGTCACTTTCCTTATTATGTACATCTCATTTCCTTTAATGAAGCTATTATATATATTCACATTTGATAGTCTATATACTACATGTTGTTTTAAGCTTCCCTGCATCTCGAAGATGATATGTATGCCGATAGAGGCGAGAGTGATGTCACAAAGGTCTATAAAGGATTAGGAGATCAGTTCTTTTGGAAAATTCGTCAATTCCACAAACCTTGTCTGGACATTCACGTATGCATTAATATCTTAGCTCGTTTAATGATTTTCTAATATGACATTATCTAAGTTCTATATTGATTGTGTTTTAGGTCAACCTATTCCCACTAGTTGTTCATTAGAAGAGTTAGTCTTCCATATTAAATATGGCAACTCATTCACTGTATCCTCTACAAGTTTAGCTATAGTGGAAACGTTGTTGCAAGAAGGTATTAAAAAGCCTACACTTGAGGGAAGAAGTATCACTGTTTCAATTAGTACGTTTGAACATACTAGGACCCTTCTCGAAAATCCAGACATCGGGGACCCACTTACCTTTACCGACTTTAATGCCACATGGAATCCAAGAAAATAATTATACCATTGTGATTTATTGATGTAATACACTAGACTTAACTTTAAAGTTGATTTATTGTTGTATTTGTAAGAATTTGTCAAACAACCTCCCTACTAGTTAGAGGTCAACCTGCATCCTATTAAGTGTGGGTTGTTATTGTTTTTATTCTACGACTTTAACAATTGTTAACCTTCTATTTCGTCGTTTGTACTTGAATATGATATTCAACAAATCGCCTTATTTCCTTTTCCATATATTGTGTAAATTATTAAATTCAAATTCTTATATTTGTAGAAAATTCAATAAACAATTGATTTCAGGTAGAAATATGGGACAAAAGACACAGCGTGAGGTAATACGGCCAAGGTTCAGACAAATGTTCGGAGGTATTTACTGTGAAGGTGGACCGTCACAGTCTGTAGCTGGCACTACATCACCTCTTCCCCTCCAGGGCCTACAGTTGCAGATGAGGCATCACCTATTGCTCGTCATGCCACACCATCCCCAACTTATACATCATCCACTACCCCTTTATCAGATGGAGGAGACGACCGCTAACCTGGAGCTGCGAGACCTGATAGAAGAAAATATAAAACAATTGTCAATAATCTATAAGTGAAATCACATTAAACACTATATGTTTTTAATTAAGTTATAAGTTTATAGGTTTTTTCATGGTATAAAATTACTTCTTATATTAGATTAATTCCGTCTGAACCGTGTTTCAAAAATATGATATCTACATTTAAGGAGAGGATTAATCTTGAGGGTTATGTGTGGAAGAATATCTCTCAAGCCATAAAGGGATTTTACTTTCAGGAGTTTGAGATACAATTAAAATTTTTTATATTGATTTGTATACATTAATTAGATAAATATTATTACATTATAGTAGTTCAAATTTTTTCCTTTTTTTCTCATAAAGAATTTTTTTGGGATTCTAGTTTCGACGCGATCATACATAAAGTATGGGAGAGACGAGCTCGTACATATTATCACGACTTTGTTAGTGCAATACATAAGGTTGGTGTACGATCGCCTTATATTTCGAAGCAAATATGGAGTTGTTGGCAGGAGTCGCAAACCGATCAAGTCAATCATCTTCAAACAACAGTAGACATATTGATAGACTACATAGCTCAGCTGAGACAAGAGATGGGTGAGTTGAAGGCGAGGGGTAGTAGCACCTCAAAGCACCGGCAGTCACCGGGACATTAGGATTGTTGTAGTCATTTGCTTTGAATTACAAAGACTTATTATGTATAATGTAATATTTTTATTATCAATTAAAATAATTTTAATTTTATATCATCAATTAACTTTCTGTTTAAACAAATTAAATATATAAAATAAAAAAATTAGTATGCACAGATATTTCATAACTGTTCAAATTATGCATTAATCATAAAATCATGAAAAAAATTTAATGTCGGGTTTTTTTAAAAAAAATCTTACTCCTACCGACAGAATATAGAAGATCGTCGCAAAAAGGCCATATATTTACCGACAGAACAGCTTAAACCATCGGTAAACTGTATGATATTTACCAACCGTTCTTATTCTTCCGTCGGTAAATATTGAAACCTTTTTGATTATCTGAACTACGGTTTACTGACCTTTCTTCTTTTTCCATCATAAAATTTACCGACGGGAAAAAGCCTTCCATCGGTAAATTTTACCAACAGTTACCCTGTCTGTCGATATACTTTACCAACTGAAGGTCACATAAATTGTCTGTCGTTAAATTTAACTACGGCCGTATAAATTTACCGATGGATATATGGGTAACGATACCGTTGTCCATCGTTTTATTCCGTTGGTAATTATTATTACCGACGGAATACTTGTGTTTACCGTCAATTTTTTTCGTCGGTAAAATATAGATTTCTTGTGGTGTAACATAACCAACATGAATAATTAAGACTTTTAGCAGATATAACTGATGGGTAAGCAAAGATGTTGGACTTGTTTAAATGATATTTTAAAGTGTGAACAATAGAAATATTCAGGCTTGCGAATCCATATATAGAAAAGATATTCAAGACATCATATGAAGCACCAAAGCTTGTTCAAAAATTCCCCAACATGATTTGATTTTCCAATACACCAGTGTGTCCCCTAATTACAGCATCCACCCTTTTCACGTATCCATTAGACTAATGAACACAATTGATGCAGGAGCATCCAACTAACATCTGCCTAAATAGTATTCTTACTATACTTTCCTATTAAGTTGGAGTTCTTTTGCTACACGTCTAATAGCAGATGATGGCTAAGGTTTTTCTTTACGGGCCTGAAGACTCTTTTTTTATCCTATTTTGGCTAGGATTTGTGATAACACTACAGCCAAATACATGATCAACATGTTACGTTGATTGAAAGAGCTGATCGTCAATCCTTAATCCACAATTTGGGGTATGTGATCACATTATGGGCTTTACTGTTTTTATCCATATCCTCGTCTTCCAAGCTTATATTTTGATTATTACTTATATATCACCTTGAACAAAAATCTCAATTCTATCCACATTCACGTGTTTAACCGCAAACTAACAAAAAACAAGCTAGCAGCGCAATGCATGGATCTAGCCCATTATAAGATTCCTCAGAAAATGCCAATACTAGCTAACATTGTGGTAATATGAAGTTCCATCCCTTAGAGCCAAAAGCCAATTCTAATTTCTAGATTAAGTTAATCCAGTGTATGATCCCTCAAGGTTTCAGGAGCTTTTTGTTTCGATATATTTTGATGCATTACTTACTCTAATCAACCAGCACTAGGTCACATGACAGAAAAGAATTGATGATTCAGACATAACTATCCAATGCAACAGTGTTATAAAAAAATGCAAGTCACCTCTAATTAAACTATTTGTTCAATATGTATTGCAAGATTTAAGGCCTATATATGATCAGGCAGGACAGAACCATCTATGTCTTCATATATTTCTTAGAAATATTTGGATAACAAGGACTTACCTGGAGTCTCGTTTTCACAACCCACAATGGGTTTGTTACCGTCTTTGTGGCCATTCCAGCACCTGCAGCAGCTACCATGTTTGCCCTGATTGAGAGTTGGTTACTGTCATTCCCTGTCACATAACGGCAAAGACGTTGAGAACCTTTCAGAAAGAGATATCAAACAAAATCTGAAACTTCCATAGGTCAGAAACAAACTTATTGTCACAAATTATCCAAGTGAACACAAAGCTGCCGAGTAATTTTTACAAACGATAGAAACTGCAAAAACCAACCGTGTGAAAGGAGCGGGCCTTCAAGCTGCTCATAAACTGTGAAATACAGCTACAAATGAAATTAGCACATTTTTCACTAGGAGAAATTTGAAGAATACATAAGGAAACTTGACCTAAGAGAGTTCTACAAATTAATTCCAGAGATAGGGACGCCCTGAATATGTAAATAACCTTCAAAGGAATGGCTAGTACATAATATTGAAAGGTGTATTCTAAAGTCAAGACGAGTTTCCAGGTTTCTAGTCTTCCTCCTCTCCCACATTACAGGCGGTTTAAGTCTTCCATCAAAACCTTTCCACACATGGTAACAAAAGGTCCAGATTTATCAATTACATGTCTCATTTAGCCAAAAATAAACACCAAAAAGACTAGGTGAGTGGATAATAGCATGCATGTGATGAGCAAACCTGGATTATAGCGAGAAAAGGAAGGGAATACAGCAGCCATAGATGTGATTGTAGACTTACCATTTAGATAGAAGCTACAAAACTAATCAGTAACCACTCTTGTGAACATCAAAAGCCAGATACATTTTACTATAACTAACGCGAGCCTCTTAACAAATAGCCATACATAAGAATCGTTTATTCCATATCAGGTAACTTAAGAAATGATATCATTTCATGTTCACAACTCCACCTTCAAAAATGTCATCACCATGTTATGGTCGATCCTTTCAAGCAGACCAGGAGATAATCCTCCAATGCTTCAGTATCTTCATAAGAAGCAACTATGCTCGTCAGTTAAGACATACATTATACAAATAAACAGACGCTACTCCTTAAAACCGCCAGCCCATAAACCGGAGATGCTATCATTTAAATTAATCACTTAGTTGTAGCTACCAATAGGCATAATTTCCTAAAGCAAAGAATGAAAAATACGGAAACATGTATTGGCACTTCAGGTAGGCAGTTACAAAGGTTTTCTTAGACATCGAACTTATACAAAAGTCACAATTACTTCCTTGCACGACAATCTCACTTAGATCTGTTTAAGTAAGACCAGTTTTTCTACGTAATCGTCAACCATCTAATTTATTATCAAATATCTCACGACCCTCGTAATGTTTAACTTTCACACTCAAATAAGTATATTACAAAAACAATAAATAATCAAAGGTAATAATAAACATACAAGAGCTATAATTAAAAACAACCTCTTTTACTTCCCTAAAAATATCCAAAGGAAGGTTCTCTCTCAATATGTTCCCTTCCCCATTATCTCTATTTTCGAGAGTAAGATTCAAATAAGGTATTTATAAGTATCTCTAGCTTTATAATTCAAAATTCCAGTTAAACTAAATAAATTATATCACCTCTATCCTTATCAGATTATAACACCCCAACCAATAGGATAACACCCTCATCTCAATAGAACTCTATCTTGTAGGATTTAGTTACATTATATCTAACAAGATAAGGGATTACATTTAATTAGGAAAGATACATTCATATTCATGAAGAACTTCACTATCTTTAATCTTCCCACATGATCTTTATCTTTTAAAACTGATATATATCAGCTGTAATCTTATTCGTCATATCATCGAAGATTTTTCTTTGATCTCTATTCATTTATGATGAGTCATTTAAGCCTAAAACCTTTCATAACATACTAGTCTAGTCTAATGTTTACCTATGTCAAGTCCATTAGTCATAGCCCATCTATTAGAGCACACATTAAATCCTTAATGCTCTCATGTGTCTCCTTCATACATGTGATCTAGCTAATCTTCAACTCAGGGTTCATCTCAAGCTATGTTTTAGTCTCACATTTGAATCTTGCATGGCGTCAATTATTTCTGCCAATGTGCACCAAGGCTTTGTTAAGTCAAAATGACTTCACGATTAATAATTTTGATGAAAATCAAATAATAATAATTTTAGGAAAGTAAGACAAAGCGGAAGCAGAAAAATGAGACAAAGCGGAAAACTAAGATGAAGTTGGAAAGTAAGACGAAGAGGAAACTAAGACGAAGCGGATGCAGAAACTAAGACGAAGTGGATATGAGACGAAAGAAAAATGAGATGAAGCAGAAACTAAGACGAAGAGGAAATGAGACGAAAGAAAAATGAGACGAAGCAGAAACAAAGACGAAGCGAAAAATAAGACGAAAGAAAATGAGACTATGCAGAAAACCAAGACGAAGCTGGAAAGTAAGACGAAGAGGAAACTAAGATGAAGCGGAAGCCGAGAAATGAGACGAAAGAAAAATAAGACGAAGCGGAAAACTAAGACGAAGCAGAAAAGTAAGACAAAGTCGAAAAGTAAGACGAAGCAATACGAACGCAAAGACCCGATACTACATTGAACGGTGAATCAGTTTGAGTTAGTTACAAAACTCAACTGAATAACTGTTTCTTCAAAGATCAAGAAACAAGATGAAAGAAGCAGTTATCAAGAAGCAGTTGAAGACGACGGCTATAAATACAATTCGGAGTCGAAGACTGAAAAAGTTAGAGATTTTAAGAAAGCTAGTGACTTTAAGAAACACTGCATTCATTGTGCTAAACTTTAGAGCTATTATTCTCTGTAACAAAGCTCGCAAATATCTTTCTATAAAGAGAGAAGAAAAGCTGAGAGCCTGAAGAGACTAAGTGAGAAAAACAATACTTGCTATAAGAGACCTGAAGAGACTCGGTGAAATGAATACTTATATTTTTTAGAAGTATAGTGAAATCTCATAAAGGATTCTGCGGACTGGACGTAGCCCACGGTTTGGGGTGAACCAGGATAAAACTATTGTGTCTCCTTCTACTCTCAACTTTTAATTTCTATTGTTTATACAAGTACTTAGAAGTTAATGGCAATGCATCGTGATATTCTTGCTTAATAGTTTTGAAAAAGCAAGTTTTCAAAGAAATTGAAAAGGGGATTGTATTCATCGAAAAGAATACACAATTCAACCCCCCCTTGTTGTGCAATTTGTATATTGAACGTAAAATCTATACTAACGCGTGATTTACTTCAATTGGTATCAGAGCTCGGTGTCCAAGAACCATTGTTACAAAGTGTGGATAAAGATCCATGGCAAAATCACACGTTTATATAGCTGAAGGCACTTTCGTCACTAGACCACCTGCATTCAATGGTGAAGACTACCATTACTGGAAAGACAGGATGTGGCTCTTTATTGAATCTACTCATATTGATCTTTGGGAGATTATAGAGAATGGACCGTATACACCGGTAGATGATGAAGGGAATGCCATTCCACGTACAAGATGGACAACAATCAAAAAGGAAGATTCCAGTTAAATTCAAAGGCCAAGTTCTTTCTAAGTTATGCCCTAAGCAGAAGCGAGTACGATAAAGTTCACGGATGCGACACTGCGAAGGAGACGTGGGATACTCTATCCATCGCACACAAAGGCACCAGTCAAGTAAAAGAATCCAAGATAAGCATTCTTGTATAACAGTATGAGCTGTTCAAGATGAAGGAAGAGGAGTCTATCGATCAAATGTTTGGACGATTTCAAACTATCGTCAATGGACTTAAAGCTCTCAGGAGAATCTATGACAATCATGATCATGTTCGAAAGATTCTCAGAAGCTTACCAAAAAGATGGAGACCAAAAGTCACGCTGTACAAGAAACCAAGGACTTGAGCGTGTTAAAGCTTGATGAATTGTTTGGATCCTTGAAGATACACGAAGTGGAATTCGATGCAGAAGATAAACCCAAA
This sequence comes from Erythroxylum citrifolium, assembly GCA_026284465.1. Lineage (NCBI taxonomy): Eukaryota > Viridiplantae > Streptophyta > Magnoliopsida > Malpighiales > Erythroxylaceae > Erythroxylum > Erythroxylum citrifolium. The sequence continues at coordinate 30,667,525 of JANKOE010000003.1, forward strand.
CGAGATAAATCTATAGCATTGAAGGCTGAACAAAAGAATCACAAGATTCAGAGGAAGAGGAGTTCATCGTCGAAAGCGTTGAAGATCGAGGAAGTCAAGAATGACGACTACAGTAAATCAGAACAAGATTCAAGCGAAGAAGATGATGAATTATCCTCTCTCGAGGAAGATCAGACGCATGTGGAAGAAGAAAAGAAAAGGAAACAAAGAGTCTTCTTTTAAGAAGAATAGAAAAGATGAAGGAAAGAATGAGAAAACATCTGTCATCTGCTATGAATGCAATAAACCTGGACACTACAAGTCCGAATGTCCATTGCTAAAAAGAAAACTAAAGAAGAATAGAGAAAACATGAAGAGCATGATGGCAACCTGGGAAGATTTGGATTCGTCCGAATCAGATACTGATTCAGAGGCATCAGTACAAACTCACATTTGTCTGGTAGCCAAAAGAGAAAGTGACGAGGAGGTAACCTTAAAATTTAGTGAATTACAAGATGCATATTCAGAATTATTAGAAGATTCTCATGCAATACTTGAGGAGTATAAGTTGTTAAAAAAAGTACGTAGAAAACTTGAAGAACACGCAAGTATTAGAGAAGGAAAACGTATGCCTGAAGAAACAAGTAGACGAGATGAAGAAAAAGGTAGCTATAGATAGATCTGAGGAGATCAATCAGCTGAAATAAAGGATCAACAGTCTTTCAGCTGATCTATCAACATTTACAGAGAGTACGAGGAAGATGAACGATATGCTAGGAAGATATAGACACTCTAATGATAAAACTTGATTAGGGTTTGCTAAAAACAATAATCAGCATAAAAAGAAGTTTGTTCCTTATAGGAAGAAATTTCATCAGTTGCATCATCATCATTCTATGAATCATTTTAAAACTAACCGGAAAAGACCCAAGAAAATCTGGGTACCTAAGAGAAACATAATATCTCCTGCAGATATCTTTCCTTGGAAGAAACAGCCAGCACCAATGGTACTTGGACAGTGGATGCTCCCGACATATGACAGGAAAAAGGTCTATGTCCCTAGATCTTCAGTATAAGAAGGGAGGATTAGTAACTTTTGGAGACAACCAGCAGGGCAAAATAATTAGAATCGGTAAAATTGGTAAAGATTCTTTTGCTACTATTGATAACGTTTTGCTAGTTGATGGTTTAAAACACAATTTGATTACGATGTACAGGATAAACGTCCACATTCAGACGTTTCCAGAACATGGAAGCAAATGCTAATTTGGAGCATACTGTGAGTAACCCAGATGATTTCTCTCAATTTCTATTTGCTTAAATTGTGTTTTAAATGATAAATGAATGTGAATTAATTTTGTTGATTCCAGACAATGAAGCTCCGATGATTGAGATTTGTGAATGAAATATTGAAGTGTTTCTAAAGGTGATCCTTGAATGCCGGACTAAGGTCCGATGAGAATGTATATGAGATCATGTGACTGATTGAAAATATGTGACTGATGCATTCCATTACATAAATGCATCAAACATAAAGGCAGTTGTGACCGGAGTAGCTGTTGGATCCCGTTTCCGGAACCCAACTACTCATACCAATTCCCTTATACGCACCTTAGACATTAAAAAACCGGTATAATTTTTTTTATCTTATTCATCTTAAAACCATCCTCATACTAAAAACTTAGCTCGATTCAAATTTCGGGTAAATCGGAGGCCAAATGCAAAAGTTATAATCGAACTTGCAAAAATGACCAAATGAATAGTAATTGACCATATGAATAGTAACTAGCGAAATTCCGACCCTCATAACTTTTTCATCCTAAGTCGGAAATTAACCCATTTTATCTCGTTTTAAAGATCTTGACAAGATCTACAAACCTTAAGAAACACCTCTTACTCAAATTCTTATTCTATCATACTCTAAAAATCAAAACAAGGTGGCTGCCCATTTTTAAAAAAAATGGACAGCACCTCCCCTAATTTTTG
>JANKOE010000003.1:30710447-30736190 GCA_026284465.1 Erythroxylum citrifolium
GTTCTGCAAATTGTTGAGTCTGTTGGTTTGTGTGTGGGAGAGCTCTCTGGAATGGTTGCTCTGTTGGGTTGGTGTTTTGGGAGAGCTCTCTGGAATGTTAGTAAGGTTGGTGAGCCTTTATTGTGTGTTAAATCGGTAGGTGGGAATCGTTGGCATTGAATGTGAAGTCTGTCAAATTTGTATAAATTGCAGTTAGAACTTCCGAGCCAGTTTTGACCCTCCTAGAGTGGGATTATAGATCGGGGTTCTACTACAAAATTGTATATCTCCTTTTTCTCTATGAAATAAAGTCAAAATTTTCTTGATTTGGAGTTCGGAGTCGAAAGTTATGAAGGTTTGAAGTCAGGATGTCAAGCTGATAGATCGGTTGGTTGGAGGGGAGCTCGCATGGGCGAGCGTCCAAGCGATCAGGCGTGCGATCGCTCGGCATCGCCGAGCGATCTCGGCCCTTGCACGCGCCCAGCGCGTGGACGCTGGGCGATCGCTCGGCAATGCCGAGCGATCCCACGCCCGCCCAGCGCCCGACCAACCTTGTGTAGTGGTTTTGGGTTGCCGACCCCTCCCCACTCTTTTGGCTCTAACTTTTTGTGTAGACCTCCGATTGACCTCATTTTCGAACCGTTGGTTTTCTAAGAAAATTTTCTATCTTCCTACACCTGATTTATCAGTATTTATTTTATTTCCAAAAATATGTTTTGAATCAAAGTGTGGCAATCAGTCGTCCAAGTCTGAGTATGCTTTACTAATTTTGCAATATCCGGAGCTACGGAGCTCGGATCGAGGCGAATCTTGTTTTAAATTAAACTAGAGTCATAATGCTACAAGTTTTATGAAGAACCCGAGTGGCGATTTTGTCTCCTAGATTTTCGGATTTTGTCTTGAAGTCGGTGAAGGTCGGTTTTCACTGTTTTCTTTAAGATAGTATTTCAGCCATAACTTCTTCATTTCAAATCCAATTTGAGCGATTCCAGTTGCGTTAGAACCATTAGAAATGAGGAATCATCATATCAAAAAGCCAACCCCAAATTTTATAAAGTGAATTTTTCCTTATTTCTGGTTAGTATATGTGTTCGGGTGTTGGGTCCTCTATGCTGTATGGGTCTGAATGTTGGGCCTCGGAGACGGGGTCCAACATTATCACTGATATAGCACAGCCAAGACATCAAGACGAGATCCTGGGCATCGCTCGGCCTTTACATCGATCGCCTCGGTTTCCAAACGAGATCTTGGAGCTTGGCACCGCCAAGTCACAAGATCCTTGGCGTCACTTGGCCTTGACATTCTTCAACCAAAATGTCAAGATGAGATCCTTGGCATCGCCTAGTATCGACATCACCCGGTCAAGATGCCAAGTCACAAGATCCTTGGCATCACTCGGCCTCAATATCGCCCGGCCAGGATGCCAAGTCACAAGATCCTTGGCATCGCTCGGCCTCAATATCACCCGGCCAGGATGCCAAGTCACAAGATTTTGGCATCGCTCAGCCTCAATATCGCCCGGCCAGGACGCCATGTCACATGATCCTTGGCATCGCTCGGCCTCGACCGATCGACTCGCATCAGACCTAACGACCCATTGAACGTACTAACTCGTTACATGCAATTTGAGAAGGCGACCTCTTATACAAAGCTAACGATAGTTTAAAGCTTCATCAAACAAAATTAAGAGGACAATGAAGGACAAAAATATAATATTTTTTATTTCCAATAAGTTTGCCCTGGTCAGAAGCTCGACCAAATGAGCATTTTTACTTAGAAATAACATCCTTCCTACCCTGTCTACTACAAGTATCACCAATGAACTCCTCAATGCCAAAGTCGAGCGACCTGTCTCTTGTAGATTCTGATATATTCATGCTGACAAGTCCTGTGACAGCCAAATTCTTTACAAGCCCACAATTTTCACCACCACAAGTCCTCGTCAGGAACTACCTCTCGCTCTCTCTCGGCTATTTCCCTTCTCTCTTCCAGAAAAAGGCTGAGCTCAAGCGAACACGGCGGCTCGGCATAGTCCGCAAACAACGAACTTCGCAACCCTATCAACATGTTCTCAGCCCTCAGCTTGTCCCTCACGTTCTCCGGCACCCCAACCATTTATGCCTTTATCTCCAACGGCCCAACTACTGGCAAGGCAATTTCGGATGGAGAGAGGATAAAAGGACACGCCTGGTTGATGGTTGAAGTTTAGAGTTGGGACGATAGTGGAAGATGCATTATGGTAACTGGGGACAAAGAGACGAAAAGGCAGAGGATAGAAGCTGAAAAGAACCACTCAGACTGAAGAAAGACTGTCAATCCCAGAATTTATAGCATCAACCGAACAGAAATACCAATCGAAGTTGATCACGTGGAAAAATCTGAGCGGCTGTAAGACAAGGTCATTAAAGACCCGAAGTGGCGTGACAAACGAAGGGACGCATGTGACAGTGCGAGACAGTTGTACGACAGTTAAAAGGACGTGTCGTTCCAAATTTTGAATGGCGCCTAGAAGACACAAACCGTCAACAATAATTACACCCATCGTTTTGTTTGACCCTCGACGCTCTCGATCGGCCCAACCGTTATGCTCACCCGATCGATCTGCCCCATTGGTATAGTCGGACGATCGGTTTCCATGATGACTCTCGATCGATCTGTCGTGTTAGTAAACGTGACCGGTCGACCAGACGCGATAATTAACTGGTCAGGCCTAGCACAAGTTGCCATGAAGGCACGCTATATGACCCTGATGTACTCCTTCGACCTTTCTCTTCGATCAGAGTCGAAGAGTAGGGGGGCTTATGGTTGGGTTGACCAAATAAGGCCCAATTCTAAGCCCAGACATCGACGGCCCAGTCACAAGTGATCATCTCCCATGCAAACACCAAGACCTAAGTAAAGACCTAAACCTAGCAATCATCTCATATATAAGGTACTATTTCGCCATGATGCAGGTACGACATTACAACCCTAGTTTTCCCAATTATTAGCAACCAATACCCTCACCAAAAGACTAACTTGAGCGTCGGAGGGGCCTTCTAGAAAACAACTCCCGACGTGCCTTGCTTGTTTTGCAGGTATTTAGTAACCAAAATCTCACAAGGTCATGGATCCAAATAACAACGTCCAGTCCCAACGGAATCTGGCAGAACCAACTTTTATATCACCAAAAAGTTGAAGAAGTAAAAACATGCCAAGCCATACCATACCATTACCCGTACTGGTTATGGAAAAACAGGGACCGAAAATCTTTATTTTATTTGATTGTTACCTGTTAGATATATTTCTTTATTAAACAGGAAAAGCTTATAATAGAATACTACAAGAAAACGCGTCGATCCAAGGTTGTCGTGCCGGGCCTGTTCCTAAGTTCAACACAAAGATCTTCATTTCACGGCCGAACAGTTGTCGTTGTCAACCTTTCTTCAATTTTCTCTTCTTGGGTTCATTTTGATTTCAACTGCTAAAGCCTTGAAATAGGAACCTAAAGTTGGGAATTTGCAAGTGAAAGGGGATTATGGGTTAAGTTTGTTCTATTCTGTGTCACAATTTTTTGAGAGCAAGGACACAATCTGTAGACTGTATTGAAGGGTAAAAACATTGGGGTTCTTTGACATTTTGGAGATTGATGTGTGTTTTGGGCGAATCACTTAGCAAAGCTCCTGGGGACATTTGAAATTGGACATCGATGGCTTCTGGACATGGGAGACGCCGCCGTGACAACCTTGTACCTCTGGCAGCGTTGATTAACAGGGAGATGAAGAGTGAGAAGATGGAGAAACCAACTGTCAGATATGGTCATGCAGGTCAATCTAAAAAGGGTGAGGACTATTTTCTTATTAAGTTAGATTGTCAGCGAGTACCAGGGAATCCTTCATCGTCCTTTTCTGCGTTTGCGGTAAGATTTTAGCTCTGTTCTTCACATTATTTCTTTGACTTAGATCATTTCTTCCTTGATTTTTGGGCGTGATCTCATGATTTATATGATTTTTGCGCATTGCAATTTGCTTCAGGATTCTGTTTCTTTTCTTGGGATCAAAGTCTGCTAAAAGCTCTAGATCTGTCTTTTCCTTTCTTATCGTCCCTTTAGATGGGTGAACTATGTTAACTAATACTTTGTCTACCTTGTACTGTGGGTAACAACTGCTACAATTTTGACATTCTTCCGTTGTTTTTAGTTCTCTTCCTCCTGGATACGTCACTGCGTTGTTGGGGTATTCTTGATGCATTACATTAGTCTGTTGATATGAGGTTCAGATTTAGTCTATTGGTTTGGATACGTCATGATGATAGTCCATTTTCGATGTATGATTTCATCTTTCTTGTGCTTTCGTGCTTAATGGTGACTATCGGTAACTTCTGATGGTCAGATCTTTGATGGGCACAATGGAAATGCAGCAGCTGTTTTTACGAGGGAGAATTTGTTGAATCATGTTTTGGGCGCTATTCCTCGTGGACTTGGATCTGAAGAGTGGCTTCAAGCTTTACCTCGAGCATTAGTTTCTGGATTTGTGAAGACTGACAAGGAGTTTCAGAGAAGAGGCAAGGAACTCATAGACATTCTTCTGTTGTCAATCTTTTCTTAATTTGAGATTACCATTGCATTAATTATGTCTTGCATTAGATATAATTGGTTCTCTCTCTCTTTTCTTTTTTGTTGTCAATTTCATCAGGAGAAACATCAGGCACTACAGCAACATTTGTGATAATTGATGGATGGACAGTTACTGTTGCATCAGTTGGAGACTCACGCTGTATCTTAGACACTCAGGGTGGTGCTGTTTCCACCTTAACAGTTGACCATAGACTTGAGGAGAATGTGGACGAGTATGTATCTATTAAGAAAAACAATTTTGTTCCTCAACATCGGAGAGAAACTAATCTACTTTTGCTGGATCTGCAGGAGGGAACGTGTGACTGCAAGTGGAGGGGAAGTGGGGAGGCTTAGCATTGCAGGTGGTGCTGAGGTAACACTTTGGGAGCTTGCTTGCTTCTTTCTTAGTATCAAAATCACACTGTGGAGTTTGTTTAAAATGCTAAATAATTAGAGTTTTGCTCCCTGTTTTTGTTTTTCCTTTCCAGATTGGTCCACTTCGTTGTTGGCCAGGAGGCTTGTGCCTTTCTAGGTCCATTGGGGACACGGATGTTGGAGAATTTATAGTTCCTATTCCACATGTCAAACAAGTGAAGGTAAGCATCATTTTCTTTCAAATTTCAATTATATCCAAATCTTTTGTTATTCCCTATGATTGTAACGCCCATTTGCTCTATACTGGATATGTGGCCTATTGTTTGCTCTGGTTTGTAACATGTACTCCAACTTCTCTTATTTTCAAAAGCTATCAAACGCGGGTGGAAGGCTTGTGATTGCTTCTGATGGTATCTGGGACGCCCTATCCTCTGAAATGGCAGCAAAGTCTTGTCGTGGTTTGCCAGCTGAACTTGCTGCTAGACAAGTTGTGAAGGTGTTAAAAAGAACTTTTATGCTTTCCTTTAACTAGCATAATTTGAGTTAACTAACTTTTTTCAATAAGTCAACACAGTTTTACTATGTCTGATAAATTATATGAATGTCTGGCCTTTTCTCCTTTTGCCAAATTGAGACGAAAGCTCCAATGATGTGCATTCAATGAAGTGAAAATCATGAGTCAGTGGTATGACCTAATGAAATATGGATTCTATCTCAGGAAGCCTTAAGGACAAGGGGACTGAAGGATGATACAACCTGCATAGTTGTTGACGTTATTCCTCCTGACAGTTCATTACAGCCTACTCCTCCTCCGCCCAAGAAGCAGAATAGGCTAAAAGCCTTATTCTTCAGAAAGAAGTCCTGTGATTCTGCAAACAAATTATCAAAAAGGCTTTCTGCTGTAGGCATAGTTGAAGAATTGTTTGAAGAAGGGTCAGCAATACTTGCTGAAAGGTTAGTACTTACTCATTTGCATGCACAAGACCCATGTTGGTATGGTGTTTTAGCTTCATTGCATTTGTTGTGGTTCCATGGGATAAACAGTAGCCTTTGTGTGGTAACATTTAAAGTGGTTGTTGTAATTGTCATAACCTCTGTAATTTACTATTGGTTCGTCATTCTAGTTTTCAACTCCCGTGGGGATGAGACCATCAGCCTATCGGCATGACTCCCATGAAGTGGGAAACATGCGCTTAGGCTTGTTGGCAACTACTTGACGGAAGAGAGACATGACAACTGATTGTCAATGAAACTGGTGGTGAAATGGAGTAGCATTCCTTATTATGTTTTGGGTCATTTTACTTGCCTAGTGACCGTCTTTCCTCATATCATGCAGACTTGGAAATGATGACTGCACTGCACATTCAACATCTGGTCTATTCACTTGTGCTGTATGTCAAGTTGATCTGGCCCCAAGTGAGGGTATCTCTGTTCATGCTGGCGGAATCTTCTCCATGAGCTCAAAGCCCTGGCAAGGGCCTTTTCTTTGTGCTGATTGTCGGAATAAGAAGGATGCTATGGAAGGAAAACGTCCCAGTGGAGTAAAAGTGGCATAAATTTCTCGATTCTTTTAGCGGCTAAATTCTTTTGTAACCTACAATTCCCTAGGCCAGGCAATCGTTTGAATGATACAACCTTGACGCTGCAAATGTACATGTATTGTCAGAAAATTATGTAAAAATTAGTTTTAGCTTTTTGAGAAGATTAAAGATGCATAGTCGGCCCTGTATTACGGGAAAAGATAAAGAGTTGCTACTCCAGGTAAGCTCAGGTGGTTAGTTGCTAAGTCAAATGTATAATAACGTACAGGCACGGGATAAGGGCAGGAGATGATGAAAGAAAGGTTATGAGAAATCAACTATGCTTCAGAAGGTGTTTTCAACAAAATACAAGTTAGAATTTTGATATTTAGAAACATTCAATCTGAACTTAACATTTTTAAAATGTTATAAATAAATTATATTGTCGTCAGTCTTAGGTGCAGTGGTTCAAATAAGACAATGGTAATAGGAAAGAAAATTATTATACTGAGAAATGAAAATAAATATAATTATTATAATTATGATAGTTGATTAAGAAGAAAAGAATGATTGCTATTATTATTGATAGTGGTTGGTTTATTAAAAATATGAATAAATAAAGATTTGTTTTGCATCAAATTTTAATATATTTTAATTAATTATATTTAGTTGTTAAAAAAAGAAAAATATAATTAATTAATTATATTGTAATTAATTAATTAATTATATTTAATTAAAAAAATATGTCCTAGGCATAACAAAGGTTGTCATGCCAGTGACATTTGATTCAAATCAAGAATGAATCTATTCTTTTAATATATCGGGGTATGAATGATTCTCTGAAAGTTAGATATCTCTTATACTCGAAATATAAAACTAACCACTTGTATTTATTTCATATCCATTAATTGATTTCCAATCTCATGAACCAAACACCTACTTAATCTTTAACTTTTCACATAACTATCCTAATATTCAAGCCTCTCACTAACTACATTCCCAAAATTCAAAAGAAGGAAGCACGTTGTTTTCCCACATTTTTTTGAATCTCTAATGAAAACTAACAATATTTATTCTCGAGGTGAGTAGGATCTACAGTAAGAACTTGGAATGGATGCACTCGACTGTTTATAAGCTCAAGTTGACACTGTTAACCTCATTTTACGAATGTTAAAACCCAATTAAATCCAAAGAACATGGTGAGAATTGACAAGAGATGTAATGAAAGATAATGTTAGCTCACTCTTTTATTAAATGAATCCTAACCCTTTATATAGGTTGTTTTGTTCACAATTTATTATAACATATCAGGTATTTATAACAAAAAAGATTTACTAGTAAAATAAAAATAAGAGATAGAAAAGAATGTGGGTCAGAGGTAATAAAAGATGTGAGGTTGGGCCAAGGTGAATGGACTGGGCTATCAGTCCAAAACATTGGCCTAAACTTGAAATTAAAAGAGAGTCCTGACCCAAAAATATAATCATCGTGTTTCATCTGCTAGGGTTCTCTCCACACATCGCCGTAAGCTTAACTTCTCTTGACACGTCGCCGTAAGTTGGGCGGTAGATGTCGTGCACGACGTCGAGCTTGAGTAACAAGTCTTGAAAGGAGGATTTTGGCAGGGCTTTGGTGAAGATATCGACCAGTTGAGCATTGGTTGCGACGGGAAGAAGGTGGAAGATACCTTTCTGCAATTTTTCATCTCGACGTGCTTTGTTCGTTCGTGAAAAATCAAATTTTCTGCTTTGTGTATGGTAGAGAGGTTGTCACAATAGAGATACGTCGATCGGATATGGTTTACACCGAGGTCCTTAAGAAGATAGAACAACCACTGAAGTTTACACATCGTGGTGGCGAGAGCTCTATACTCAGCTTTGGAGGAACTTTTGGAGACTATTGGTTCTTTTTTTTTATTTCTAGGAGATTAAGGAATATCTAAGAAACACACGACTACCAGTGACAGATTTTTGGGAGTCGGGGCAGGTTCCCCAGTAAGAGTTTGAGAACGCACGGAGCTTGACTGGTAAGTCATCGAATCCGAGGAGTAATTAGGCCTTTGCCCTAGCTGCCATTATTATATCAGAAGAGAATTTAACGATTCTTTATTGAATTTCAAACTATTAGGCTACAATAAGCACATCAAGCCAGCTTCTCCTCCAATTGGTTAGTGATGAAGTATTTGTGTTCTTATCTTTTTCCCTTTACTCTCCTTTCTTTTCTTATTTGTACATGGAAGTTGATTACTTTTGTTTTGTGGTATGGTTAAATAGTCACAAGAAAAATAAAGCCTAGTGTTTTGAAAGAAAATGAGAACCTAGGGTTAGTTGCAAACCTTTGTTAATTAATTGTCAAGGCTAGAAACTTTTTGAAGCAAAGAGAATAAGCTTAAAAGATGTAGGTTAAAATACAAAAGTTGGATATCGAAGTAAGTAAAGGTCATAAGGACTTTTTGATTTTTGAATTTTTAATTAATAATTTTCTTATAAGAAATTTATATTTCACCATCCACATGATAAAATGTATTAACCAACGTAATTTGACAAGTTAATACCATTAGTAGAGGGTCTAATTACAAACTATTTTTGTAAAAAATTAAAATTTTTAGAATTTTATTGTTACGTTTTAAAGTTTAAGTTATAATTATAAAATTCAGTAAAGTTTAAATTTTTTTTAGTAATTACCCTAAAATTAATATAATTTAATAAAAACAAACATTTGAACCTTACATTACGCCATAGCATAAATATGATAGTGAAACTTATTGATTAAAGAAAGATGAATATGGGTCACTTTAGTGATAAAATGACACTATGTTGACAAAAACGTAGTTCCATTATACTTTTGTTTATTTAAAGTTCATTTATAACGTTTTGAAAATGTTAGCGTTCAAATTAAAATTTTCAAAACGTTAGGATTCAACTTCTATTTTGATAAAAACACTATGGTCCAAAATGCACTTTTGATCGCAAACTATTTTCATGGTCTTTAAAAGAGGGACAAATTGGATCTAACCATATTTGAAGCATTGGACCGACAAATGAGTGATCTTAAAAGTGAAAACTTGAAAGTAATTTGATGGTCCAAAATTTTGGAAATTGGTTAATGTTGTAATATTTTCACAAGCCAATTCCATCAAATCTAATAATGGTATAGTGTCACTTAGAACCGTAAATTGCAACTTTAGAAGATTCCTTTGACAAGTACAATTAACAAACAAGAATGCAAGTCTACCTGGAATTAAATGAATTCTTTAATACTCTCATATTGTTTAAATTTATTAGCAACAATTAGCAGTGTCTTAGGAGAATATTTAAAATATTTAATATCACTGATATTATGAACTTATTTAAATTAAAGGTTTAATTGTAAAACAAATATCAAATTTTACTCAATTTTATAATACTAGCTCAAACTTTAAAAAGTGAGGCTAAAATGTTCAAACTTTTAATTTGTTATAAAAATAGTCCAACGTTAAATTATCAGTTAATTTTATGACGTGACATACATTAACCCGCATATCCAATTTGTTTCCATGTAATTATTTTATTATTTAATAAATTTGAAAAAACAAAAATCTTAATGAACTCTTCCTCATCTATTCTCCTTCTCCTGCCTGTCGATACTCTTTCGCTCCCAACTCTGATCACCCTGCTCCTTCATCCTCATAGAGTAAAGCTACAAGATTCGCTGCAAACGTATCAAACCCAATTGTTGTATTTTAACAGGTCTTTCTCGCCTAGCTTCTATTCTATCAAGAATTCAGAGGTAAAGTCAAACTTGTCTTGTCTGCTACAAACCCATCAAAACTAGAACCTACAAGCTTTGTTGTAAACCTCGAATACTAGGTATGTTCTTGTACTATTTTTCTATTTTTATTTGTTTTTTCCACCAATTTGATTGTTTAGTACGTGTGTAGAAGAACTTGTGTGAAAAAGCGTAGTTATGGAATGTAAATATACTCTCTTATATTCGTTAAAAATATAGAAACCAAATGGGACTCACAATTTAATTTCACTGGATGCATGTAATGATTTCATCCATAAAAAAGAACTTAAAGCTGCTAGCAATACAAAAAGTGGTGAAGTCCAACAAAATCCATCTAGATTCAGTGCCTGTATTCATGAGATGAGGAATTTAATCAATTATAACACACTATATGTTTTAATATCTTCATGACAAATACATTGTCTGCTCTAGAAATTGCTTTTGCGAGTTAGTTCTTATATGTCTCATGGGTTGTCCAGAGCAAATTTCCACCTAGGCGTTTCAACTTGCTTAGAGTATGAATAATCACATGCAAGATTACATCTTAAAGGTCATCCATGGTATTAATCACAAAATTTAATCCCACCCTTGTAATATAAGTTGATACTTCATCCCATATGCTAGTGTTTCTATCCCTGAGATGTTAAAGAGCACACTATTGTTATTGATTTCAACAATAATAGTAAATGAGCACTTAATATAGAAGTACATAAGATAAGGACCTACAATGAAAATAAACTTAAGACTAAAACTTAATGGTAAATCACTGCAATATAAGTTTGTCCAAATCTCTAAAATAATAGAAATTGCAGGTCCTGCACTATCCAATCCTAGATCAAACCACAAGAAGTTGAAAATTCAAAGGGTGTTGAATGAGACAAAAATTATCCTTGTGGGCTTGTAGCTGTTGTACTTCACAAATGTTTAGTTCTATGGCTTTGTATTGTTTTAATGTCCAAATTAAAATAATGGCCTTTTTTATTAATGTTATGTTAAACCAAGTTGTTTTCACTAAATATCTCACGGGCTTGATCCATATTGACAGGTCCTGATATCAACAATGATCAAAATTGACATCTTTATCTATCCTTACGTAGTATGCTAGAGATTGCTACTAATGAGTAATACCTTTAGATGAGATGATAGTGAAAGCTTTAGGTGCTTCATTTTCGAATTGTGGCCACAATGGTTACATTGGGAGCATTCATAAAGTAGGATGATGGCACAAATTATTCCCAAATGGTAATCGAGAAGGTACCTGAGATCCTTAGATGAAATTTATAAAGGGTCGTTGTCTAATTTTTCTCGTGTGGCTCTTCTATTTACATGTAAGTTTTTTTGGTTAATATAGTGTTCTTGATGTGTTATCAGAAAGCCACACTTTTATGAAAGAAATTTGTATACGTATCGACTTTCACTTGCGATTATGTTTTTGTGAAGTTTTGAATACATGTGTAAAATCTTACAAAAATTAGTACATCAATTGAATGTTTGTACTACAGAAGATAGCTCGTGTTATGACGATTGTCTATCTACTTTCCTAATTAATTGTATAAATTGATGCTCCGTCTTTCTGAATGCATGACCAAGACCAACACTTCTAGATGCAAAATAAAGTGAAAATCTTGCTTATACTAGTAGGAAAACGAGACAACAAATTAGAAACCAGCCTTGTGACGTTGGATTCTGACGACTGATATTTTTTATGCATCACTTGTCTAAAGTTTCACCTCTGACTGGACTTTATACAACTTGATTACATTTTCGCAGAAACAATCCATTTTTAACTGGACACTATACAACAAGTAAAAAAAAAAAGACCATTCGTGACCGCAAGGTTGTATAATTCATAGTTTAGTGGTTTTCCTTTTATTTTTCTGATCATTACAACTAGTTTTAGACCTCCAATTACTAATAATCATTTTTTGGCTGGACTTAATCAGTTTTGCATAAAATTTTCTTGATTTAATAGATGCAAGCCATATAACTCCAAATTCTTAATATGGTACGCATTGTGATAAGGAATACTTTAGAATGTAGTAATGTTGTAGTGCACTATTTATTAGTATAAAAAAATGCATTTTGACTTATAAGCTATGTTCTAAGATTAAAAGTGTCGAGTAACAAACAACCAGATCGAAACTCAGAAGGGAAAGGTAATTACTCAGTTTGCTTTTTCTTGATGTAGAATTGAAATGCTGAAAACTTGAATAGTTTCCATTCCAAATTTTGAATGCAAAGGCTTTTCAATGCCAGTATTGAGTTACCATAAACTTTTGGTCCTCCAACGTTAAGTGATGATTGCTCAAAATTCAACAATTGTGCTTCAACCATTGCACATTCAACAAACAAAGAAGCAAGCTCAAAATTGCCCTATGACATGTATATCTCATTCTAATGCAAAGCATAGAACTTCCTCACCAATCTCGAAGAAAAAGATAAGTGGCAAGATAGGCATTGGACTTTGATACACCATAAAAAGAATTGCAGTTGCAGGAGACAAGCCTATGAAAAAGACTCGATCTAAAAACATTTACAAATACTAGCATCTTTATTTCTTGGAATCTAGCAAAAAAAATCCGATCTTCATATAAAATGCTAAGAAAAAAAGACGCAGTTATTAATGAATTCCCAATAACTTACCATGAAACATAAATTTATATAGTAGCACCAACAAAGAACAACATGGACAGAAATCAGAAAATTTACTAAAATTGCATCCAAAACAGCAAAGCATAGTAATCAAATGGGCATCTTTAGCTAAATGCGCATTTTGTGTAGCGAAATTAACATAATCCTTACCCAGACAATGAAGACAACGAGGAAGTAAACAAGCAGAAGGAATGTCGGAGCTACACAGAAAACCAACAAGAAGGTGA
Organism: Erythroxylum citrifolium; assembly: GCA_026284465.1. Classification (NCBI taxonomy): domain Eukaryota; kingdom Viridiplantae; phylum Streptophyta; class Magnoliopsida; order Malpighiales; family Erythroxylaceae; genus Erythroxylum; species Erythroxylum citrifolium. The sequence goes on from JANKOE010000003.1 coordinate 30,723,563, forward strand.
AGTAAAAAACATAGACAAAACCGACAGGGAGAAGAAGGATAACAGATGAATGAAGAGTTCAATATGTTTTTCTTCTCTCTAAATTAATTAAACTATAAAATAATTAAGTGAAAAAAAATTGAACTCGCAGCAGCGAGGTGGCAAAGGTATGTTACGTCAACAATGTTAATAAAAAACTTAACCTCAAGTTATTTTTACAACAAACATACCTTTTGCGAAATGATCGTTCGCACATTTTAGTGCTACGTGAAGTTTGAGACAGTATTGTAAAAGTTGCTTAAGTTTAATTTTTTTTTACAATAATCTTAAATTAAACTATAAAAAAAAATACAGGTGTTGAGCCTGAAGCAGATTTTGCGGTTAACAGAATAGTGTGTAGTCCATACACTGTTCTCGTCCCCGACCATTCATCTGATTCCGACATGTTTAGAAGAAGCGATCATCTCCTTTTTCAGCCTTTAGCCCAATTCCAGTGTTTGGTTTTTGTTTTATCTCTTTCAACACAACACGCGTTAAAGTTCCAATTTACTTTTATCAAAAACAAAAAATAATAATATTATAGGGAGGGAGGGAGTCTCTATCTCTTCCAGGGACCGTCTTTATTAAAGCTAAGCTGGGCACCTACTCCCGAATTTGAGTCCCTCAAAACATACGCTTTTTCATTTGTTTATTCGTTCTATAATTGTATGTATCTGTTTTTCTTTCTTTTTCTTTTTACCTGTTCAATAAGACTGCCTGACTGACTGTTACGTTGTTCATTTCCTCTCCATTCATTCTGCCCAGTCCACAACGCAAGATCCTTTGTTCTTAAAGTTAATGTGCTCTCTTTTTAGGTTTAATCTCAATGCTCCAATTTTTGTAATTTCTATTTATTAACTTCACTTCTTCTTCGTCAAGGGAACGACAGTTGTATCCTTTCCTTCCATTCCAACTGGTTAAAAAGCAAAATCCAGAAAAAGATTAACACATCAGCAGCACCAACTTCGAGACTACTAAATAATTATGCATAGCGTATCATTTGAGTTAATTGAAGGATAGTGTAGTCTTTTCATCTCATTCATGAAACAGTGCCAATCCAATCCACCCCATCACAAGTAAGCTTTCTATTACCAAACTATCCTCCTTATTTCCATGTAATTATATTACTACCACACTTCACACTCTTCACAAAACCACTAACCAACCGGGGCACACTCACTCACCCACCCGTCCCAATGCAGGAGCAAGCTTTCGTCGCAACAATGGCGAAATCACCCACTTCGCTTCTCAAACATTTCACTCTATCCCTCTTGTTCCTATGCTTCTCTTCAATACAAGCCTCTCCAAACCCAGATTTCGACGCTCTAATGCACTTCAAATCCGCTTCCGACGCAGCCAACAAGCTCACCAACTGGAACTCCTCAACTGACCTCTGCAACTGGACCGGAGTTTCATGCATCAATGACAGAATCTCGCGTCTCGTACTCGAAGGCCTCGAGCTCAGCGGCTCGTTTCAACCCCTTACATCTCTAACCCAACTCCGTGTTCTAAGTCTCAAAAGAAACAATCTTTATGGTCCCCTCCCAAACCTCTCTAACCTCACTGCAGTAAAGCTTCTCTTTTTATCACACAACAAATTTTCCGGCGCCCTTCCGGTGTCTGTTCAAGCTCTGTCAAGACTCTACCGTTTGGATCTTTCGTTTAACAACTTCTCTGGCAGCATTCCCATTGGTGTAATCAACCTCTTGAATCATTTGTTAACTCTTCGACTTGAAGAGAACCGGTTCACTGGCTCAGTATCTGGGTTAAACATTCCACGCTTGGAGGACTTCAATGTGTCCAACAATCATCTCTCCGGTGAGATACCCAAGTCACTTTCAGGCTTCCCGGAGTCGGCTTTTGGTCAGAATTCCGGTCTTTGTGGATCGCCGGTGCAGGCCTGTAAAAGCGTCGTATCCGACCCCACAGAACCCGGATCCGACGGAGCCCTCGCGTCGCCGTTAATGCCCGGAAATAACCCGACGATAGTCTCGTCACCGAGCTCGATACCAGCAACAACAGCACCAAACAAACCAACGGCAAACACCAACCACAAGAAAGCATCCAAGACAAACCCTTTAGCACTAATAGCTATAATACTTGGGGACGTGTTAGTACTAGCTATGGTCTCTCTACTGCTGTACTGCTACTTTTGGCGTAACTACGCAGCGAAAATGCGGGGTGGGAAAGGTTCAAAGCTTTTGGAAACGGAGAAGATAGTGTACTCTTCCAGTCCGTACCCAAATCAACCAGGTTATGAGAGAGGTAGAATGGTGTTTTTTGAGGGGGTGAAAAGGTTTGAGCTTGAGGACTTGCTTAGAGCGTCGGCGGAGATGTTGGGGAAAGGTGGGTTTGGAACGGCGTACAAGGCGGTGCTGGAGGACGGCAATGTGGTGGCGGTGAAGAGGCTAAAGGATGCGAGTGTTGGTGGGAAGCGGGACTTTGAGCAGCATATGGAGGTTTTAGGGAGAATGAGGCATCCTAATTTGGTTAGCTTGAAGGCTTATTATTTTGCGAGAGAGGAGAAGTTGTTGGTCTATGATTACATGCCTAATGGCAGCTTGTTTTGGCTTCTTCATGGTACGTAATTCTAATCTTCCATCAACTCCATTAGGTTCTCATTCTTGCTTTGGGTTCGTTTCTTGATCATTGCTATGCTGCGTTGCTTATGGGCTGGCTCTCGGAAATGCTTTAAGAATGTTGACTAGTTTTTATTTATTTGGGATCATAGACTCGAGGGGGTTGGGTGACCAACTATAACTAGTTGACCCTGGAATAGGACCCCAGACCCAGATCACGATATTCCTGTCACGCAAGAAGACAGACCACCACCACCTGCCCTGCACTGCACTACTGCACTACTGCACTGGATATATAAAAATAAAAAATTTTAAAAAATAAGAGAGCATGAAGATTTATTTGATGCCCTTAGCTAGCAGCTTAGTTTTATGGCTCTGTGTTTTTGCTTTTGCACCTTTCGATAACTCTTATCCACAGCAGCAGACAAAGGTAAAGAGTTATGCAATACAACAGAAAACCTGTAGGATAATAGCAGCTTGGAACGAGTGGTATGTTAATGTTGGGTGGTCACTTTCTTCGTATAATAAACTACGGCACACCTGCAAGACTTAGCAGCAGAGAGATACTTTTTACTTTTTGTGAGATACTAAAACAAGAAAAAGCCATCAAAGCCAGCTAGACCCTGGCTAAAGATGAAGCCAAATCTGCGATTTGGGAATTTGATCTCCAGCATCTGATCCTGATGGTGACCCTATCTTTGTCATATATACTATTGAAACTTCCACAGGTAACCGAGGACCGGGTCGGACCCCACTAGACTGGACCACACGACTCAAGATAGCAGCCGGAGCGGCCCGTGGACTGAACTTTGTACACACCTCTTGCAAAGCCCTTAAACTAGCCCATGGCAACGTAAAGTCCACAAACATCCTTTTAGATAAAACCGGCGAAGCACGTGTCTCCGACTTCGGCATCACCTTATTAACTTCACCCTCCACCACCTCAAGAGCCAGCGGGTACAACGCGCCGGAGGTGTCCTCCGACGGACGCAAACAGACGCAAAGGTCCGACGTCTACTCTTTTGGGGTGTTGTTATTAGAGCTGCTGACTGGGAAATGCCCGTCGGTGTTGGACTGCGGTGGCGTGGTGGATTTGCCGAGGTGGGTGCAGTCGGTGGTGAGGGAGGAGTGGACGGCCGAGGTGTTTGACTTAGAACTGATGAGGTATAAGGACATTGAGGAGGAGATGGTTGGGTTGTTGCAGATAGCTATGGCTTGTACTGCTACGGCTGCGGACCAACGGCCCAGGATGAGCCACGTGGTGAAGATGATTGAGGAAATACGTGGGGTCGAGGTGTCACCTTGTCACGAAACTTTTGACTCTGTGTCGGAATCGCCTTGCCCGTCCGAGGACACTTGCGGGGCTAGCCAGTAATTGGTTGTTATTTGCTAAATGTCGCGTTCTCGTTTTCCTCAAGATATTGTTTTCTTTTCGCGGAAGTCTTGTTCTTGAGCTTCACGAACATGTATCTTCATATACGTATTTCTTGATTTTGCTTTTGTTTTTGACTTGCTTGGGGATATCATAGCACTATCCTATCCTACTTCATGAGTGAGGCCAAAATTAACTTTTGACAAAAATCATTCGTCAGAAAAGTGAAGGTGATTGATCATCAAATCATATTTACATAAATGATGAAGCTGTTCGGAAGGGGTGACTTGGAATTTGGAGATTATAAGGTTTTTTTTTCTTTTGTAAATCGTTTGATCTTATAACCATATACATTTATATGGACAACTCAGCTAAGGAAATTGAGAACACTTTGCTCATTGTTGATACTAATCGAATAATTTGCTTTGCAAGAACACCCTGCAAATTAACACGTTTCCTATCGATCGAGGTGTGCTTTGTAAGAGAATGAGAAGTTGACTTGTAGAAGTATTGTTTCTTGTATTCTTTATTACCAGGATGCAAATGTCTGAGTTGATTGTGATCTATTTTACGGATTCATATAAATGGCATGTCTTCTTGTTTACAGGGACAATTATTTATTGAAGTCTGTTTAAAACATAAGTCATGAGCATCAAATGTTACCATCTTTTAACTTAATTACTAAGATATTTTTTTGCAATTTTCATCTTATATTGACCAATAATTCCTTACTAAAAGTTTTATGTAGGTTTTTTGGTATATTAGAACACTTATTCCAATTGATGTATTGGATTATGCTGGGTGTATATATTTAATGCTATTAAACTCTATTGTTCGTTTGGGTTTAATGGGAATTGATGCAGGGGAAGATGCAAGATTCTTAATATGTTTTGAGTATCTTCAGAATTTTGATTTCAAAATTATTGTTCCATTATTGGAAGTGAATTGCTCTCCTTTTGCAATATTCATTTCTCAATCCAAAATATTAAAAAAAACCTCATGTCACTTGCAAAAATAATTGGAGGCAGTAGCATCATATGATTAAATTTTGTGGATTTTAGGACTATACAATGCTATAATTGCGATAATTGCACTGATAGTTCGTGAAGCTATAGAATCCCTATTATCTATTAATACAATATCAAGTTCAAATGCTCATTATGTTGTTTGCTATTGTAGGATAAATTTCCTACTAAGAACTTCATAGAGTGATCATAATTCAACGAGGAGATTTTATGAATGCCATAATTATTCAATGAGTTTTTATTTGTAATTATTTTACAAAATGTTGAGTATAATTTTTAAATTCTGAATTTTTTTATTTCATATTAGTAAATGTGATTTTTTTTGAATTGGCACGATGATAAATTTATTGAGAGCACTATTAAAGTTACTCATAAATTAAGGAAAGAAGTATATATATTAACGAAGATGATCAAAGCAAGCAATGATGCAATAAACACACGTGAAGAGATTGAGGAGTAGGTAAAGCTTATGAAGTAAGACATTAATTTGTTAGCAAAACAAAAAAAGAGTTAAATTTTATGTTAACAAATATTGTAATAAGATTTGTTGTGCTTTTGATATAGGTGTTACTTTTACGGGTTAATTATTAAAAAGATCTCATTCTTTACTAAAATTTACAACTATAGCTGAAAGTTTAAAACGTAGTAAAAAATGCTCAAACTTTTATTATTATTTTTAAAATCTCGATGTTAAGATTCTCTATTAATACAACTGACATGGCTTGATATATGTTCCATGTGGATAATAAGTGGAACATAATCTATTTTTCCCTAATCTTTCTCCCCATCTATCTCCCATCTTGCATCCTCTTTGTTTTCTCCATCAAGCTCTAGTAACCTCACTCCCTCCTTGTTTCTCCAGTGACCTTAGTCCCTCTTTGTTTCTTTGATGACCTCATTCTCTTTATTCTTCTGACATTTGTTTCTTTCTAACGCTTGGGAGCATCTAACTATGAGGGGCTTGTCAAGGTTAATCCTTGCTTTTTAATTTTAATCTTAATTGTATTTGCAATTTCCCCATTGCATTATTGTTATGGAGCCATATATAAATCAATGATTTTCTTTTATTTTTGTCTCCAAATTTGCAATCTTTTCATTTCACTACTGTTGTGAAGCAACCTCAATTTTGGCATAAAAGATAATCATAATCAGTCTAGCTTTCCAATTCAGTATAGGTCTTTCTCATACTTACTACCTAGTAGTAAGAATCCTTTTAACTTTAATGCTTATTATTTTCTATGACTATTGCTTAACTTGGTTCCTTATTGCTCATGGTTATTGAACACAACTTGGGTTTTGAAATCTTAACTTACAATAAGTTTGCATGCCACATCTCTAACTTTATATGATATCCAAAAATTATTTTTCAAAGTCAAAAGTCTAACTTAAACTATCTAGTTATGATAATTTTGGATTAATAATTATAAATTACACTAAGAATCATACACTTAAAAAAACTAACAGACATATAATATTATTTTATAATTCAAATAGTTTAGAGGTTAGCAAACTCACCATATTGTTTATATATCCTTATTAGATTCTAAAATTTAGATAATTACATCAATATTTTTAGTTATTCAAAGTCTAAAATTCTATTTCTTGTTGACCTACAAACTAATTTAAGTTTTCAGAATCTAAACTTTTAACTTAGACACTTTATTTTTCAAGTTAAACTAATCCAAATCATTAAATCAATAGACACAAATACTGAAAAGTTTTAATATCTAAAACGATGATATTTAGATAATTATAATAGTTTACTTGATAACGATTTTGAATATTTTTGTAGTATATTGATATATGAAAATTAATAACGATGACATTTAATTTTAGTTTAGGCTTATAATAATTAAGACATCTTCAATAAGTTTTTATATTTCAACACTTTAAATTGAAGATATTTTGAAACATCAGATTCATTATATTTGTCATACCTAGAATTTAATTATGACATGTTGTTAGTAATCAACCAAATACAAGAATTAAACCACCACGATGTTGAAGTCTTTTACGAGCATGGTCATAAGAATCCTGCAGCAGATGGTGAAGAATCAAATTCTGATATTAGCAATGACTTTCAAACTAATACGTAACAGAATATGAGTATGAATGATGAAGAGTTATTCCAAGTTTAAATTGAAAACGATGAAGGAGATTTCATTATTATACAGATGGGTGAATCTAGAGATGCTTTTCAATTGAAGACAAGGGATTTGTGACTAACGATTAAAAATATGTTATAGTGAAAACAAATGAGAATAAATGTACCAAGATTATACATAGTGAGTTTAAATGCGACAATGTATTGGATGGGGTTAGAAGCAGTAGAAAAGATTGTAATGAAGAGGGTACTTATTTGAAAAATCCATAAAGACAAGAAGGGAGTTTACATGGTTAGTTTAGTAAATATGAGGATAATGATGCTGAATTTCAATCACCAATTTATAGTGATGATAGATACGCAAGACATCTACACAAAGAAGAAATGCATTGTATTTAATCCAAAAGTGGATATGAAGGATTTGGAGTTTAAAATTGGCATAGGGTTTAATAATGAGATACAGTTCAGGGAAGTAATAAAAAACAATGCAATTACTTATATATATATATATATATATATATATATATATATATTATGTTTTATAGACATGTTTTGGTGTAAGAATGAACGTTGTTTGTGAGCCAAATATCCATTTAAGGTATCTTAGTTGGGTTGGAAAGAAAAAAAGTTTGCTATTAAGATAGTAAAAAACAAGTATAATTGTAGGAAAGTGAAAAGAAACAAGCAAATTAGTAGGAAATGGATTGAAAATGAAATCTTACACAAGTTTAGGAGAATCCTGAATTAGCCAAATGGTAAAATATTAGATGAACTTCAAAGAAAGTATTTATTACAGGTGACTAAATTCTAATGTTATAGGGCTAAGTAGGAAGCTATTGTGACGCTACAAAGATCTATAGAAGGTCATTATGCCAAGTTATGGTCTTATAGATAAGAGTTACAATGGCCAAAGATGGACAATTCATTATTCAAACTAAACTTGATGAAAAGTCTAGACAACCAATGTTTAAGAGATTTTATGTGGGATTTAATGCATTAAAGTATGGTTTTCTTGTTGGTTGTAGGAAAGTAATTGGGCTAGATGAATGCTTTTTTAAGACATTCCATAGAGATGCTTTATTAGTTGCAGTTGGTCGTGATGAAAGCAATTAAATGTTTCTTATATCTTGGGCTATTATTGAGGAAATAATTACCCATTTTGGCATTAATTTTTGAAAATTATTGTTGTAGATCTAAACATAAGTGGGAACATATGAACTTTTGTAAGCAATAAAAAATGGTAAACTTTAAGTATTCATGCATGTGATATTCATTTCTTAATGTGCTTTGAATTCTTCTACTTACATTACCTTTTTTATTAGTTATAAGTAGATGCATCAAAGAATCTCTTCCCAGAAGTTGAGCATAGAAAATTTGTCTACTTGTCTATGGAAATTAGTCTAGTATTTATAAAGTCCATACATGTAAGAGTTTATTTTCGTAAGCAGTGTGTCGCTCAATGAAAGTAAAATTTAATGTGATCATAGAGCAGTTGAAGAGTATTTCAAAGAAAGCCTACGATGATTTCAAAGTTAGGATATCAAAGACTTCTGTCAAGGCATTTGCGAGCATAAGATCAAAATGTGAAATAGTTCACAAAAATATATTAAAGACATTTAATGAATTCATTTGTGAAGCTCGTACAAAATGCTTGATCAATATGTTTAAAGATATCTGAGTTACCTTAATGACTAGGATTTATGGAAAAAGGGACATGATGCTCAAATCCAATAACGATATATAACCAAAAGTGAGGAAGAAATAAAGGTTGCATAATGGGAAGCAAGAAATTGTATAACTAAGACTAATGGAAATTTAAAATTCAAAGTCATACTTTCCAAGTTTAATGTTGATTTACAAGCACAAACTTAACGCTTTGGGATTTAACAAGAATCCTATATAAGCATACAATGGCTTATATATAATATCAGAGGGAGGATATTGATGCTTATCTGAGTTGATATTACAAGCGTGAATATTGTTTTAAGAGTTATCATTATACTTAGAACCTATTACACTAAGATTGAGGAGCAAGTAAAGCTCATGAGTTAAGAAATTAATTTGTTAGCAAAAGAGAAAAGGAGTTAAAATTTATATTAATAATTATTGTAATAAGATTTGTTGTGCTTATGATAGGTGTTACTTTTAAAGATTAATTATTAAAAAGATCTTAAAGTTTACTAAATTTTACTATTATAGCCTTAATTTAAAAACTAGTAATAAAATGCTTGAACTTTTTTTTATATAAAAATAGCTTGATGTTAAAGTCTCCATTAAGAGAGCTGATGTGGCTTGATATATGTAATTGGAATATAATCTAATTTTTTCCTAATCTTTCTCTCCATTTGTCTCCCATCTCGCATCTGCCTATACCATTTCCTCTTTGTTTCTCCATCAAGCTTACTCCCTCCTTGTTTCTCTTGTAACCTCATTCCCTCTTTGTTTCTTTGATGACCTATTCCCTTTATTCTTCCTACATTTGTTTCTTTCCATGCTCTGGATCATCCAACCATGAGGAGTTTGTCAAGGTTAATCTTTGCTTTTTAATTTTAACCTTAACTATATTTGCAATTTCCCCATTGTGCTATTCTTGTGAAATAATTCACAATCATTTTTGTTTCCAATTTTGGAATTTTTTTCCATTTCACTACCATTATAGAGCAACCTCAATTTTGGCCTTTGAAGAGGCATTTATATGGATTAGTCATTCCTCATAGAAGATAATCATAATCAGTCTAGCTTTCCAAATCGGTTTAAGTATTTCGCATACTTACTACCTAGTAGTAAGAATCCCTTTGACTTTGATGCTCATTATTTTCTATGACTATTGCTTAACTTGGTTCCTTATCGCTCACTATTATTGAACACAACTTGGGGTTTAAAATCTCGGCTTGTAATAAGCATGCATGCCATATATGCAACTTTATATGTTGTCTAAAAGTTATTTTAATAACACATTATATATTTTTCAAAGTCAAAAGTCTAATTTAAACGATATAATTATAATAAATTTGAATTAATAATCATAATTTACACCAAGAATCATGTACCTAAAAAAATAATAGACCTATAATATTATTTTATAATTTAAATGGTTTAGAGGTTAGAAAATTCACCATATTGTTTTTATGTCCACATTAGATTCTAAAATTTAGATAATTGCACCAATACTTTTAGTTATTCAAAGTCTAAAATTTTATTTCTTGTTAACCTACTCACTAATTTAAATTTTCAAACTCTAAACCTTTAACTTAGACACTTTATTTTTCAAGTTAAACCAATCCAAATCAATAAATCAATAGACATGAATACTATAAAAGTTCTAATATCTAAATGATTATACTTGGAAAACTATAATAGTGTTCTAGATAACGACTTTGAATATTTTTGTAGTATATTGATATATGAAAATTAATAACAATGAGATTTAATTTTTGTGTAGGTTTATAATAATTAAGACATCTTTAATAAGTTTTTATATGTAAACACTTTAAATTGGGGATGTTTTCAAACATCAGATTCATTATATTTGTAATACCTAGAATTTAATTATGAAAGTTAACTGTTATATAGGAACTATACCCTTGTAACATTTTAAGAATTAATATAGGCTCTATGAGAGCATCCCTTCATATTAATTGAGTTTAAAATTTTTTGCAATAACTATGAGAGTTATCATGTCATTATATACTTACCAGTTAATAGCTACATCAACACTCTATTGATTTAATTAGTAACCTTAGGGAAAAAAATGAAACGACATTTTTATAGCTTTGTTTGACACATGTTTATGTTTTTAAAAGCATATCTTATTAAATGTCTGTTGTTCTATTTCTACTCCTTATACTTATTAAGATTCATGCTTCCATATTTGTACTATTAATATGATTTGTTGAAAACTAATGTTAAGGGCAAGATTAAAAGGAAGAAGGATATAAGTGTTAATGAACTTAGTATACTAGATTTAAAAGGAGCATTAGAAGATAAAATATATAGAATAATATTTATATTTTACAAATTTCCTAATAAGTCAATGAGATTTTAAAGAGTTAAGCATACAACATGATAAGGACATGCTGTTAATGATTAACCAAATACAACAATTAAACTATCATGATGTTGAAGTCTTTTACAAGAATGGTCAGAAGAATCCCGTAAAAAATGATGAAGAATCTAATTCTGATATTGGCAATGACTTTCAAACTAATACTTAACATAACATGAGTATGAATAATGAAGTGTTACTCCAAGTTTAAATGGAACAACATGAAGGATATTTCATTATTATATAGATGGGTAAATCTAAAAGATGATTTAATTAAAGACAAGATATGTACAACAAATGTTGAAGAGTATGTTACTGTGAGAACAAATGAGAATAGATGTACCAAGACTATTCATAGCAAATTTAAATGCAACAATGTTCTAGATGGGGTTAGAACCAGTGGAAAAGATTGCAATAAAGAGGGGGTTTATTTAAAAAATCCATAAAGAAAAGAAGGGAGTTCAAGTGGTTAGTTTAGTGAATATAAGGATAATGATGCTGAATTTCAAACACCAGTTTATAGTGATGATGGATATGCCAAGCATCTGCAAAAATAATAAATGTATTATATTTAATCCAAAAGTGGATATGAAGGATTTTCTATTTAAAATTGGCATAAAGTTTAATAATGAGATACAATTCAAGTAAGCAATTAGAAACTATGCAATTACTTAAAGATATGATGTGTTAATGGCATGATATGCTGTAAGAATGAAGGCTATTTGTGAGCTATAATATCCATTTAGGGTATATATTAGCTGGGTTGGAAAAAAAAGCTTGGTATTAAGATAGTAAAAAAAGTATAATTTTAGGAAAGTGAAAAGAAACATGTAAACTATTAGGAAATGGATAAATTTTTTACACAAGTTTAGGAGGATCATGAATTAGTCAATTGGTGAAATATTAGATGTTCTTCAAAGAAAGTATTTATTACAGATGACTAAATCCTAATGTTATAAGGCTAAATAGGAAGCTATTGTGATGCTACGAGGATATATTGAAGGTCATTATGCCAAGTTATGATCTTATGGATAAGAGTTACAGCGAGCCAACAAAGATGGTAATTGATTATTCAAATTGAATTTGATGAAAAGTAATTTATATCTTGGTGGTTGTAGGAAAATAATTAGGCTAGATGAATGCTTTTTTAAGACATTCCATGGCGGTGCTTTATCAGTTGCATTTGGACGTGATGAAAACAATTAAATGTTTCCTATATGTTGGGTTATTGTTGAGGAAGAGAATTACCCATTTTTCATTGATTTTTGAACATTCTTGTTGTCGATCTAAACATAGGTGGGAACATATGGACTTTTGTAAGCGATAAAAAGGGTAAACTTTAAGTATTCATGTATGTGATGTTTATTTCTGAATCGTTAGAGTAGTGCCCTAAAGGCAATCCCCTTTAGCGCGTTTTGTTCATAGTCATGTACAGACTTTATGAATAAATAAAGCAAGGCATATTTCATTTATTTGATGTTCATT
>JANKOE010000003.1:30743628-30755784 GCA_026284465.1 Erythroxylum citrifolium
TCCAGTCAAAGTGATTCTTGTTTTAATACGAACTAGAGACTTAAGGTTACAATTTCCATGAAAAAGGTTAAACTTATCATCTTGATGATTAGCTAATATGCACTCACCACCATTAGGAAAGGATAGTAAATAACCCCCCAGGGTTCAGCACAAGGTTTCAAGAACTCAAGAATTGGGCTCCGGAACCGGGGTCCAACACTACTTGTTACAATCAACTATTGCAGTGTTTTTTTTAATGATAGATTGATGCATATAACCGAATGCTTGATGATTTGGTGATTTTAAAAACTCTTCACATTCGTATCTTCTTGATAATTTTTCTTTTTGTTAAAGTTCTAATTTTTGCTCCATAGGTTAGGTTGTTGTGGGTTTGCTTTGATACACAGTTTTACTTATTTACTCTTTAACCTGCATCACTCTTTTATTGTCACATCGACATTTGGGTATATTGGAAACATCATCTCTACTATATAAGGGTAAGGCTGAGTACTATCAGACGCTCCCAGACCCCGCTTTATTGTGGGACTTTGGACTGGGTGTGATGATGATGATGACAGATAACACTTAGTGCATGTTATTTATGAGCATCTATATAGGTCCTTTTCCCAACAAGTATATGTTTATCTACCAATCTTTATAGTATGTTTTATATTCTTTAGAAACTTCTATGCCCTATGTCCATTACAAACTATTTTCCATTGCATTGTATCTTTTTTTATTCTTTTACAACTTCTGCATAATAGTAGGTGCAATTGATATGTTCCATCCATGTACAAATTGGCTCATATCTTTATGTATTCTTATCACAGTGATTCTAATTATTTCAAGTATGCTAATAACTGGTCTATCTTTATAAAATAAGATCCACGTATTAAAAGTTTCATTGATGTTGTTATCAACTACTAGGCATTTTGATACAAATTATTGGTAGCATCTTACCCAGCTCTCCTTAAGATATTCAAGAAATGTAGAAGTGCGTCTAAGTTTTATTTTGTTAATCCTCTTGATTTGCTGGTTGAAATCTTCTATATAGGTTGACTAAACATAGTTTCAATACTACTTTCTCAAGTCCTTTCCTTTATAATTCCCATGCCAATTATGGTAACTATGTCTATCACACATTCAATAAGTTGCATTTGGTAAAGTCACCTTTATTATTCTAACCTATCTCTAAAATAACTTCAGAAAAAGTTAAGTTATTTTTTTCCAAAATGATGAAGATTAATTATAAATATATGAAGATTAGTTACATTCTGCATATCAGAGATGATTGTAATTCCTTCACCATCATCTAATTCTAAATCATATGTTAGTAGATTAATAATCTAACTCTATAAATATGTCTTATCTAACTTCATAATAGTCCATGGTGATAGATACATTCCTCTATCCACATCCCTCCCTACTTTACTTAGCAATTGGTCTTAAAACTCTATCTTCAAAAAACATCGATTTATCCTAAAAATAGGTCTCAAATGTCTCCATCCTCATTCTGTGAATCAAAGAAAATATGTAACCTTTTGAATTTCAACAAAAAATGTATAATCATTTGCTTTGATCATCAAAGCAAAAGGTTATAAATTTTCATTCTCTTTTTATCAGCTTCTACTTTCACATCTTCTGTAGTATAATCAACCCTAACACCACTACTTTCTTCTTTACCATCTCTTTCTCTATCCTACCCACTAAGCTCCTCTACTTTAGTTATAGGTAATATGTCAAGTGTAGGGACTAGTATGTCTATCTTATAGGTTACATACATTTCTACAATTTCATGGATTTTTATAAGGCTTATAAATTTAATACAACTTTCATTTAATTCAATGAGTCTTAATAACTCACTGAGGTTGAAACTTAGTACCTTATAACATGCCTTTTCAACTTGAAGGCATCTTAAACCCTTCCCTATTTCACATACTTGCCTATAACTAAAATTATTAAGGTCAACTTTTTCAAAGATACTTGTATCACCATTTACATAGTTTAACTCAGGTTCTAATATTAACTTCCCACCATAAAATAACCTTATTCCTCAATATTGAGCCATTGTAAACCTATTTATACTCATTACAGAACATTAAAAGTATTATAAGTCTATGTTATGAATTCTCAATATCAAAGCATGTTTCATATACATAATTTACATTGCCACTATACACTTCCATATTTGACAAAATAATTGCCACAATAAAGTTGACAAAAATGATCATCTTAATAATTTTTTACTACTCTCATCTCAAGAATTTATAGTTTCAACAATTGTTTATTTCTTTAAACTTCCAAAACATATGATCCTTACTTTGATTAGTAACTCAAGCACCCAAGTTTTATTTTTAAAATTAATTTTTGAGTTTGACCAGTGAAAAGCAAAAGCAAGCTTGTTTAACCACATATACTTGGGACCTACCACGACATTGTTTCCACGTTATACAAACAAACAACAGAAATAACTTCATTTACTCAGAGGTTCTTCCTTTCCTGTCAACACTACAATGGATTCATTCATTAATGGCTGTAGTTGGAATTTTCCAGACAACCGTAGACATTTGTAACCCCACTACAATCCCTCTCTCACTTAGGATACTTTTCTTTAGCATGACAGACCAACTCGCAAACTAACAAAGAAATTCATTCGGGACTTATTAAAGGTGGGAAAACCTAAGGTTTCATGGAATCATTTGGCATAAAATGATTTTACCAGGAATCTCCTTTCTCTTATGACTCACTATACAAAACATGTTGAATACGGCTAATCGGATCAGGTATTTAAGCATCAATCTCATGTGTCCTTTCTGTCAAAACCAGAAATTATCTAGAGATCATTTATTTTTTATGTGTGAAGTGACTAATAGGATATGGAGAGCTATTCTCATGCGTAGTGGTTATCTTATCCAAGAAAACAATATTTTTTTATGTTATTCATTGGTTATCATCTCAGTCAACAACTAAGATCCCGTCCCACATAATAATGGTTAGTATATGTGTCCAGTCTATATGTAAAGAGAGAAATGCTAGGTGGTTTGAATCCAAGTCCAAGCCTATAGACATTCTTATCTTTAAAGTTCTAGATAACATCAAAGAAATTATGGCGTTGTGTAGCATTCCCACCACCAATAACATTCTCTAGTCTTTTACTTTTGATTATGATATGTTGTTTAGCTAAATAGTATCTAATGTATTCATGGTTTTAAAGGATATCCCCGTAGACATTTGGTAAGACCTTAACTATTTTTACCTTTAAATACATTTTGTGTTTTCTTTTTTCAAAGAAAAAAGTCAAGCTTGAAGCTATAAATAAATCATGCCAACCACCTAGGCAATTAGGGCTCTCTTATGTTAAAGAAAAAGAACACTTCACCATTGATAAAAGAGAAGATGCAAAGATCTCTATCATATGAAGGAGAAGACTCTAAGCTCTAGATAATCATCAATGTTGGGAGAAATTAGGATTAGGACTTAATGAAAATTTGATCAGGGTTGTTGAGAAATGTTGGGGAATTTAGAAAATTTGGGAATTAGAATTCTTTAGACATTTTTCAATTTTTGATAATTTTTAATCATATTATAATTAAGTTAAATAATTCATTATAGTTATTTGTAATAAAAATTAAAAGATTAACTTAAATCTAGCAAATGGGATTCACTGTATTACGTGAGCTTTAAAGTATAAAAAATATGTCATATCAGTACTAATATGCAAGTAATGAATGAAATTTAATTTCGCCTAATTTTTTATAAATTTGATATCTATTTTAATTGTTTGGTAAATATTAAGATTTATTGTCAATGCTTTGAGACTCTTGGGTTTAATTTGTATTTTAGTTTATACTTTTTGTCAAATAAAAAAAAGCCTTTTGAGACTGGGCTTTAAGGGCCTAATGGAATTGCGATGACACGTATATGTACTTAATAGAATGATTCATCGGAACTTTTGTTCCAGTCGAGTGTCAGTGTTATTGTGATTTGATAATCAAAGTGAACTGTGGTGGTCCTACAAGAATTACAGATGTCGTGTGGAGCTGAGAAAACATTTATGTTGCGCCTGGTGTTTCTCTTCCTTATTTGCGCACTCTATGCTTACAAAGCAATAAAGAACAGCGTAAAAGTTGATCCAATCCTATTCTATGTGTTGAAATGCATGACTTGAGGTGCAATCTTCAAAAGCCTTTCGAGAGCAGAAGGCAGGAATTTTCTGGCAAACAAGAAACAAGTGTTGGTCAATTCCCCGTTATAGACGCATTTACGCCCACTCCTCAGTTTTTTCAAGAAGTCGGCGTTGATCTCGTTCCTCACAAACCGAGCAGGGTGTGGCCCACCTTTAGACCAGTCCACCCACGTCAAGCTCCGGTTGGAATTCCTCTTCCCATGTTTAATACTTACAAACGTTGGTATGTAATGTTCATCAGCGTAACATGAGCCTTTGCAGTACCTTTTGAAGACATTAAAGTATTTCTCGTCCGACACAACTTCAATGGCCAGTTCTCGATCCATTTCAAACCACTGTGACCCTTTTCTCCATTGTCTCAGCGTGATTTCGGGCCTCATTTTGCTGCTGTATCGACCGCGACCCACTGGACTGTTTAGATCATAGACTTCTACGAAGGTTTCGGTTGAGTTTATTAGGTAAGAGTAGACAGTGGGGAAGTTGAAGAGAGGAATGCATGATTCTGAGAGCAGAATGAAGCGTTGGTTGGAGACGTCAAGGAGTGCATTTGCTAGTAGGCGTCTCTCGGCTTCCACCATATTCACATCTCCCCATTTAACTTCCTGCATTTGTCAGGCCAATCGTAATTAGCTAAACTATATGAGAATTTGCAGAGAATATCTAGTAAAAGAGACTCGTCTTTACATTTCTCAAATATAAAAATTTTGATAATGAAGATGACCGACAATGGGCATTCCTATTGTCATCTGTGTCTTTAGTAGAAAGAGTTTTAGAAAAAGTAGAATTTCTCGACGACTAGACGTTTAACGATTTTGGACACTTGTGAGTATGAGCCATGTTCTTCTCCGGTTTGGAACAGATAAACTTAAGTATCCAATCCAGTGTACCATGTGGAGGTTTGAGTGCTAGTGTTGGAGCCAAAAAGAAGGAGCCATTCTTCAATCTCTGCCTTGAATTCGCTTATTTGGGTCTTTGAAGTTGAGGAAAATAGCAAGAGCGACATGTCTTTGATGTTCTCACTACTCATCAACGACTGTTCAACGTGCATGCTGGTTTCACCTAATTCTGTTGGCAATAATTCACTACTAAAAAATGTGGCTTATTGATGGTTGCCTTTGCACCTTCTTGGCTAAATTCCAATCTCCGATTTTCTATGTGCTCACTGATGATTGCCTTTGCAACTTCTTACCTAGTACCCAATTGGAGACGCATCTCCGTTGCGTTGAGTAATCATATATATATATATAGACATTATTGAGAAACTCCACGTAAGGATTCTAATAAAAATGTAAAACGTACGCAATCTACTTAGCCTGTCCAACCAACAATTGTAAAATTACACGGTACCTGTCCTTTTTAAAACATCTAGCCATGCAGTGCCAGCGGGCATCAATATTAAATCATGCCCCAGATTATACTGAATTATAACTTCTCCTAATTGTAATTTCGAAAGGTCATTGAAGAGAAAACAAAGTCACTAACGAATATTGGTTTTCGTCTAAATAAATGTATCAAGGGAAGAGACTGTCGGATAGTACTAACCTTACTGGGAATTCTTCTGCCACGAAAAACAGGACTTTCCGGTTCTGATTCATTGTAATAAGGGCTCGAATGCACATAAATTGAATACAATCCTTCATGCCCTTTGAAGAATTTTTCCCATAGAGGAGCCATCAAAACAGGTCCCTTTGTCAAGAACAAGAAAGCAACTTTCGGAACTCTGTTAAATGGATATTCGCTTCTTCTTGGAACCGTCGAAGATCTCCACAACAATTCCTCTTCGTTCATGTCATGTTTAACATCCGGCACTTTCAAGAACTCTGTTAGTCCCACCCGACTGCTGTTTTCTAATGACCCTGATAAGGGTGGCAATGATGCTTCCGGCGATGGTGATGATGATACAGTTGGAGTTGGTAGTGACTTTATGGTGGCAGAAGAAGGAGAAAATTTGGTCAAATGTAAACTAAATGATGTGTTTTGCAGATAGGAGCTAAGAATAACCCCAGTGGTAAGCCCACAGGCAAATAAGAAGAAATAAGACAGGACATTGAAGAGCTGAAAATATGAATAGAATGGCTTATTAAAAGAACTTGGCAAATTATTGTTTTGGGACTTCATTGATGGTGAGAGAAGTTTGTGAATCCAAAAAACACGCTATTAACTGATAGAGCAGTCTGGGAAAGAAAAACGCTTAAACCTTAGGTGATGTTTCCTTTGGACACAAACACAAGTGATGTTTGTTGGAAACAAAATAATGGGATCTAACCAATACCACTATGATTCCCCACTTTCTGCAAATATGGGCATGTACATACCTGTTCTTATGGTGGGCAGGGCAGCTTCTGTACGATCAAGAGGTAATAAAATTGACAAAAATTGAAGTGATTCGAAGAAAACAGAGAATGGAACCAACAAATTCTATGATACAAAACCCTTGTACAAATCGAAACTATGAACCATTAATTAGAACTTGTGAAAAGGGTTTCATCTGCTTGAAGACTTGAGAGCAATGGAGAGCGAACTTAGGCAGACACTTAAGGTCGATATGTCTTTAAATAAATGAGGTCATCTTCTGAGATTGTGAGGGTTACCAGCCAATGGGACGATGACGATGACTTTTGAGGCCATAAGGGTAGGACTCTTCTATGTTTGAACTACTCACCATTTTTATTCTTGATTTCATTCTTATTTGGGTTATGCTATTTGCAATCTCCAATCCAATTTAGCATCTAACAATTTCTGTCGTTTTATCCACATCCAGTTTTGACCATGCCTAGGAGACTTTTACAAACTTGGAACCGTCTACTCTGGCGTCGAGCCTACCGTGTCTATAATCTTCTTCTAGTAGACGGCTTTAAGCCGGAGTTTTTGACTTGTGAACAAAAAAAAAAAAAGCCTCCACCCGACAAACCCTTTTCTTCCTTTTCTTTTAGGGTCACAAACAGCTAAATTGGGATTGTTATCAAAGGAAGAAATTCCCCAATTTTATCTTGAAACTGCAAGTACCGTTCATGTGACTGATCCGGACACATTTAGCAACTAAGATTTTCTGTTCAGTTTTTATGGTGTTTTATTGTGTCCAGCGAATCTCAACCATTTATTTATGTGGGTCCCGGCATAAATAAATAACTAAGATTCACCGAACACAATAAGACACCATAAAATTAGACAGAAAAATTGGACTCCACATTTAGATATCTATTCTATTCAGATAGATGATTAATTTATTGATTTAAATGAATTGAGTAATTACTAATTATCGGTTGCGCCGCCTTGAACCTGCAAGTAGGGCTCTGTTTCGTACTTCGCAGTTACAAGTAAATTAAATCTTATCGGTGAAACTTATTTTTTGGTTTGGGGTCATTTTCTCACTGTTAAAAGGTTTTTTAAGGGCTTTTAAACCCACTCCCTTCTTAATGATATTAAGATAGATTCTTACCGTTTCTT
Organism: Erythroxylum citrifolium; assembly: GCA_026284465.1. Classification (NCBI taxonomy): domain Eukaryota; kingdom Viridiplantae; phylum Streptophyta; class Magnoliopsida; order Malpighiales; family Erythroxylaceae; genus Erythroxylum; species Erythroxylum citrifolium. The sequence continues at coordinate 30,751,241 of JANKOE010000003.1, forward strand.
TGAGAAGGGGTCGATTAGCATAAAGAGCAGTTCAAAACTAGATAATTCAATTCTAAATTGAAACAGTGATAAAGATGAAGACAAGTACGTGGTATCATTGAGGTAAATAGGTGGATTTGTTCAGATTTTAACCAAGTTCTATAGTAGGTGCATGACTTCAATTCTCTAAAATAATGCTATATAAATTTCAAAAAATAATAGTCAGATATTATGTCAAATGATTACATCATATACTTATTTATATTCTTCCTATAGTAGTAGTTGATTGTCAAATAAAGAATATATCTGAATTTATTCAAATAACAATTTTTTTAAAATTTGAATAATTATTGCATTAACGATAGCAAAACTACCTCAACATTACAATGAGTACAACTTAAGACAATTACAAACAAAAGTTACAACTAAAGAGGTCACAAATTACATAAATAAATAAGAGGCACTTGAAAAAAACATTATAAATTTCATCTGGCCTTCATTTTTAGGGATAGATCATGTTGATCAGATTTAGCTAACATAAGGGCTCGAATCCCATTAACAATGTGCTAAGATATATTTGTTTTACTTCCTCATTCCTATAGATCAGCTTGTTTCTTTCCTTTCATATAGAATATATCGTGGTCATGAAGGCAGTTTTGTATACAGGGGCATCTTGCAACCTCAAATTGGCAGTATAAATGATTCAATTAAGAGAAGATAACTAGTCATAACTAACACAAGCATTAGACAACAAATGGAAAACTCTGCTCCATACTATTTTAGAGAAATTGCGTTGAAAGAATAAGTGTTCTCTATCTTTTTCCAACTCTTTACAAAGAACACAAATAGGGTCGTAAGATCCAAACCCTCTGTTTTTAGTACAAATCCTTATGATTGAGAGAACGTTTCCAAAGGAGATTAAACCAAGGGATATACCCTACACTTTCCTGTAAAGTCTTATAACAAGACTTATTAGTGAATTTACCTGAGGCATTTAGGACCCAAGTTACTGAATCTTGTTTGTCTATATTCGTGATCTAAGGGAGAAATCCAACTAGTAAGTTGAATCCCCTAAAATTGCCCTCCGAACGCCCTTGATTCATCAAGGTAGAGGCTTTGGAGTGAAGAGGAATCTTATTCATAAGTCTGGATAATTCAGAGCTTTGAATTAGAGGACCATAAATTGTCCAATTATCAAACCATACCCAGATAGAATCTCCATTGCCTAAAACATGCTTTATCAAAGGAAATAAAACCTATCTCAAATTCAACAATTACAAGAAAAACCAATAATACTTCTTCAAGGTATTTTATTTACTAATTTATTTTTTTCAAAATTGAACTAAATTCATTTATATGCTTTATAAGAGCAATAACAAAGTCTTATTACAGAGCTGTGCAAATACAAGTTATGACAAAAACACACCAAACTTTTATAACCTATCATCGCTTAAGTTTGCTAGAAGCAATATGATAAATTATTCTAGATTCCATCTTTTTTCGAGTGAGTAACTCAGGCTTTCAATAGGTTCGTGAGCAACAAGGATTTCTCTAATCTAGTTATAGATCTTATAAGCAAGAGTATACTTCTCTATTTTATGATTTCTAAATAGTCTTTGATTCCTTTTGTTAAGTCAGAATGACTTTACGAAATGATTTTTATGAAAAACAAATAATGAAGCTAAAACGAAAAGCAGACGAATGAAAAGCAGACGGAAGCTAAAGTGAAAAGCAGACGGAAGCTAAATTGAAAAGCAAACGGAAGCAAAGCTAAGTAAAAAACAGACGCAAAAATGTAGACGGAAAAAATAACAGACGAAGAAAACAGACGCAAAAAAGCAGACGCAGAAAACAGACACAAGAAAGTAGACGCAAATAAAACAGATGCAAGAAAAGCAGACGGAAGAATCAAAAGACGCATCAGTCTGAGTTAGTTACAGAACTCAACTGAATAACCATTTCTTGAAAGAAACAAGAATCAAGAATCAAGAAGCAGTTGAAGATGAAGGTTATAAATATGAGTCGGAGTCGAAGATTGCAGAAGTTACTAAAGTTACCAATTTTAAAAGAGTCTAGCAATTTTTGAGAGAGATTATTGTGCAAAACATATAGAGCTATTTTTTTACTGTAACAAGCTCGAAACACCTTTCAGTTGAAAGTAGTGCAGATAGCCTGAAGAGGCTAAGTGTGAAAGAATACTGACTGTAAGAGACCTGAAGAGGCTCGGAAACAAAGAATACTTGTAAAGTTTTTTTGAGATAATGAAAGCTCAGAAAGATATCTGAGGACTGGACGTAGCCCACGGTTTGGGGTGAACCAGTATAAAAATCGTTATGTCAACATCTCTCAACTCTCAATTCCTCTTAACTCTCAATTTTCAATCTTACTAGTTTTACACAAGTTTTCGAAAATATTCTACAACTTTGATTTTCAGTAGTTCTTATGAAAAGAACAAGTTTCTTTTAACAAATTTGTTTACAAAGGGGCTTATCGAAAAAAAAATACACAATTCAACCCCCCTTCTTGTGCATCTGCATATCATTATTAAGTCTTATATTAACGTGTGATTCACTTCACACCTCATATACTGCGCTACGACTAGTGCACTTGTAAAATATTGAAGGTTTTATAAGATTAAAATTTACTCAACAACTATTGGCTCTAGAGTACACCTTCAATAGTTCTTGTACTATAACACTGCGTTTGGTTACTATGATCCATATACTGAGACGGAATGAAACAAAAATTTAGAGACAATACAGAACAAAAATTGGAGGTTATGAGGTGTTTGGTTGTAATGGACAAAATAGATAAAACTATGCATCTCGAGGACAAAAATGTGTTTGATTGCAGTTGACAGAATATAAAAAACAGTGTCAATGACCAAAGTACCCCTGCGATATAATATGATTGGAAATATATAATTCATTGATTATTTTAAAACGAATGATTTGGTTTAGTTTTTTTATCTATAAATAAGGAATTAAAAAATGAGGAACCTAAAAATTTAATGGAATGAGTTATTGAATAGCAAAAAATTCGTACAAGTTAACAATGAAATGAATTACGTTAAATATTTTTTATAATTGTATCAATATTTTTTAATTGTATTTGTATTTTTTAATTACGATGAAATAAAATGAGGAACCTAAACATTTAATGAAACGAGAAACCTAAAAATTTAATGAAATGAGTTAATGAATTAAAAAAATCCTACAAGTTAGAAATTCTAGTACATAATAATTTAATCAAATATCTAAGCATTCATGAAATTAATTACATAATAGGTTAAAGATACATTCAAGCCTTATATTTTATTAAGAATGTCCTTAATAATAATACCCAAAATGACTCCAATGGCCATGAATAAAAATCCTTGACTCCATGCCATTTTTTTCTTCAAAATTGCAACTTCATTTAGTTGTGCATTTGTTGGAAGTGAAAATTGATTAGGTATTGATGAGGGTTCATTAGCCGTAGGAACAATTTCTTTATTTTGAATAGTCCGCCTATTTGGATCTATGACATAAGCACTTTGTGCTTCAACCAAAGTCCGATACCCCTTGAATATGGCATTAGGAAACCCATTAGTTGCCAATTTAACATCATCCCAATTTGTAAAAATACCAACTTGACGTCCAACAAATACAACATAGAAGTTGTATCTGCCCATAGTTAAGTACCTAAAAACGAATCATATCCTCATCGTTCATACACGTACATAAATGAAAAACATTAAAAAGTTAATAAACCAACCATTCATCATTCACACACGGTGAGCTAGAAAGTGACAGGTCACAACCAAAAAATTATTGTCCACTACAAGCATTGTTAAATAGTTAAGCTAGAAGCATTGTTAGCATTCTACATTACCATATAATAGTGTACCATAACCTACTAATTAAGAAATAAAGCATAATGTCAGATTTCATCATCTAACAGGCTCCTCACATAAGCATGTTTCTAGTCTGCAGTTAAACCCCATAAAATCTTCCCAACATGAGCATTCTTTGAGAAGATCCTTATAGTCCTAACAACTTCTTCAGTGGAGAACCCTCAACTCCCAAGCTCTTCACCTAGCTTAACTCCAAATTGTCCCACAATGGCATCAGCAATGATCTTAGCATTCTCTCTACTATTATTAATAGCACGATCAAAAGAGGCAGCAAGGCTTTCTAACACTTCAATATCCCTCATCTTCCTTTTCCCTTTTGTTTTGTTGGTTCCCTTCTGTGTTATTGGAAGAGGCAACAGAACCAGTGAAATGGGCCGAAGCAGTTGGAGCACGAGTGGCTGATTAGGCCTATTGGATCTGTTGGGGCAGCAGGAGCAGCTAGTGCATCACCTTCAGTTTCATCTGTTTCAAGCTGAGCAATAGCATCTGCAGCATCTTGAGCTCCTTCTGTAAGTGTAAGTCGTGTGCAAGTCGACTTATACAATTGGTAAGTCGACTTACACGCATTCAGTACCGATAAGTCGACTTGTACGTGGGATAAGTCGACTTATTCAAGGTCGGTACTGTTTATTTATGCCCTAAAGGCAATCCCCTTTAGCGCGTTTTATTC
>JANKOE010000003.1:30785960-30802109 GCA_026284465.1 Erythroxylum citrifolium
TATTTAATTAGAGTTATTTGTAATTCTAATTAAAGTTTAATTGAAATTAATATTTAATTTCAATTAAATTACTAAAAGTGTCCTAAACTTATTATAAATAGGCTTAAGCTCTATGTAGCTAGCACTACATGTTTAACCCTCTCTGTAAAAGTTACATAGTTCTCTCAACCTATTCTGTGGATACTGTTAGAGGCCGGACACTTGTATGGCTACGGTGGTTGAGACGGATCAGTTTCGAAAACGGTTCGAGGGATGCATCAAGATCAAGATCAAGCTTCGGAATAAGGTATGAATTAAATTTCGCTTTATTATGATTCGTGTTAATCATTTTATAGATTTAAATAGATCTTGATTTTCGGAAAATAAAAAATCATGGAAAAATTTCGTGATTATTCCGCTGCGGTCGGATCAGATCCGGACCCGATTTCTCAACAGGTATAATTATCCTTTTGTTGGTAATAATTAATTAATATTAAATAAAATATAAAGTTAAATTCATTAAATAAATAATATTATTTTAATCTCTTATATAATATTTGTTAATAAATATTAGTAAAAAATTCATTCAATTTAATTAAAATAAGTAATTAAATAAGAAATTTTATTTGTTCAAATAAATTTTAATTAATAAAACCAAATTTATCTGAAAGTTATGTATTTTAAAGATGTTTTAAATTTTAAAATAGTTTATTAAATAATGATTAAATTTAAATAAATAAATAAATAATATTATATTAGTCATAATAATAATAAATTATTAGTAATAAATAAATATTTAATATATTTTAGTTTGTTGTAAACTAGAATAAAAATAATAAACAAAAATAATATTTATGGAATTAAATAAAAATCAGAAACTTAAATAAATATATTTTTAACAAGTTAAAAATAAAAAATAAAAACTAAAATCTAAGTGAAAAGAAATAGATCCTTGGTTTTAATTGATTTTTTGTCAGTTCAGTAAAGCACATATTGTAGTGAAAGCCCGGCCTTTTCATGCCCAAACAAGGCTTATGTGCTTTTGCCGGTTGAGAGATTCTTCAGTATTTCTGTCCGATTGAATTTGGCGATGGAGTCGCAAGTTTCAGACCCGGAACCAGAGAGCCTGCCGATGGAAAGTGACTCTTTCGGTAAGCACAATCATACACTCTTGTCCTCTTTATGAGGTTCTGTCAACATTGTGCTTCTGTTTTTGCAATTCTATTGATTTAGATGACTCCAAAATTAAAAGGCTTGAACTTGGTAATCCTGTGGTTGAGCATAAATCAGACAACTGACTGACGTGATAATGGTCGGGCGAGAGCAGGGTTTATAATGTTGTGGTTAAGAACATAACTTCTTCTCAATATAGAGGTTAAAATGTGAACCTGCTTTTGCTCTGTCCTGTCATTGTGTAAAAGATAGCGTAAATTCCTATCTTTGCTTGTTTATGGGATTGCATTTTAGTTGAAAAATTCCTATCTTTGTTTGTTTATGGGATTGCATTTTAGTTGAACCCTTCAACTGTTGTTTGGTTCCCATAATTCAATCGGATCAAACTATAAATTTGAATTAGAATGAGCTGAAAGAGTATGATTTCTTTTGGTTTTGTTGCTTTCTTTGGGCACATACATATTTGGGGATGCAAGAACCTAATCATTTCATTTTTTTAACGGGTGTTAGGTATTAGGTAGATGGAGGTTTCTTGTTTCTTGTTAGTTTTGCTGAATATGGTCATTGGTGACAAATGATATTAATAGAAGTATAACATGCATCTTAATAATTTTTACGGAGTTAAAATTTCCTTTTCTGTCTATTGCATTTATATAACTATAACATGCATAAAGGATGAGACTTGCAACTTTGCAATTTTTAACAAACAAGTTTGGCTGTATTAGTGTTCATTATGTATTAAATATAGCAATATTTGTTCTGGCAGATGGTAATGATGAACTCAAGCTTCAGGAAGTTATTGCTAACGGGTCACTAAGTTTTGATGAGTGGATTTCCCTTATATCTGAGGTTGAGAGGACTCATCACGTAAGTTCCATTTGCAATTTAAAATGACAGTTGAGCATGTTTAAAATGTATTCTACATAGTGCCACCAAAGTTGATGTGAAGAATTAGAAATATTTGTTTGTTTTGTCGATATCGAAGCTTAACAAGAAGGATAAAAAAGTATATGGTTCCTAAAAAGTGAAGTGTAGGGTGAAAATAACAATGTTGGATTTGCTACTTACTCTTCATTAAAAGCATATTTGTACTAATGCTTGAATATGAATTTATTTTAATTGTGGGTGAATACTTGATAAAGATGAATCCTATTGTGGATGATAGCATGTCCTATTGATTTGTCCCCTGGACTGTTATCATCTTTGAGGCTATATTCTATCTAGAAAAAGATTATCACTAGAGAGAAGAAAATTGATGCCTTCTTTGTTATCTTCAATTGTTCAACTCTCAGAAAGTTGTTTCCTACTATTGTCATTGTCACAACTTAGAGAACTTTTGACCATAAAATTGTGTCTTTCTCAAAGGGAAATTCCCTATATATGTACAAAATGCAAACTAAATTTCAGCCCTTAAAAATAGCTAAATTATTATGCACATACTTTTTCTACGGCTAATAGATCCTACTTAAGAAAATATTTTCAAATACTTATAGTTGTATAGAAGGCACAAAATTTGCCTGTGATGAGGTAAGGTCGGTCTTTGACAGTATTGCACAAAATCAACATTTGATAAGGGTATATTAATGTATTAGCTATCAACTATGATAGCTAATATTGTTGACATCCCTTTCAAAATGATGTTGGTAATTTAAAAGCATCAATTTACCAATAAGAAACTAATGTTTGTAGACGTGTCATGGATTTAGTGAAAATATCTACAATTTGTTGAGTAGTGGAGATATGTGTGAGAGTGATAAGGTGTCCTGTATGGAGTGATAGTTGACTTCTATATGCTTTGTGCGTTCATGATAGAAATAATTAGCTGCAATTTGAATGGCACTAGTGTTTTTGGCATAATCAAGTTGGTTGAACTTGAAAAAAATCAAGTTGTATAAGAAGAACATGTAGTTAAATGATCTCTAAGCATGTAACAAAAAATGACATGATACTTTACTTCAATGGAAGATTTGGATACCGGGTTTTGCTTTTTGCATTTTCAAGAGATAAGAGAATCACCAAGAAACATGCACCATCCAGTAGTAGATCTCCTAGTGTCTCCCTCAAATCTTGGTGGGATGTTCATGTAGATTTCTTCAACTAAGTCTCCATGGAGAAATGCATTCTTAACATCATATTGTAGGAGCTGCCAATACTATAGGTTTGAGTGTGCCCTTTGGCTATCAATCTAGCTTTATATCTCTTAAGAGATCCATTAGCCTTATATTTAGGTGTGAAAATCTACTTACTGTCAACAATGTTTTTCCCTTTCGGTTTATCAACAATCTCCCATATTCTATTCTTTTCCAGTGCATTCATTTCCTCGCTCATAGCATCCCTCCATTCCCTTTTTGACAATGCCTCAGAAATGGTGTTAAGGATAGTAATGGTATTTAAACTCATAACGAAGTTTTGGTAGGTTGGTGATAGACACTTAAGAGAAACATAGTGAGATAGAGGATAAAGTGGTCGTTTAGTGCATTCTCTAGTTCCTTTCCTAACATAAATAGGTTCAAAAAATTGTGTGTGTAAAGGTGAGTTAGATCTTACCATGAATTCATTTCCAGAGCCTGAGTTGGATTCTTGGACCTGTATCAGTTCTGAAACGACCTTCCTCCTTGAATACACCTGATAACGCTGGTTGGGACATGTGATGACATAGGTTCAGTAGTAGAATTGAGGAAATCAGATGTAATTGGTTCAGAAGGCTCGGTTGTTTGAACACTACGAGCTGGAGCAGGAGGAAGGTCAAGGGTTTTAAGTGGTTCGAAGGACTCATAAGTGCTATCTTCCATCATTGAAATCTCCCCCTGAAGAGAGGACTTGGAGAAAAAAGGTGTATTTTTTGTGAAGGTGACATCTGTAGAGATATAAAATTTCCTAGATGACGGATTGTAACACTTTTATCCCTTTTGAGTAGGTGAGTAACCGAGGAAGACACATTTGATTGATCGGGGGTCTAGTTTGTCTCTATGTTGGTTATGAACATGAACAAAGGCAGTGCATCCAAATACCCTAGGTGTGAGGCCATTTGAGGTTCTGAAATGTGGGTAGAAGCTGTTAAGAATTTCTATGGGGCTTTTGTTGTCTAACACACGTGATGGAAGGCTATTTATCATGTATGTGGCTATAAGAACTGCCTCTTCCCAATTGGATTTAGGAACATTCCCTTGAAATAGTAAGGTTTGGGTGGTGTTGAGTAAGTGCCCATTTTTCCTTTCTGCTACCCCGTTTTGTTGAGGCATGTTAACACATAATGAATCATGGATAATGCCCTGTGGTTGAAAGAAAGGCGACAAAGTCTGGTTGAAGTAGTCTTTGGCATTGTCTGTCCTAAACCTTTTTATTTTAACCCCAAATTGATTTTGAATCATATAGTGAAAATTAGGTATAACAAGCCTAACATCAGATTTTTGTTTAAGAAGAAAGAGCCATGATACGCGAGTACAATCATCAATTAAGGATGCAAACCAACGAGCCCCAGAGACATTAGGCATAGTAGAGGGACCTCGTATGTCACTATGAATCAAATGAAAAGGATGAGAGCTTCTTTTATTGTTAATAGGAAAAGATACTCGAGTATGTTTTGCAAATTCGCAAACATCACAATGAAATTGAGAAATATCTAATCCTTGAAACAAATGAGGAATCATGACCTTTAAAACTTTAAAAGATGGATGACCTAGGCGTAGATGATACAACCAAATGGTATCTTTATTTGAGGAACTGAGAAATGACAAAGATAAGTTGCTCCTAACTCTTTGAGGCAATTCAAGTAGGTAGAGGCCACCCCTTTCCTTAGCAAGTCCAATCTTCCTCTCTGAGACCTGATCCTGAAAAACACAATGAGAAGGAAAGAAAGTAGCATAACATTTAAGATCATGGGTAATCTTTTGAATAGAAAGTAGGCCAGCCGACAATTTTGGAATATGGAGAACCCTTTTTAGAATAAGTGTAGGTGTTATGTATATATCTCTGAAACCTACAATAGTAACCAGAGAGCCATTGGCCACTACAATCTTTTTGTTACTTGGGCATGGGGTATAAGTGTGAAAGAGTTGAGACGTGGGTGTCATATGGTCTGTGGCACCCGAGTCTATTATCCAAGCATTGGAATGAAGATTTTTTGAGGCATTCATGCAAATAGGGACTAAAGGTTTACCTGAAAGAGCCACAGAACAAGTCTTAGAAGGTTTTTCAATAATCCCCAACAAGCTTCTCAGCTTCTTAATTTCTTCACTATTTAATTCCATTGTTCCTGAATTTTCCTCAACTTTGGGCTGATCTACCATATGTGCTTGGGACCTCAACCGTCCCCCACAGTTTCCCCATTCTTGACTTGGTGGTTTATCGTGTATTTTCCAACATGTCTCCTTTGTGTGCCTCGGTTTCTTATAGTGGGTGCACTAGATGTTGTCCTTATTCTCCTTCCCCTGGTTTTCTCTACCAGAATGCTTAGATAGATCACTTTTTCCTTTGTCATGATGATCAGTTTTTGCTAATAAGGCTGACCCATACATGGTTTATGGTTCAAGCACAACACTCCTTCAACTTTCTTCTGCTCGAATCAATGAGATTGTCTCTTCTAGAGATGGACTGTCCTCTTTTCCAAGGATTTGGATCCTAACCTGATCAAATTTAGCATTCAGCCTAACCAAAAAATCATACACGAGGTCTTTTTCAATGAAGTTCTTCAAGATGACAACATCCTCAGGGCATTTCATATCAAAAACTCGATAATGATCGAGTTCTTGCCACAAATTCTACAACAAGTTTACATATTCTGTGACATATTTATCTCCTTGCTTAGCAGCTACAGTTTTAATCTTGATCTCGTACACTTAAGCAACATCACGAGCCTTCGAGTATGTGCGACGAATGTAGTCCCAAATCTCCTTTGCAGTGACAAAAAACAAGCATGTATCACTAATCATGGGATCCATAGAATCCTATAGCCAGGACATTATCATGGAATCCTCCTCATCCAATGCTTCAAACATTGGGTTATCCTTAGTCGGTTCTGTTCCAAGAAGACGACTAAGTCTCCCTTTGCCCTTGAGGTATGTACGGATAAATTGAGACCATTTGAGATAGCTCTTCCCATTAAGCCTATAGGAATCCCGAATATTTTGTAAATCTCCAATTTTTTGAATGGTGCCGAATTCTTCTGGAGGGTTAGATCAAGTGGAGACAGAGGTTTGAGAGGTTGATATGATTAAGAAGAAGATACTGCAGCAATTAAAACTACCCTAATGAGAATCACACAAGAGAGGTAAGGAGTAATGCAGCAATGAAGGTTGTAACACAAAAGAGAAGAAAAAAATAGGGTTTCGGTAGTGCAGCAATGAAGGCTGCTCAAAGGACAAATCCCAGAAAAAGAAGCCCTATGGCTCTGATACCACGTGAGAAAGAATTTTTCTATTTCTCATTTATTGAATAGGAGCAGACAACCATATATAGGACATTACAAGTAGGAATTTAAATCTGGAAAGTTATCTAAAGCTATCTAATGTAATCCCTTAATTAAAGGGATTTCAAACTTATCTTGTCTTATCTATTTACAGCCTATCTATATCTAAGTATAATATATTCACAGCTGTTTAGTATCTCAACAGGTCTTAACTCCAATGACAGAATATTTATGATAAGAGGGTGGTGATTGAATCTCCATCATAAATGTAACCTTCAATAATCATATGTGTAGGCTTACTGGAGCATATATGACATTCAATCTCTGACCACCAATGCAAATGTCTTCTCCTCCATAAACTGTGGTGCGACCAAGAGACCATTGTCCTGTCAGTAATCAGAATTCATCAAGTTTATCAGACCTCATAGATCAATTAGTCCCTACATAAACAAGTTTAAATCATGAAACATCATGATTGCATATAAAATTTCAGGGTCAATTAGAAACTTAACCATCATACTTACTGGCAAGTCTTCGAACATCAATTGTTCATTACAATTTGAATCCAATGGTACTAAAAACACTAGTGTTCAGAGATACCATTCTATAAAAAGTACCCTCATCAAAATAATGAGTCAAAGGATACAATGATAAAGACCTTTACTAATGTAGCGCATGGTGTTCTCATGAGCTAATAAAGTAGCTTCAGGATTGCATTTTTGGATGATAGAAAGACCTGAAACAAATCATGAAATAGGAAATTTTGAGTTTTTTACTAACTTGCATCTTGGCTTTGGATGAATTCAAGGGTCCACTTCAATGGTTAATGAAAAAGAACAATAGATAATAATAATCAAGTAGCAAGAAAAGAGCCAGGGAAATAAAACTAACAGCAAAATTTCAAATTATAAAAATCCTACCTTCAATATGATCGAGATGGTGATGGGTGGCAAAGACAATTAACTTTCTTGGTAAAGCAGCAACGATGTTGAAGAGCTAGTCAAAAAAAAAGAAACAATACAAGTATCAAGTGTTTAAAAAGGAAAAAGGAAAATAGGGAAAGAGGAAAAGAACTTTCTTAACTCATAAGAAATAACCATTTTTATATCTACAATCCAACTATAAACATTGATGGTTGCAAGTAAAAAAAGAAAAGGATATTGATACAAGAGAACCAACTCATAATGATATAAATTTTCTAGATCATAGTTAATTTGAACTCAGATTCATAGCACCAATTCTTGGTTTTCTCCCCCCTCTTCTACTAGAGCAACAATGTAAGTCTATTAAAGGGGGATTGGATTTCCTACACAAATAAATATAATTACAATTTGTATCAATTTCATTGTGTTTTTAACCTTTGGGAGATGCTTGGTATGCTAATTAAAAATGACTGCCTGAATATAATCAAATGTGGTACGTTCTAACAAATATGGTATGTTCAACACTTCTTCAATTAGATAATTTTGACACATCACTTCATAAACCATATGATGTTCTGAATCAGAAAGTAATGACCACACACTTTTCAATTAGAGAAGATGTTTAGAATATAAAATTGCGCAACATTTAAAGATAACATGCTCAGCTCCTCAAAGAGTAAAAATTTAGGCCACATAATGAAATTAATTTGTCAAAGACATCAGAAAGATAGTTGAACATACCTCCTCATGTGAATCAGATCGGCATCCTGGATCCACCACCAATGCATCGCCAAAAGCAACAAAACTATGATTATCATCTATCTTTGAGATATTCTCAGGTGCAAAAATAACCAGGTTTGTTGTATGGAAAGGTTTCTGCGTCCTACTTTTCATAGGCACAACTACAACACCAGGAGGATACTCCTGAAAGTCAGAGCAGATATCCTTTTAATAAATAAGTTAGATGATACAAGTAACTTGCAATGTTTATATCCCAAGGAAAATAACAAAGTCTGAAGGTTTTTAATAAGATTTCAAATTACTAAAGTCTCTGCAAAACTAGCAGGTAATGAAAGAAGCAACCTAGTTTCAATTCCCTCTCTTTACAGACTTTTGGAATTGCATGGAAGGGAAAATCACACTTATTTTTTTGCAAGCAAGGAGGTTTTCCTAGTTAAGTTCACCTTTTGCTACGAAAAAATAGGTGATGCCTTTGGTGTGCACCATTTTTACGCAAGTCAAAAAATTGATTGATCTTCAAAACTCCGAAAATAGGTGATGCCTTTGGTGTACACCATTTTCCTATTTTTTCAAATAAATAGTAAAAATTACTTTCTCGGTAATTATGATTCGGTACAGATTGTTCCACCAACAAACAACATACCTGATAATGCAAGGTGGTGTTGACTTTTTTGTCTGAAGTTTGCCAGTCATTTTCTAGACCAGCAACAACAAAAGGTCCAACACGTTCACTACCAGCTTTCACATGAAGAAGCCAGCTTAGACAATTTTGTACGGACATCCACTTACACTGTTCTGCACATAGTTACGTAGTTCAAAATTAGTTCATATACAGAGCCATTGATGTGTGGAGCCAATGTAAAAGTGTATATGCGAGAGTACAATAAAATTAAATAAATTGATAGCAGGGGCAAGTTTTGATTTATCAGGGTTGCTCAAAAATCAAAACACACGAGAAAATTTGGTTGAAATAGAGATATTCACATCTCTGACCCATCAAAAAGGCAACGTCAAGATATCTAGATCCATAAATCAAGAAGTTATACGGATAATAGAGATTGTCAAGTTTTGCTCTACGCTTACTGTAAAGCCGATATGTAGAGAAAACTTAGCAAGACATTAGAGCTCAGTTTGCATTTCAGCGTAAGACAAACGCAGACAACTCAGATGGTTACCAAGACAATCGCTTCCAAAATCCAAAAATTAATAAAAAAACAAAATCATTCAAAAATGTCCAAAAAAATTTGATTCAAAAGTATGATCAAACCTGTTAGATTTTGATTCCGGGAAGTCAAATTTCCCGTCAAGAACACTGTACATAACGGCAAACCAGGTCCAAACTCAGCTTCCTCCACCAACTTCAAAAATCTCCAATTTCCACATTCATGTACATTATACCCTACCTGTCCCAACACCTACAACGAAACTATTAAAATTAAATTCAGAAGCCAATGATTCTAATAGAAATTTTCCAAAAAAGTAAAGAATACCATGCTCAAAGCAGACATAATATCGAATTTCCTCAAGTCAATCTTCTCGAGACTCGAATCCCAGTCTTCGACGACAACCCCAAGCTCCAATTTTTCGTCTGATGGATTAAGATTAGTCGATGGTAAGTCCCAGAGATCAGAATCAACGCAGGAATCGTACTCTTCTTCACCGAACTTTGGAGGCGGGTTTTGTTTCAGAAGGATGAACCTGGCGCCGTCTCTGATAATCAAAGCGAGATTGCAGGTGGCCATCTGTGGAAAAAGAATTGCTTCAAAATGGAAGAACTAAGTGATACTAATGGAGAATGGAGGGGCAGCCCTTCTCAAGGAAGACCGTTGATGGTTGAATGGTTGAACTAATGAATAGCGAAACAGCCGCCGTTTCGACAAGCTTGACGGCTCATCCCAGCAGTGCTTACTGCATGTTTGGTTAGTAGTAAAATGGAATGATTATTATTTTGAATGATTTATTCCTAATAATTTTTACAGCAATACGAGGTAAACTAAAATATATATTTAAAATGACAAATAATAATTAATAAAAGGATTAAAATATCTATTATAGTCTTATTCTTCTTCTTCTTATTAATTAATTTTATTATTATTACTATTATTATTAATTTATTATTATTATTATTAATGTTCTTATTCTTATTAGTATTATTAATTTATTTTATTATTATTACTATTATTATTAATTTTCTTATTACTATTATTATTATTAATTTATTATTATTATTATTGTTATTATTATTATTGCTATTGTTATTGTTGCATAGTTAATGCGTTGTATATGTTGGCTACTAGGTTTTGTTATCTATTGTTTGACTTATGACAGCATTCATTATATAGTCTCAGTTACAGTATAAAATAACATTGGAATGATATTGAAAATAAACTTAACCTAAGGCTTTAAATGAGTAAAAAGTTATTTAGTTGAACAAAACATAAGTTTCAGCCTTATTTTAAATAACTATACAAAATATTTAAACTTCAGCATTATCTTCAATGTGTGGCAAGAAACCTTCTCACTCCACCAAATCTTTGAGAAGGCATAAGATTGAAAAATATAAGCATTTGTCCAGGATAATCAGGAATTTCGCCTAAAGTAGTATCCCTTTTATCATTTGTCAATCCATATATCTCACCCAATGCACCATCTAACTCTTCAACTCTTTATTGAATAATCCTTTCAGTCCTAATACTCTTACACAATTCTTTTCCCACCTCTTTTATGTTATCATCCGACAACCTAGCAGTAACAATAATTGAATCTGCATGGCTTGGTTCTCCGGTATCATTATTCTTTTTTCTCCTCTTTGTTGAAATATTTTCAACTTGTCTTTCAATAGTTGATGCTTGAGGTTGGGTAAAGGATGCATCCATGTCATACGAAACATGCTCAACTTCATATTCATCTTCACCACCTTTATTTATCCCACCTAGACCTTCTTGCCTTTCCATTTCTTTAAGAATATCCGCAGTAGTTTGAAAGTCATTTCTAATTGCACTATTTTCTCCATAGATCCCAATAAACTCATTATAGAAAGGAAAACTCTTCTTTTGAAATTGAGCAGCATTTTTGTGACTCTAACAAGATGAAAAAAAATATTAATAATTTATATAAATGACAAGAAAGTAGTTAAAGAAAATACTTAAAACAAGTTAAAAGTTCAATACTTACACTTAAGTAAGACTCCCATACATGATTGTCAATAGTGACGATCTTCCTTTCGTTATCTCATCCAAATCTACTAGTATCTTTCCTTACCATATCATATACAATGCTTCACTCTTTCTTTAAAGTCTTAATCCTAAACTCTGTATGAGGTCTAGCTTTTAAATTTGAATTAGGGAGTTTTGTTGATACCAATATTTCTAATTCATTCAGATAGCCATCTTTAAATCCAATATCAACATTGTATATTCCCACATTATGCAAATCAACCATGCAAGAAACTAGCACAACATCCTCTTCATAGTTCCACTTTCTTTTTGTTCCTTTTAAAATTTGAAAATCAGTAGTTGACAGAGAATTCCTTGACATGCTTATCTAGCAAATTAAAGCAATATTGACAAATAAAAAATAATCATGATAATAAAGGAAAAATAAAAACATTCATAAAATTTTTCACTTTGTTAATATTAAGCATCAACAACTTATGAGAACAACACAATCTACAATAACAACTTACAATATAAACAAAAAAGAGTACAACAACTTGCAGAAATAATAGTATAAAACCCCTTAACACTAAAACATAATAGAACACCTAAAAAATTTCAGTTTTCATTTTGCCTAAATGTTCTCCATTGATTGAACATTTCGCGTGCCATTTCAATTCTCCAATTTATCTAAGCATTAGTTGGGTAAATAGTATTTATAGAATCCTCCTCAATAACTGGACTTGTGTGAAAATAATCTCTTAAATCACTCTCTATTGGATCAAAACTCATCTCCTACCTAATAAAATTATGAAGCAAACAACAAGCTATAATAATTCAATTGTGTGTTTTTATTGGATAAAATGGTGGACTCCTAAGAATGGCCCACTTAATTTTTAGTAACCCAAAAACACCTCTCAATTACATTACATGCAGCTGCATGTTTCATATTAAAATATTAAAAAATTCCTCTAGAGTTCTTGGCTGGTAACTTTGATGTCATTAATTCAATTGGTACATTTGACCTCTAAATGGTGCAAGGAAGCCCTCACAATTTGTATAACCTGCATCGACTAGGTAATAGCAACCTAGATAAAAAACATTATATAAGTTATTTAATTTACATTATCTTATATACAAAATTTCAAACAACCTTCCTATATTATATGGGAAAGCTTACCATAAGGCACTTTTAGTCCATGTCTCCTATTAATTGCATCCCGAAGAACTCGACCATTAGCTACTGACCCTCCCAAACTAGGAAGAACATAAACAAATTGAATATCAGATGTACACACACCTAACATATTTGTTACAATGTTGCTCTTACGAGTTTGAAATACGAACTTATCATTAATTGGCACATTAACCCTAATATATGTCCCATCTAGAGCACCTAAGCAATTCTATAATTCTAATGAAATAAACAATAATAAGGAACCTTATTCACATACACTATATTTTCTTATAAAAGTAATAGGGTGATTATCTACCTTAAACCATTTCAACCAATGGTCCAAAGAGTTATTGGTATGGGCTCAGGTTTTCTAAACAAAAGATCTTGCAAAATGCATCACTGCATTTCAAACATTATGAAAACACCGATTAATTGTCTCACCTGACCTTCTAAAATTTCTCCTAATAACACAATTTTTAACATGATGAGCAATAATATGGAAGAAATTTTCTACTTGTTCATCAATAAGCAAGTTTTTTTTTACTTGAATCCTCCTATACTTTCTAGCACTTCACATAGTTTAAAAAATTCTTGCCTATTCATCCTAACCATTGAAATACATGACTTATCATTGTCATGCACAATTTGCCTCACATAATCTCAATTTGCATAAAAATCAAGAAAATAGCATCTAACCCTTGGCCTATAACTATATAAAGATGCATTTGATGCCAATAAACTCAATAGCCAACTAACAACATTACACATCTCCAACCATACAGTCAAGATAGTCACAAGCCTTTTTCTTCTTTCGGCATTTCTACTCAAACTCAAACGAGTTACGACTACAAGAAATAAATTTTCTAATGTATTTATATAAATTTGTTTAAAAAAGGTATAATGTAAGATAACAACCATGAAATAATTCAAATAGTTGATGGCATAAAGTAGTGTAAGAGAGAAAAGTTACTCATACTCATTGATGCTCCACTGTTATAACATAAAGCTCGTAAAACTCAACTTGAGAACCAATGAAAGTTTTCCAATGACACTTAAACCTGGCTATAAGGCATAAGAACCATATACTAGCAAATGAAACTAAAAAGGGAATGAAACATTTTCAAGGAAAATGGAAAAGAGAAAAAAAGAATCACACGATGGAAAGAAAATCAAAAGCATAATAAGCATAATGACCCTAGTGGCTAAGGATAAGGAAGTACATTTTTCTAGGCCTAGAAATGACCTTGGTTGTGCCATTTCATCAACAAGTAGTAAACTACCAAAGCATTCAATTTCTCTAACAAGTACTATGCAGAGATGATCATTTTCCAACAAAGAGATGCACCCTAAAAATACTTAGCTAACTATATATAGACTTTTTAGACATATGAGCTAGACTTCATAAAGTTAAAAGTCCAAAAACAAAACCTACATAACTCCTAGGTTAAATAAGTCATAATTGTATGTTAACACTCACACCAATATAACCAATACATAAATGACACCTAAAACTTTGTTTAATCCTAACAATTTTGATGGTGTGAGCTATGATGCTGTGGGGTTGGCATCTCTTAAAGAAGCTGGTTCACGGCAATTTGACATTAAAAGGTTCGTTTCCTTTTGCCACTTGCAATTCTTTCATATTCATTTATTTATTTGTTTTGGCTTTGGCCACCTATTGATTTCGATTCATGTTTTGTAGGGTTATCAATTCTGGACTCGAGCTAACAGGAATGGAGATTTCCAAATTAAATTTCAATCCATTGTTTCAAAAACATAACACTTGTCGTTCCCTAATCTTCTTCACTAGTAATTTCAGAGGGAACAGCCATGCCATTTTCAATGAAGAGAGAAATCAAACCTAATCCCTCACCCAATCAAAACCCATCAACAACACTCAAACATAACTCCATTCTACAACTTTATCATCCTATAGCAATCTTAGAAAAACGAAAATGATAAACAGAGGAATATTGAGGTAAAGAGAGTGTATTTTTACGTACTGTGAGAGAGTTGGCCGATGTCGAGATACCTGTTGGAATGGGAACTAATAGGATTTGAAATCCTATTTTTGGTGTTGAACAAGAAAAAGGTTCAAAATTAACCTCAACAAAAGTGGCAACAATTGAAGAGAAGGAAATCAACTTGTTAGGAAAGAACAGGAATAACTTAAACTAAAAAAGAGGGGCAGACGGTAGAAGGATGGGTTACCTTGAAGGGAGAGTGAAGTTTTAGGAGTAGAGAATCGCGAGATAGAGAGAGTGAAAATGAACAAGTTTCTGGAGAGTGAAGTGAAAATGAAGAAGTTTTTGGAGAACTGAAAATGGGTTTACATTACAAGCGGGAGTGAAGGATAATTTTTTCCTAAACATATGACTTATTCCAGACGTGCTCGAAATAGATAAAAATAACCGGGAGATTGACTTTAGTTATTCTGTATATTTTTTCTAGCTAAACAAAGACATAACTAATTTTTAAGAATAAATCAACAATAGAATTCTTATTTCAGTGAACCAAACAGGCAGTTAATGACACGTTTCACATATTTCAAAGCTTACATGAAGAGGCTTGACTTAAAAAGTTTTTTAGAATTCTCCTCCAAATTTTAGAAGAGAAAAAGAAGACTTTAGAAAATTTTAAAATATAATGGAGCCTTATGAAAGACCCTGAAAGCTTTTAGAATATGGTGAAACATTATAGAAGACCCTAAAAGCTTTTGAAATATGGGTGAATCTTATGGAAGCTTATGGAAAGTTATGGAATATGGTAAAACCTTATCAAATATTATGGAAGAATATAGAATGTTGAAAATAATGTAAGATATATGTAAAATACTATAGAATATTCTAGAGATTCAACATAAGTCATTAGATCAAATAGATCACAACTATCTATTTAGGAGATGTGTAACATCCCATTACTTGTGGGAAGGTTAGAATAGTAAATATGAGTGTTCAATGAGAGATAAGAAATGCATTTTCATGTTCATGCACAATATGACATGCTCATATATGTAAATAGTGAAATTTTGCACATGAATATGTCTGTACATGCATTCATTGACATTTCGGGTATAATTGTTTCTAAATGTGATTTCTATTGAGAATTGTGGTTTTATGTGTTGAAAAATTGATTCGGAGAGTATAATTGCTGATTTAGAGTTTTTGAAACTTTTGGATAAATTTTTGGAAATTGTTGGGTATTTTTGGACTAGGAAAATTGTTGGACCCCAAGTCGCTTTAAGCATATTTTATTTTTATTTAGTTTGAGGTGTAGGTTAATAAGTCCAAAAATTTGGGAATTTTTAGTGCTTAAGTCAAAATTTTAAATTGAAGGAATTAGAGTGTTTTTGTTAATAAGGTGTTAGATTTTAAAAGAATAAAATAGGGTTAGGATAAATTAGGAAGTGTATATATATTTTTATAAGGTTTAAGATAAAGAATGTGGGCTTTTAGCCTTTAAGTTATCTTTGAAATGAAGAAGAATGGCATAAGTTTTTTTAATGTAGGACCCCAGGACCCACCCCCATCACACCAGGTATTGTCCTCTTTGGTTGGGTGGAGCCACGGCTCGAACACCCAACCTCAAGGTTTT
>JANKOE010000003.1:30840401-30865300 GCA_026284465.1 Erythroxylum citrifolium
AGCTGCATCACCTCCAAGGCTGTCTTCTGTGGCCGCTTACTGGTGGCGAACTGGTTCAGGAATAATAATCTGAAATCTTCAAAGCATGTGATGCAGCTGGGGGGCAAGCTGTTGAACCATCGCCGAGCTCCCTCTTGGAATGCCGTGCAGAAAGCCTTGCACTGGATGGCGTCCGGAACACAATGCAGACTCATCATGGACTGGAAGTGCTGAAGATAGTCCAGGGGGTCGGTCTTTTCGGTGTATTTCTCAGGGGTCGGTATTTTGGTGCTGGGCGCCGGGAGGCTATCCAAGATTTCTGGAACAAAGGGAGAGCTGTACTGTGCCGTAGGGCGATCGGGACGGAAACTCATAGCTGCGTTGATCCGATCGTCCGCGATATTCCCTAGGGCTTCAGTGGGGTGGTAGCCAGTCGTCACGCTAGCCTGTCGTGCAGCTGGCCGTGCGGACGGCTGATGCTGTGCTGGTTGAGACTGCAAAAACTGGCGAATCAACAGATCAGCCGCTTCCTCAATCTGCTGTCGAGTGAGGGTGGTGTGCATAGGTGGGATGGGATCTGCGTCCGATCGATGTTGGAGATTCGGGCGCACGTTGGGTGCAGTATTATCCTCCAAAGCTACGCTCTGCTCTTCTTGTTCTAAGGTCTGGGGCTGCGGTTGAGCATTCGGGTCTGACGACTCCGTGTGAGAAACATGGGGTGCAGGCGGCAGAGTTGCAGGTAGCCGTGAACCCATTCGCTGTAACGCCAGAGCTGCAACTGCGGCTACATTAGGGTTTGTTGCCGCCGCCTGGCTGATCTGCGTGTTTCTAGACGTGGTGCCCTGATGTCGGGCCCCACGGTGGGCGCCAATTGGTTCAGCCGGATTCTGACTGAACGGAACGTTGCCGTTTGGATCCATGCGTGGATTGCTTTCTGTATTGGTCTCGACGCTGAGATCCCTGCAAAACAAAGAAGGCACGTCGGGGGTTGTGGCCCGATTAGCCCCTCCGACGCTCAAGTTAGTCTTTTGGTGAAGGTGAGGCTGCTGAATGCAGAGAAAACTAGGTTATGATTGTGCGTACCTCTATCTTGATGAAATTATACCTTATATATGCGTGGGACGCTAGGGTTAGGTTTTCACGTAGACTCCTCTCTCTGCATGGAACGTTTTCTCCTGCTAATGGGCTATGGAGAATATGGATCGGGCTTGGGCTTGACATCTTTGATGAATGGACCGATCGGCCCTCGGGTCGTTGAGACTGAGTCCGGGCCAGATACGACCGACCCGACCAATAATCATGGAGATTTGTATTCATGACCTTTTTTTACTGTGAATTGGAAGTGATTTTGATTATGATGTTGCTCAATGTTTAGTTTCGCTTATTTCCTTCTTCAAGTTCAGGGTATCTACTATCTCTTAGCATAGACCAATCCACTAAACTAATTGAACCAGAGCCACGCAATTAAATTCGCTTATTTCCATGCTCGTATCTCGACAACCCAGTCTCCGGCAGTCTCAGCCGCTAAAATCGTTCTCTAACTTGCTAGGCACATTCACTTCTCCTCATGTACTCCGATTTAGCACCAAAAAGAGGCAAAAGTTGCCATCTTTATCAGTAGCTACTAGTACTTTAGCTTCATTGCAAGCTCTCATCTTTGACTGTGACGGCATGATTATAAAGTCTGAGCACCTCCACCGCCGGGCTTCCAAAACAGAGGTGCGGCGTTTCAATGGAGGCTTCCAAACGCAGCATTTCAGACTTTCAAACGTTTAAATGGACGTGGAACAATCCACATCATCAATATAGGTCCACTTTTAATAATTTTTTTAAAAAAATTTACACATCAGAAAGAAAAATAAATTGTTTTACAAAAGTCAAATTTTGTCAAAATTTTCATTTAATCAAGATTTGATTTAAACATCCTTCAAACGTTAAGGTTTAGGTTGAACATTTTAAAATATTAAGGTCTAATTTAAATTTTAATATAAATATTAAAGTCTAAATTGCTCTTTTATATTAGTGTAAATATTAAGGGGATGCTTTACTCAATTGGTTTATATTCTGATCGTAAATGATGGGGTTTAAAATAAAAAATTTCCAGAAGCTAATCACAAGTACGGATTCCAAAGCATAGTGTTGACAGTTAGACGCGTAAAAAATTCAAAATTAACGAGAAAAGTCAAGAGCAGGAACAAATGAGACATGGAAGTGTTAATAAATAAATATACGAAAGCAAGAAACCTTAAACACAAGACAATATTGTATGTTTATATCCTATTCTAATGTTTTTCTAAGAGTTCCTTAACATAATCAGTCGCAGCTCTCTTCCTTCCTTCATCTATTCGATTACATGTACAATTCCTACTTAACAAATAACAAACCCCGTAATAAGGTATTCACATCAATCCCCTCCTTTTGGAATCTTTGTTTATGACAATATTTTGTCGGGATTTCTTCTTTATTTGTATATATTTCTTTTGTATTATTTGAAATTTCTTCGCATTTTCCCGAGAAACAAAGGAAAGGGATCCCAAAAATAGCTCTGAGCTGCGTGTAAATCAGTTGACTGTTAATCATTCTTCATCAAATTCCAAATCTTGTTTCTTCAATCGGGTTCGTTCAAGCTCTGAACTTTGTTTGCGAAAGTGTTCAAGGTTCTTCAGATTCAAGGTCGTACAAAGATCTCTAAATAAAGAGTAATTTCAAAAAGAAGTAAAACAAGAACAAGAGTTTGTGAGAAAAGAAAGGATTTTGAAGAGATAGAGGGCTTATTGCCGAGAGGTGGTGATGGCTTCGAAGAAGGCGGAAAGTACGTCAGCTCCAACAATTCGAAGAGACCCATACGAGGTGTTGTCTGTGTCAAGAGATTCTACCGATCAAGAGATTAAAACGGCTTACAGAAAGCTTGCGCTTAAGTAAGTATTGTTTAATTCTCTTTTTTGAGTTATTCTACGGAACTTAAAGTTGTTTGAATTTGAATCAAGGTTGGGAATTTGGTTTGTTGTAGTGGCTTTTTGAGTTAGTGGGCAGTATTCATTTTGGTTGTTAGCAGATTAACTTGCTCCTTTTTAGCATAATTTGGGCACCTGAGTTTGATTTCAACATTTTTTCTTGCAGCACCCTTATAAGTTTGGATGAATGGTCATTGAGTCAGAAATTGAATTTTTTTTTTGAGAAACAGAAATTGAATTTTGCTGCTAGGATTTCATGTTGTTAATTAAGGCATGCTTTTCCTATGGATAAGAACATTGACTTATTTTCTTTGATAGACTTCACCAACACGCCCAAACTAACAATTTGAGATCTTTATTGCGAATACATACGGGTGCAATAAGTTTTATAAACCCTTGACCGTGTTTGTATAGATTAATTTACAACAGGAAAGGAATAGAGGAATATGCAAGAAATTTACTCTTTTGATTTCTTCTAGAGGAATGGACAGAGGAGGTGCTTTAAAAAAGAAAATTTGCTGTAAGTTTCTGCTCATATTTTTTATCTTCTGACAGAAACTCCAGTTTATTGCCAATTGCTTCATTCCAAATGAACTATATGACCTCTCCTATATTCGTTAGTGTATGCGTCTCTCCTGTGAGAGTTGTGTAGTTTGACCTTAGAAGTTGGACATCCTTGAGGTCTTCACTCTCCTGTCAGAATAACTACCCATTTGGATTCTAAACCCCTTATCTTGACATGATAACACCAAGTAAATATTATTGTTATTTTGGACAGGCACTAAACTTTATGTGTTTGCAATCACTTCGGTAGTCATTTTCCCCTCATTTAGGTGATGTGCATTGAAATAATAGTAGAAGTTTATTAGAACCATTTCATAGAAGATCCTCTTTATTGTTCTATCAATCATGGTAAAGAACTTGCCCATGTTAATATTCTATTGTTCTAAAAATGTCTCCTCTTCACTGTTTTAGCCTCTTTGTCTTTTCCTTTTCCTTTTTGAATGTATATTTGTTCATCATGATGTTGCTGGTGGTGCCCGTCTTAATTTTTGTCCTTAGACTTGACCTTTAAATTGAGGGTAGGTACCATCCAGACAAGAATACCAACAGTCCTGAAGCCTCAGAGCTTTTCAAAGAGGTTGCATATTCCTACAGTATCCTATCTGATCCAGAAAAGAGGCGGCAGTATGATAGTGCAGGATTTGAGGTACTAATGCTACATTTTCTTTTCCTTTTGTGTTTTTTCTTTTAGTTTGATGTGGTGGACTTCCCAGATGTGTTGAAAAAATTATCTTCGACTTTTATGATACTTGAGGTGGCCCTTTGTAATATCTTTAATCCTATTATGTTTTATGCTATCAAATGAGATCATGACAAACTTGATCCTGACAATCTTAGAAGAGAACTCAATCAGCTTCGTGACTGCCCAAGTTCGTATGAACCTTACTAATTCTTCAGAGCTCTTGAACTGAATGCAATCAATATAATTTTCTTTTAAATGAAAAAAGTTATTGAATATCTTGGAATTAATCTGCTACCATAATGAAAATATTAGAAACTACTTTTGATTATTCTTTTTTCTAGTATTTATAGAACTCCAGTTTGAGTAGGTTTTTATATGCTCTTGCATATATAAGTCATAAAGATTTTCAAGATTATGGTGACTTTATTTTCCCTGTACATTTTTTGTCATATAAAGTGAAGACTCTGAAATTCCAAGCAGCTTTTCATTTATTATACATTGTGATCGAGTGCAAATGGATTTAAATTTGTGTATAACATCATATTAGTGAGGTGATAACTTTGGATAATTCTTTCCTTTTGTCATGTTTGCATTAAAGTTATTTTCTGTTTACTAATGTAGAATCATATAAATTATGATCAGGCTCTTGATGCTGAAAGCATGGATATGGAAATTGATTTATCTAATCTGGGAACTGTTAATACAGTCTTTGCTGCATTATTCAGGTGATTTTGAACCAGAAACATTTGATGGTTGTGTTATATGAAGCTTTTTATTAAGTCTGATTCCTTTTTCTTTTAAACAGTAAGCTTGGTGTCCCCATCAAAACGACAATCTCTGCCAATGTTCTTGAAGAAGCACTGCATGGAACTGTCACTGTTAGGCCTCTTCCTGTTGGAACGTCAATCAGTGGAAAGGTTCTTAGTCTTTTTAGTCTTTTTCATGAATGATAAAGCTATTTTCTTTTACACCTGCTGCTTATTTTGTGTTTCCATGCAGGTGGAGAAACAGTGTGCACATTTCTTTGGTGTCACTATAAATGAACAACAAGCTGAATCAGGGATTGTTGTGAGAGTAACTTCAAATGCACAAAGCAAATTTAAGGTTCCAATTATTTGTGCTATGTTCCGCTTCTTTTCCCTACACAAGTGTTTATCTGTTCCCTAAGCTTAATTTCTTCTATAAAATTGTTGAAGCATTTTATTGGACGTGTGTAATTTTCAGCTACTTTATTTTGAGCAAGATGCAAATGCTGGCTATGGATTAGTATTACAGGTATTCTCCCTTTTTCTCCAATTTTTAGTGTATTTGTATCTATTTTTCTATGTCAAAGTCTCGTTTCTGCTTTCTATTTTTTTTAACTGGAATTGACCACTTGTAGATGCAATTTATTTGCATTTCATTTTATATCAATCAAGCTACTAGGCAATTCCATGCTATTAAAGTTAATATATTCGCGTGAGTGTAGACTATGAATTTATAGTGTATACTGTATGTTTGTACTACCTAAGAAATAATATATTTAACACTGGTAATTCATATTTCATGATTCACAAATAAATGCTGATTTCAAACCTCAATTATAAAGTCATCTTTTGTATATCCTCTGCAGGAAAATCTAGATTAGTGGGGGGATACGGAAACTCTCTATCATTAAAAAAATTGAACACGAGCATTTTCTATTGTAGAAAAGGGAAATCTAAATGTTATATGAAAACTATGAATTAGATCAATGAAATAAAAGTAAGGAAACATTCTTTCAGTGGTTTCAAGGAATAGTACAATTAGATCAATGAAATAAAAGTACGGAAACATTCTTTCAGTGGTTTTGAGGAATAGTCTTAGTAAGAAAAGATAGTGTCGTTGAAATCCTTGTTGGCCCTTCATAGGAGACCTATATCATTGGATAATACAGGCCCAAGTGCGAAAAAGTAATATGTTGTTACCTCTGCAGGAAGCTAGTGAGAAGACAGGCAAGGCGACATCTGCAGGGATGTATTTTCTACATTTTCAAGTGTATAGGATGGACTTAACAGTGAATGCGGTGTGAATCTCTTCCAATTTGCTAATTATCTTCTAGCATTTAAGGATTTTTCTATTTATCTTCTTTCCGTTCTTGATACCATTGTACACTTTGTGAGCAGTTGGCGATGGCTAAAGATCCTGATGCTGCATTCTTTAAAAGGTTGGAAGGACTTCAACCATGTGAAGTTTCTGAACTAAAAGCTGGCACTCATATATTTGCTGTCTATGGTGTGAACAATAATTTTTTTTTGGGCATCATCTTAATCAATTATTTTCCAGATTTCTATGTTGTTTGACTTTTGCTGTAATTTTTCAGGAGATAACTTTTTTAAGACTGCCACCTACACAATTGAAGCACTATGTGCAGACACATATGAACAAACCTCTGAGAACCTCAAGGAGATAGAAGCTCAAATTCTGAGAAAAAGAAACGAACTACGCCAATTTGAGACAGAATACAGAAACGTAGATTATCTAGTTTCTACAAGCTTTGTTTTTAATGCTTGTTCTTTTAATTAATTGGAGTTTCTTTTGTAGGCTTTGGCACGCTTCCAAGAAGTAACTAATAGATACAGCCAGGAAAAGCAATCTGTATGTTTCAAGCCCAGATTTACTCTTTCCGTGTTTTATTTATTGGCATTTCCAGGATATACAAACGCGTAAAATTTAATCTGGATATGCACACGTATGCTGTTTCATGTCTGCATTTCAACATTTTTATTTTCAATCCCAAAACTTCTAAAATTTTCTGGTCTTAATTTTTTGTGTGAAATTAATAATGTTTTGCTGAATGCAGGGGTCTTGGCCAGTTTAATCCAAGTTAAAATTGCTAACATTGTTGATTGTTTAAAGGCTGTTCTTCTTGGTAAACGATTTTGCTTGAACTCCTGTTCAGGTGGATGAGCTGCTTAAACAGCGTGATAGTATACATGCTTCATTCACTGTAGCCAGGACGCTTGGTACTCATAGCAATGGAAGTACAAGCAAAGTTCTTGGTGAAGATTCAAAAGCTGAGAGTCCTTTGGAAGATGGAAACTCGGATGGAAAGGATAAAGCAGGCAAAAAGAAGTGGTTCAACTTGAACATTAAAGGATCTGAGAAAAAGTTATGAATAGGTTTAGATGATTTTGCATGAATTGATACATTCATATAGATATTTAATTATTGTATTGAAATCCTTAAGCAATGTTTATATTTTATCTTCTTCTTTTTTCCCCCTCTAAGATTTTCTCACGGTGGTTTAGTATTTGTATCTTAATACATGCTACTGTAAGAAACTTCAATGTTTTGAAGGAATGCGTATTTATGATATTCCCATTCATATTTCTGCGGTGACTCTTCAATTGTGAACTTGAACTTAGTCTCTTGAATTGTGAACTTGAACATAGTCTCTTCATTTGTGAACTTGAACGTACGTTCAATATTACACATGCTTTACGTTTAAAATTAAACTGAATCGACATGACCAAGTGAGATAAAGATGAAAATTAGGCCTAAGAGGGATTCAACCGAGCCCACCCAGTCTTACCTAAAGTCGAAGCACAAAACCTGAGATTATCATGTTTGGGCCTATTTTTTTTTTTAATTTTGGTTTTGAGCTTATAAATTCTGATATATTTACCTAGAAGTTTGATGATTTTAGAGCTTGATCATACTTTGGATTAATATCATGTCTATTTTAAAATTTTCGAATTAGATTTAAGTCAAATTAATGTACCTAATACACAAGACTCCCTACTTTACAAAATCTAGGAGGGTCATAACGTATGTAACTTTTTTATTGTATTTTTACAAAAAAAAAACTATACCCGTCATTTGAACTTATATCCATAGCAAAGGGGTGATTTTACCGATTACTCCGACACTCACTCTCTTTAAGCCAATCCATTATTATGTAAAACCAAATCAATCATTCCTTATATATTTGTTTTTAATCAAACTTTCAATTGGTTCAAGTTTATTTGAAATCTTGTAAGCCAAGGTTCAGACTAATCCATTACCACACGTAACCATGACGATCCTTTCTTAAAATTTCTATCACGTTTTTATATACATAAACATATTAAGGGAAAAGATTGGAATAAAGTATAACATTATGGAGTTTATTAGCAAACAAATGTTTATGATACAATACTAATTTTTTAATTAAAAAATTAAAATTTAAAGTATATTATTCACCAATAAACAAGATATGGGACACAAATTAAATCTGTAGAAAAAAAACTTTTCCAAATAAGGTAAACTTTTAAAAAACTTTAATTGTTTGGATTAATAAAATTTAACATATGTTTTCTTGAGTTATACCAAAAAAAAATTTATATTCATTGATATTAATCAATATTAGAAATTGGATATCTTAATTATGAAATATTATAAAGATTAGCATTTTTATTAAGAACACTTCTTTTTTTCAAAAGTATATTATCTAAAGGCAAAATACTAATAGGGTAATTTCTCTTAAGGATGTTTTAGGGAATCAAATACACCCCACAAGTTTTGCTTTAGGAAGCTTACAATTACTTTGCTTAATCTCTTGGTGCCTTACTAACTCCTTTTCTTGATTTCACATTATTTAGTCTATAGTCAATCAACAAATTTCTAATCTTGATGTCGATCTCCTAGCTAAGCCTTTTTCTATCAGGAAAGTAGATGATGCCTTTTTTACACTCAATCCTAATAAAACTCCTGACCTGATGAGATGAATATATTTTTCTTTAAAAAATCTTAGCCTTTGATCCAGAATATAGTGATAGAAGTTGAATTAGAGTTCTTTGAACATGGTAAAATGTTGAAGGAAGTTCACAAAATATTGGTTTGCCTTATTCCTAAGACTCAATCCCCTAGATCATTGAAAGAATACAGGCCTATGTCACATCACAATAAAATTTATAAAGTCACGCCCAAGTTGATCATAAATAGGCTTAAAGTTATGTTTGCTCATATCATTGATTCTTTTCACGGTGCTTTTATAAAGACAAGGCTGATTAGGGATAACATTCTTCTGCTCAAAAATTATTCAAGGGGCACTCTAGGAAGCATGCTTCTAAGAATTGTGCCCTTAAAATCAATCTACATAAGGCATATAACTCAATAGATCGACTTAAAAGTTTTCAAAAGTTTTTGTTGGTTGCGTAAAGCAATGCATAACTTTTGCGTCATATAATGTCTTAATGAATGGAGAACCTATAAGACTTTTTAAGGCAGTAAGATGGTTGAGGTAATAAGATCCATTATATCCTTACCTCTTTGTCATAAGAAAGGAAGTGTTATTAAGAAAAGAATCCAAGTGTAAAAAGCTAAAAGGATTGCTTGCTTGTTGTTCGTGAATCGTGGATGATATATCCTCTTATCAAGAGTTAATGAAAACTCACTTAGTGGTTTTTTAATAACAATGAACTAATTCAAACATCTTTCAGGATTGGTCATCAGAAAGGCAAAGAGTAAGCTAATCATATCTCTGATTGCTTAACATTTAGTAGGGTTGGTTCTCTTCCATCTCAGGATTGAAAACCATGAAACCCCTAATCACATAATTAGGCATCCCCTTTTCATTTAAAAGAACCTTTTTTACCAATTATTTTCATCTTATAGAGAAGTTATAAAGGAGGTTCCTAAGTTGGAGTAACAAAAGCCTTTTTAGGTAAGTCTTAGTTTATCAATTATGTCATTAATAATCTCCATGTGCATTTGTCATCACATCTTATGATTCCCATTGGCATGATCAAGATTATTGAGAGGATTATCAGAAGATTTATTTGGCTAGGAGATATTAATAATGTTATTAAGGTTAAATGGAAAGAGCTTTGTCTCCCTAAAGATGAAGGTAGATTAGGCATAGTCCCTATTAGATTAACTAATAACGTGTGTTTGATTAAGAGGATTTGGAGGTTACTTCATGCAAATAGGCACTTTAATTACGATAAGTGGCTTCTTTTCTTTTCTTTTTTTTACTTGAGAAATGACAATTTCTAGACTTTCCTTCCTTAAACTAATGCATTATGGACTATAATATAAATGTTTAAACTTAGAGAAACAAGTTACTGGGTGATCAAACATTCAATTGGGAATGGTGAAGCTACTAATTTCTAGCATAATCAATGGCTCAATTCTGGTCCTATTAGAGATATTCTAGAACTTAATAAGCTGCATAATTTGATCCCAAAAACTACTCTAATTAGGGAAGTGCTAAGAGAAAGAGCATTTTGCATTCATCCCCTCCCTAAAAGTTCCCTTATAAACTTGACATTAGACACTGAACTTTGTATTGATAGGAAGGATAATGTTTTGTGGAGCAGGAATATAGATAGTCAATTCTCCAATGATTCTTGTAAGTTATTGTTAAAAATCCTAGCCCCAAAAGTTAAATGGCTCATATTAGTTTAGCTTGCTTAAGCAAATCTTAGACCAACTTTTACTCTATGACTTACTTTTAAAGGGATACTAATTAACCACATTCGATTGGTTAAGTAGAATTATAAGCATTCCTAGCACTTGTTCTCTCAATAATATGGAGGAATAAAATATGGACAATTTATTTTTCAATTATCGTTATGTTGATTACATATGGAGGGAAGTACTTCAACTTGGCAACATGTTAACTCCTCCTTTTACATGGAGAGAAATAGTTGATTGGTCATACTAGAACCATAAGGGGAAAGCATTGTCTTTAAAATGTCCTTAGGGAATGTCATATATCTTTTGTGGAAAGAGTTGAATATGAGAGCTTTCCAAAAGCAAGCAAAGCATAAATCAATTTTATTACAAGAATTGATTAATTTTATAAGGGAACAAATGATAACTCAGAGGCTTCATTTCATTTGCAACTATTATATAACCACAACTTAGAGATTATATTAATTTTCTAGTCTAAATTACTACATTTACCTTTAGTAACTTAAGGACCTTTTCTAATTGAACCTGTTTCGATTAGATAAAGCTGTATAAATCCTCTTTACTAAGATGGTCTTGTCAATTAATTGACAGTTATTACTCCAGCAATGTCTTTAAAAGAGTTCTCTTCGTAATATCTCATAGAGTAACTTATGATGGTTGATTTGCTTAAATCTAAACAATGATGATTATGTTCCTTGGTAAAGATTTGCATGCTTTGATATAGAATTTGGAATATTACATTCTTAAAGGGATGAGATTGTGAGATTGTTGTACTAATCTTACTTATTTCATGGGAAGCTTAATTAATTACTCATGTTTGAACTCTATTGTGTCAAATTCTCATGTGTTATATTAATACATTTAACTTTTAAAAATCATTTTTATTAAAATAAAATAAAATTTTTATTTAAAAAAGTGAAAAAAGTTTAAATAAAAATTAAAATTATGATTTCAGGCGAAACAAAGTGTTAGACATTACTTATAACAAAAGTTGTTGTTAATTTTTTTAAATTCTAGGGACACATATTGAAAAAAATTAGAAAGTTTTGAAATAGGCATTTTATTGATTCGTGAGTAATTTGACAAAAAAAAGAAGATAGACAAAAGAGTTAAATTGGATCCTTACATTTTCACTAAAATTCATCTTGAACTTAAATATTTCAAAATGTTAAAAAAGAATCCCAATATTTTGAAAATATTTAATTTAAACCCCAACTTAATAGTTTGGTCAAATGTCTGTTAAAAATACTATACTATTATATTTTATTATTTATTTATAGGACCCGTTGCCAAA
This sequence comes from Erythroxylum citrifolium, assembly GCA_026284465.1. Taxonomy (NCBI): domain Eukaryota; kingdom Viridiplantae; phylum Streptophyta; class Magnoliopsida; order Malpighiales; family Erythroxylaceae; genus Erythroxylum; species Erythroxylum citrifolium. The sequence goes on from JANKOE010000003.1 coordinate 30,852,292, forward strand.
TGTACATCCTGTATGGCAAATGGGTCCAAAAAACTAATCCACTTGCCAAACAAATGCTGCCCAAACGACAAAAAGGTCCTAGTTATAATCTCCATAATTAATAAGAAACTAGAGTTTAACCAACTAAACCAATTCAATTAATAATTTCATAGCCTATATGAACCCCTTATATCAAGTCGATGTGTGAATGATAAGATCATAATTATAAAAGTTGGCTTTTAAATGCAAGTTGTTTTTGACCCAATTGAAGAATGCAATTGTTGAAATTATTACCCTGACGTCTCAACAAAACTCTCAAAATTCCATTTGTATCTAGATGAGTAAGGACCTATTTTAAGTTAGTACATGCTTGGTTCAACTTTTGGAGGGTAAAAAGTGCTATTTTTTAATTGCAAAAGCTGTTTTTAAGAAAAAATGAGTGTTTGGTTGGAAAATTTAAAAGTATTTTTTTAATAAAAATAACTTTTTCAGAAGGTAAAATATAACTTCTTATGTTATAGTCCAAATAAAAAATTTAGTTAGATATATTTTCATTTATATTTCATATGATTTAAAATTATATAATAATTAATATATTGTGTTTTGCATATTGTTTAATATACTTTAAATAATATTTATATGCATAAATAATTTTTATTAAAAAATAAAATATACAAAAGCTCTTTTTAAAAAGCTCTTTTTTAAATTGATAGCTAAATAATCAACTAATTAAAAAAAAAAGAAAATCTCTACAGAAAAAACTCTAATGACAAAAACTTTGCCACTTAATTAAGGGGCTAATTTACCAATCTCTAGCTGTGAAGCCTTTAACACTTGTTCAACCTCGAACCAAATGAAAAACACAGCTACGTCTCTTGATAGTTTATCAGTTTCAGTAACACATTTATGACCTAGCAATTCCGAGTCCGAGCAAAAAAGGGTATAAAATCCAGTAGTAGTACATTAAATTGTTTAACTTAAATGAAATCATAATGACTGTTTCCCGAAAATTACTTTCAGATAGCCATAGAGAAAAAGAATTCGTTTGTGTTCATCTCAGGCACATCCGTTGATGGAGAAGAAAACACATAATTTTCTCGGACTTTCCCTCACTTTCCTTCTTGTCCTTCTCCCTAGCCTTGCCTACTCTTCCCTTGATTTCTCACGACGGCTTGGTCTCAAACAAAAGTACATCTCTTTCACTGATTCTGAAATTTCTGCGTTCAGGCTTACAAAACTAGAGTTAGCTTTGCTGTTCAGTATTTCGTTTCCTAAACTTTCCCTGAATCTTTATCTTCCAAAATCTGAAGTAAAGATAAACATTCAGGGTCTTAAAGGCGCCACCAAGTTTCAGAATGTCTAAACAAGCATACTTGTACCTTTTATGTTTGCGATTTACAGGCAAGGATTACAGCAACACAGGTTTGATCCAACTCGGTCTACTCAGCTTTCATGGCGTCCCAGGTACTATTTTCAGTCGAGCTATACGATTTCTGTGCGTGCATTGCCTATCTTTGTTGTTAGAGTTGACAATGAGTCGGATTCCCTCCAAAAAAACTTTTTTAGCTCAAGTCTGAACCCGAGTCTGATCAAACCTAGTTTGGTTCAGTGCCTTGCTATAATTGTTCGAATCTGAAAAAAATTGTTCGAGTCTGATCCTGATCGGGTCCGGACCGACCTGTCACTCCTACCTGCTGTTCCTTTCTTCTCTTTCAACTAATTCTTTGTTGATGATTAATTGATCAACCCGTTAATTTTCGATGAATCTTATGTAAACAGGTCTTTCATTTACGAGGGGTTCTTATCAGATAAGGAGTGTGATCATCTAATAAACCTGGCAAGCTTTTTGGTTTCAGAATTCTGAACTTATTATCAATGTTTAGCATCTTTATCTGGCTTAGTTGTTCATGTATATCTTGATTCTCGGGAATTAGGCTGAGGATAAACTTGAGAAATCAATGGTGGCAGATACTGTAACTGGAATGGGTGTAGAGAGTGAGGACAGAACAAGCTCCGGCATGTTTCTTTTCAAAGCTCAGGTATGTGAGAAACAGTTTCTTTTTGTACAAAAGTGAACAACTATAAGAGCTTATAGTAACTTTGTATTTTGAAGGATGAAACAGTTGCTAATATTGAAGCCAGGATTGCTGCTTGGACTTTCATTCCAGTTGGTATATTTAAATAAGATCCGTCTCAAGCATACTTAGTCAAGTCCGATCAGGCTCGAGTTTATTGAATCTTTTTCCGGTCTTACCTATGTATATATTTAAGTTCTATCAAAATAGAGGGACTTTGCTTGAACTTCGTTTTCTCCTCTTGGTATCAGAAAATGGGGAGTCCATACAAATACTGCACTATGAAAAAGGTCAAAAGTACGAACCCCACTTTGATTTCTTCACTGACCAGTTCAATTTGGCGTTTGGTGGTAATCGAATAGCCACAGTTCTGATGTATTTGTCTAATGTCGAGAAAGGTGGCGAAACAGTGTTTCCTGTTTCAGAGGTAAACTAAAAACTACTTGCTATGAGTTTTTAGCTTCTTTTAACGTTGTTGCTTCTTTTCTTCTTCTTCTTCAGCCTCAGACTTTCCAACCAAAAGATCATACCTGGTCTGACTGCGCTAAACAAGGCTATGCAGGTACCGTTTACGGAGTCTCTGGTTCATTTTCCTACGCTTTTCAAAGGTTCAGGTACGAACTGATAAGAGAGCTTCTTCTTGGAGTTTCAGTGAAACCCAGAAAAGGTGATGCGTTGTTGTTCTTTAGTCTTCACCCTAATGCGACCATTGATGAGAGGAGCTTGCACGGTAGCTGCCCAGTTATTGAAGGAGAGAAGTGGTCTGCAACGAAGTGGATCCGTGTCGGTTCATTGAAAGCGGCTTATAAACACTCGGAATGAGATTGCTGTGTTGGTAATGAAAGATACTGATAGGGTGGGCTTCTTGAGAAATTGTAATAGCCCAGCTGATCAGCCAGACTTATGCGAACGAAGTATAATATTATGAATACCGTATTGAATTTAGTTTTGGTACGATACGGTACGGTAGTGGTTATAAAATGACTATCATTTTGGATGAATTTTTTAAAATTATAAAATAATTTTTAAATTTTATAAAATTATAAAATAACCCCTCAATATAATATGTTATTTAATTTTTTTACTTTGCTTTAATCATATTTAAAAAACCATAAATAATATAAATTTGATATAATAAATATTTTTAATGCATTAGACTAATAAATTTATTTATGTAATCTATAACAAAATAAATTTACTTTATATTTTTTTATTGTTTATTCTTTTTTTTATATAAGTAATTATTATTTTATATAGAAATTTTTTTAAAAAATTTCAATTTAATCTTAAAATTTTTATAAATTTTTAATTTTAGTCGATATTTAACTAGTATCTTGGTTGCCAGCCGATATCGACCAGTACTAACTGAAAGAGTTAGTATCAGTCAGTACCAGAATCTGGTATGAAAATTTCTTGTTCGGTACTCATTTTTTGCCAATATGAAACAGTATTTTAAAAAAAAAATACGTGATTTATTAGTTATTATATAAATTCAATGATTATGCACATACATGTTTCACGAATATATATATACATAAGTTAGAAGATATAGAGAAAGAGAGGCATGTATCACATTATCATGTCATGTCAAAGAGCTGTTTTCATGAGAAGATGAGAAAATTCATGCAAGTTGCTGCTAATTGGGAGCCAATTGCATGCTTTTCTTGCCTCTTCATCATCTGTTAAACATTTCTATTCTAGACCTCTTAATAATTGTGGATGATAAGGTTTGGAATTGCATCACCATTTCACATAATAGGATTCATCACAACCTTCAGTTCACTTTTTAATGGGGAGACCTCCTTGTTGTGATAGATCAAATGTGAAAAAGGGTCTCTGGACTGCTGAGGAAGATGCAAAAATACTTGCATATGTATCCAACTATGGTGTTGGAAACTGGACTTTGGTTCCAAAGAAAGCAGGTTCTGGTGGATCTTCTTTTTTCTCCTTTTCTTCAATTTTCTGAAACTGTTTTGATGTTCGGAAACTTGCATGAACTTGCCTGACAGGACTCAACCGGTGTGGGAAGAGCTGTAGGCTAAGGTGGACTAATTACCTGAGACCTGACCTGAAACATGACAGCTTCACTACACAGGAAGAGGAACTCATCATCAATCTTCATGAAGCTATTGGAAGCAGGTGCTTTTCCATTCAACATTTGTCTTCTCTTTTCACACTCTGAACTACTTTTGAAGAAGAAAGTGGAAAATTACCAAAGAAAATAAATTTTCCAGAGTTTCAAATGCAAGATCTTTTTCTATCAGAACTTCCATTTTGGGTCAAATTTTTAAGTTTATAACTCCTAAAATGTCTTTACTTTTATCTTCCTCAAAACCATTTTCATGCGATTTTGTACACCATTTTCATCTGGATCATCCAACCAAACATGCATGTCAGCTTGACATCTCAAATATTGCAGATTCCTGAAGAATATAATGATACCCTTTTCCCTGATTCTGATATGGAGAAATTATAGAATATATTGTGTAAAAATTCTTATTCTTAACTACCTGTTTTTTCTTTTTCTGTTTCAAGGACAACTTAAATGAGTCTGCTCATCAAAAATTCACTTTATTATGTGGAAACAGGTGGTCTATAATAGCAAAGCAACTGCCTGGAAGAACAGATAATGATGTGAAGAATTATTGGAACACCAAACTGAGGAAGAAGCTTCGAAAAATGGGAATTGATCCTGTAACTCATAAGCCCTTTTCTCAGGTTCTTACTGAGTTTGGGAACATCAGTGACATTCCAGGCATTGGAAATCAAATTACCTCACTCAATAAAAGACTAAGCAACAATGTTATGTCCAAACCTGGAGACTCTCCTGTTATAGCTTGGCGTTCAAGTTCTACTAGGCCTGTGGTCGAAGATAATACCCCTACCATCAGCAATCCTCAGTTTCAACTCAGTAACCATGAAACTTTACTGAAGTATTATTGTAGTGAAGTTGGATCTTCCTGCTCATCACCATCTTCTACTTCATTGACACAATCAAGCTGCACACATATACCAACTTCTTCGCCTTCCACATGGAGAGAATTTCTCCTCAGTGATCCAACTTTACCTTCAGATGAACAGGATCATGGCTTACAAGGGTTTCTCTCATCAAGCAACATTTCAACTTTGACAGGAAAAGATGACCAGTACTTCCATGGTGAACACAATTGGGATTTTGCATCAGGTCATCCCAGTGTATGCCTTGCTAGTGCCTCATCATCGTCTCCAACTTCATTTGTGGATGATATCTTGGATAAAGACAGAGAAATGCAGCTGCAGTTTCCTCAACTCCTGGATCCTAGTTGTGATTACTAGTGATTTTGACAATGTAGTTCGACCCTGTAGGGACTAGAACCACGATATTGTAGGAGGCGATTACCACTTGATTAGTATCGGTTACATCAGAAACCAAGCTCTGTAATGGCACCAATGTTCAGAATTACTGTTTTAATTGATGAGTGGAGCGCGTTTATGTTGCATCTAACGCAATCTGATTACAGGCTGACATGCCATTATTGGACATATCAAGAATGTCTTATCAGATTCTATCCACCGAATAAGGGTGTTTTAAGTTGTGGAACTCTTTAATTTCTACCCAAAAAGGGGGAGAAAGATCTGAACTTCTGCCAATTTTGGAAACTTCAGGCATAGAGGGGGAAGTTGCCACATTTCAAAGCCAAAACTGCTGTATCAATTAAAGGAAATGATCAAACCATGAATACATTGAAGAGATCATCTGTTTCATTAGGAAGGCAGGGCTCTTCCAGCAGTGTATGGGATGATCTGCAGATAGAATGAAGGAGCGGTTGACTTGTTGGTACGTCAATAGGCACCCAATACAACAGAGCTCACGACAGTACGATCACCAGCAGAACAACTATATATGAATGCATCATAGAAACAGAGATCAACTATTCTAGTCCTTCAACTTGTAAACCTCAGAACAAGATCAAAAGGGTCGTATCTTTTCAATTTTCAGAAGTAGATGGTAGTTTGCTGAGCATAATTTCTTTACCTCTCGATTGCTATGGGATCATCTGCAGATAGAATGAAGGAGCGGTTGACTTGTTGGTACGTCGATAGGCACCCAATACAACGGAGATCACGACAGTACGATCACCAGCAGAACAACTATTTATGAACGCATCATAGAAACAGAGATCAACTATTCTAGTCCCTCAACTTGTAAACCTCAGAACAAGATCAAAAGGGCTGTATCTTTTCAATTTTCAGGCGTATATGGTAGCTTCCTGAGCCTACTTTCTTTACCTCTCGATTGCCTTCCCTCTCATTATATGCACAAATCTATCAGCTTTCATTTTCTCTTTGATTCAGTTCCTGATTCCTATTTTCTTCTGCAATTATTCCTCACATTACCAACCAAATGACCAAGAAAATATTCTTGGTCTGAATGCCAAGAACATGCTACTCCATGTTTATGAGGATGTTCTGACCATGATCAGGAACTGTGATCAACATCGGCCACCTGATTTACAGGAACCTTTCCAGTGTTTTTGTATGAAAAAGCTTAATGGAAATGAGGTATGATTAATGGTATGAGCGGATAATGAACTCAATTTATGGTGTAAGGTACTCAATTCTCAAGAACACTGAAAATTCTCCAGTTGCATAGGGTACAAATGTTTTTTGGTCATTCATCGATATTCATTCCAAAATGAACAAGCAAGAAACATCATGTAAGATAAAGATTCTAACTGAAGACGAGAACATTTCCAACACAACTGAGAATTAGATTGAGATGACTCATACAGCCCATATTACTACATTTATCTTCTCTTCTATAATCATTGGCCAATCCAACAAAGCTTCAAGTTCATAGCAAACATTCTTGCCTTTTGATTCGCCTTTTGTTACAACTGTACACTCAAGTTAGTATCTGTACAACTAGAAGGCAACAGCACAGCCGACTTGTTGACCGTGCGATCAAATGCCCAGGCTGCAGACAACCCTTATGGGAAGGCATAAAATAGGAGGAACAAATAATTGTCTGAGACTGCCTTTTCTTTTCTCTGTAAATGAATGTTTAGCACTAGTTGAGTTTTATCAAGGCCTTCTCAACATGCTAGTTGATGGTACCTCGTGTAGTCAAGTTTGTTCAGACGCATGCAACATAACACATGCTCTGGTAATTCTTCGGCCTTGTTTCCCTGTTTAAACATGGATACACGGTTAAACCACACATGATTATAAACAGATCAAGCTTAAGTTTGCCAGATATGCTGATGAAGATGCTCACCTGAATAGTGAGGCCAAAATCCATGATGCAGTGCTTCAATCTTGAGTGGAATGCTTCAAAACCTTTTCTAGACACGTAGCTAAATCTATGCATATCCAAATCGATCTCCAGGTAGTTTTCTCCCTTTTTGAGTACACAAAACAAAAAGTCAGGATTCTTTTCTCCCTAATCATTAATCTCACTTATAAGTAGTATTCATCCAAATGATAATAAGTAGCTAAAATCCACAAGCCCAAAACTGATACTAAAGGCAACCCTACAGCTAACCGCATTTAATCCATATTGTTAGCATATCCACGTTGATTTTTATCATCCTGAAGGGAAATCAAACTTACCAAATAAAATTCATGTTGAGGACGTGATAAAACAGGTTTTTCATTGTAAGCATTCACAAGCTTCTTTTCTGTATTGCTCAATGTAAGATCATCCACGTTTACAAGTCGACCCAAGATTTTCAATCTTTCCCTGAACGGCGCAATTGTATCTAATGGGAAGCTTTTAACTCTCTCCACTTCATCATTGATTAATCTCTGCAAATTAAACAAAATGAAGACACAAGCATGACGTTACAAATTGCTGGAATATGTTAACGATGAAGAAACCCTACAATGATTCAACTAAAAAATAGCACCACTTCCAGAACCAAGTCTGATGTAAACTAAAGTACATAAAAGTGGAAGGAGTCAATCTTACATTGATATTCTCTCGGAAATGATGGGGAAGCTCCGTTGAATAATTTTCAGACAGCTTAAAGTACATAACCAAGCTCATTCCTTCTCCATCATTTTCACTTTGGAAAATTGTGGCAGGATACAGAGGTATCTGTTAAAAAATAAAAAAAAGAAGAGGAACTTATGTCATTATTATGCATGAAGAACATATATCAAACAATTGTTTCCTATCTTAAGTAGATAAGGAATGTACACAATTTTCCTGCACAGTGACATCTTTCGGTTGGGTAAAAAATCATTTTCCTCAAGAAAAGTAGGAACTTCAAGCAAAAAATTAAAGATATCAGTAGATTCAGTACCTGAAGATTAACAACAAGGATAGGAGGGACTTCATCAGATGCACTGACAGCGGGGAGTTCCATGAATCGAGCAATATGATGAACTTTTCTCGGGGATAAGAAGAGGTCAGCACCAAATGGATAAAATGCAGCAAAGTTTGGAGCAGAATCTTTCCTCTTGTCCCTGTATCATAAGAGTAATACAGCATTCAATTGCAGCTCCATATGGTAAAGCAGAAAAATATAAACACACACCCTACGACCTGCATGCACTTTGAAACAAGAAATCTTCTTTTAGACGAGTTCATAAAAGTAATACCCTTCAGCCCCCTTATTCAGTTACCAAAATACATTGGCTGCATATTTTGCACACTTGAGACAGATAAAACTTATGTAGCATGGGGAAACAAAGCTAACAGCAGAAAATCAGGTAATACTAACCTATGGTAATTGTTTCCCCGGACTTTAAAAGTACTTGGCTCAATAGGTGACCAACAATCAGCCATCATCTTCTCTATGGGGCAGTATGGCATGGAGGAACCAGCAATTGGTTTTGGCAGGACGGCTTTCGGTGAAACTGAAACACGAAAAATACTAACACATTAGATCCTTCTACATATAGCAATCACTCATATACACATTTATATATGGAGACAAAACAGATTATGAAGTTTGAACAATACTTACTCAAAACTGGAGTTGTAGGAACATCTTCTCTAGATTTGAAGGAAAGTCTTAGTGCCAATTTTCTTTTAGCAATGGAAGTGACAGGTCCAAACGATTTTCGCTTCTCAAGTGTGGGGACAGTAGAAGGAAGACAAGGCAAGCAAGTACTCTGAAGAAGGCCACAATGGTCTTCCTCTTGCTTTCCAGTCTCTCCAACTCTTGCATTAGAAACTTCCACCACATAAACAGGATTCAACTCATTAGGTCTCCCTACAGAACTCACACATTGCTCTGCAGTAGAGTTGCGCGCAAAATCATCAAGATCCTTGCTTTCGGATCCAACTACAGAAAACCCATCTGCAGAATAGAAAATCACGTTCTGGGTCAGGGAAAGCGAATTGAAATCCTTTTTTTAAGACTAAATAAAAACTAAAAAAAGAACCATGAAATACCCTCATGAACGCTGTAAAAGTCATCGTCCCATTCAGAATCAAGCACTGAAATAGCATCGCACCATCCGCTTTCAATGCTTCCTGATCAATAATAATACCAATTAAAGAAAAAGACCCATCTTAATCATCTCCTAAAAACAAGATCATTCAACTAAAAATGGGACTGTAACAAAAGAAGAACCTTGAAAAGTAGGATTACTGAAAGAGCGATCTGGAGGGGCAGAAGAAAAGTCAAATTGATGAAGCTTACGAGAAGATACCCTCCGTCTAATGATTCTGCTTCTTCGCTTCGCAGTGTCAGTCCTTATCTTATCCTTCTGGTCCTTCTTCTTCTTCTTCTTCATCATCATCGTCTTCAACGAAAAACCCTTCACACACCCATTAGATGTCGAAGCACAAATTCCCATCGTCCCTTACCGTTCTCCTTCTTCCTTCCAGATCAGAAAAGAACTTGGCCTTCTCACCTCAGAAGAGTAAAGCAATTATGAAGAAAATTACCAAAAAAAAAAATTATGAAGAAGCCAAATACACCATCTTCGGATCTCCAATTTCAAAAGCCGCTTTAAGAAAGCACCCGTGGCCGCGGAGCCACGTGGGACCCATTGTAAGCGTGATTCGATCCCACGGTCGTGATGCAGTGCGCCGTGGATAGTGGGACCTGGTCTCTTCTTCAAAGCGCGTATAGTGGAGTGGTCAGTGGAGGGAAAGATCGACACTAGTAGTTTGTTTTAAGGTACGTGTCCTGAACTATGGTCTCTCCTTGCTTTTGTCTTTATTAGAAAGGAGAAACACGTGCTGTTGAGTTCGGATTATTTAACAATTATTTAAGCGCGTGTGCTGATTTTAGGCATTATTAAAGATGGTAAACCTTAGCTGACAAAAGGTTAGATTTTTTTTTGTTTCGGTTAAGATATTTTTATTATATTTTATTAAATCTAATTTATATATTTAAGTGGACCATATATAAATATATGGATTATATTTAATGAAACAGAATAATTGAAATAAAAAATTTAATGTATCCGACCCCAACCTAGAAGTTAACGGTCCAAATCCGGATTAATCGAATTTTGGGACTAGTTTTCTTTTTTTAGTTGGGCCTCGAGTTAAGGATAGTTTAGCTCCATAACTTAAAATGAAATTGTTTTGTTTCTTTTTTTTAAAATAAAATAAAATTTAGACCAAGCCTCATAATTAAACTTATTTAAAAATTAATGTTCAATTTATGATATAAGTTATGTTCGAGTTTAAGAGTATCATTTTGACTAGACTAGAATGATATCATTTTAATTTTGATTTAATTAATTTTTGAATTGTTTAAATTTGATTTAATCAAATTTATACTTGAGTACAAGTTAAAATAAATTAATTAATTAAGAATAACTATTTTAATTTAATATTAAATTAATTTAGCAACTAATTTTTTAAAATTTATATCAAACAAGTTTAATTTTTGTTGATGTGATTAATAAATAAATATGTACATAACATTTTATCTAAAAGAATAATTTTTTGATATGATATATACAAATTTTAAAATAGTAGTTACTAAATTAAAATTTTAAAATTAAATTTACAAATCCATAAATTAATGTCAACTCAACTAATTATGATTCTTAATTATAATTAAAGACAAATTTCTTTATTTTATATTCAAATTAAAGGGATTTTTCCATCTATATTGTTGATAAATATATTTTACAAAGTGCACAAAATATATTTTTATATTTATTTATTTAAAATATTTTAATAATTTTTACAAATATTTTTCGAATAATTAATTTAACAATATTATAATTGAATAGAAAGGGTTATTTGATTTTTATCAAACAAATATTTTTATACAAATTGTTAAATATTTTAAAAGTTTGATAAAAATTTATAATTAAAATAATATAAACATTTTTAACATGAAATGGAATTATAAAGATATCCATAAATATAATATATGCAGTACCTTAGATACTAGTGACGGAAGGTCACAGTCTTGCCCGTTTTTTCTCTCTAGGGGTATAAGTTTCGTCGTGCTTTTGTGCATGTTTTCGTATTCCTAGTCAATTTTTTCTTGTTTCATCTCATTGTGTTTTTTTGCTTTCCATGGAGCCTGAATTTCAATGCTTATCCATTTGAGAGAAAGAAGATGCAGAGCTCGTGATTAAGACATCAGAGATAGAAAGGAACAATATTGATTACAACTTGAGTTATCAATTTTGAAGCTATGGAAAGGACTTTGCTTAACCTATAGCGCCCTATTAAGGGATGCTCTATCAAACCTTTTGGGGGTGATAGGCTCTATCTTTTCCAGTTCTTCCACATGGTGGATCTTCGGAAAATGTTGGCGAGAGGGCCATGGAGTTTAAATAACTGCATTTTGCTAGTGCACCAAATGAGTGAGAATGAGAATCCTGAAGATGTTGATTTCAGGTTTGCAGATTTTTGGGTTAGAGTGCATGATCTCCCTTCTGGTTTTGCTTCAAAATAGTTGGCATTCAATATGGGGAATATTATGGGCACATTCCTTGATTATGATACTGGTAACAAACGCAACTCTTTCGTTAGGATTCATTTAAACATAACTGAACCTCTTATGAGAACTAAGAAGATTAGAAAGAAGGGTGATGATTTTTTTAAAGTCTCTTTCAACTATGAGAGGATACCTCTTATCTGTTATCTGTGTGGCATTATTGGTCATGGTGAATCAAGTTGTGTTAAATTCACTGAGCTGTCGGAGGAGGAGATTATAAGAGAGTGATCAGAGGAAATCCGATTAGAGATTTGAGCCGAAAATAGAATCCGCCTTAATCAATGGAGAAGAGATCCCAACAACCACGAAGGCCTTGCAGTTCTACAAAGCAAGGGAATCAATATCTGGAAAAGGAAAAAAATATAGAGTCAGTATTTCTTATGGCTCTTTTCTTAGGAAATTTAAATTTGCCTCAACTAATATTTTATCAAAATCGGTTTCTTATGCTCCTGGACCAAAAACTACTGGTATCGAACCGATTTTATCAACAGCTCACAAGGAAAAAGAAAATATTGTCATGGATGTTGATGAAGTTGAAAAAGTCCCCAGGAGACCTCAAATAATGCAAACAATTTCGATGAGATAAAAGGTAGTAGAGATTCATCTTCTTCGATTTCAACTCCTAACTCTACTAACTTACCAACGACCGGTCGTTTTCACGAGACTCGCAGATCGACATGAATTGTATTGCCTGTAACTACCGAGGTTTGGGCAACCCGCGTGCAATTAATGCTTTGAACGATACTGTTAGGAACAATAAGCCTCACTTTCTTTTTCTTAGTGAAACTGTTGGGCCCCGATTCGTAATAAGCATGTGTAAATTATTTTGAGGCATGGATAAATTAATTTGAGGTTTAATTTGATATTTGTAAATTGGTTGGAAAAAAATTGCGGATTTTATTGTGTAGTTTATGATTATTAAATGAAGGGATTTAGTAAAATGTGGTTTGTTATTAAATTATTACTTGTGATTCGAAATTAGTTGGTTTTATAGACGAGTGTTGGTTGTTATAGCATATGAAAGATATAAGGAAAGTTAGGTTAGTT
>JANKOE010000003.1:30868152-30879351 GCA_026284465.1 Erythroxylum citrifolium
TTCTGTCCACCACAACCAAACATCTCACTGTCTTCAATTCTTGTTCTGTTCCGTCCCGTCCTGCCTAGTCATGTCCCGTCCCTGTCTGCTGAAGACGCTAACCAAACGTTGCGTTAGTGCCTAAGATCAATTTATACATCCTAATCCCCTTTATTTGTACCTTCATTTATTTATATTTTATTTATAGGTTGGATTGAAAGGAATCCCTATGTAATATATGACATGTGAGTAGCTACTTCAGAATTTAACCCCTATGTATTATTATGCACTTCAATAAGATTTGATTAAAAACATCTTGAAACATAGTATATGCCTTTCTTTTCAAATCATACCTTTCTTTTCAGATAATCTTTTTTAATTGGCCAGTCTTCTTGCAAAAAAGCATCTCTATTCATTATGGACCTGTTCCTTATTGACTTTAATTATGGCTTTGCCCATCTTCTTGTCTTTCTTACCTTGTTTAGCTTTGTTGCATCTTGAACCTTGTGATGGACATAGTACTCCTTCATCCTTTTCGACCTCCTTCCCTCTTAAAACAATATTAACTTAATTTTTTAAAAGTTTCATTTCCCTTAATAGGTGTTGTAATTCATTCGAAACTGACCGAATTTGGGAGGAAGTGAGTTGATAACAAATTGAACCCACAAGTTCTCAATTCACAAACAATGAAATTCAATTCACATCACTTAAATCCTTTGAAACACATTTGTGTTCATAAGGACACATTCATCGTTGAACGCACCATACATTTCAATATTAGACACATTATTTACTAACCACACATTCCTTAAGAAATTACCTGTTAAGTCAATTAAATGCATATATTTTGGACTTAATTTTGATTGATTTGTGAAATTGGTAGCCAAAAATTGAAGGAATTGTTGGTTAAATGTTCACAGATGGTTTTCAATACCAAAACGACGAAAATGGATCAAAAAGAGGAAAAAGATGGAAAGAAATCAGAAATTTCCAGATTGGTCGAAATTCAAAGATTAGGCGTGGGCACGCCTAAGGACAGAATTTTAAATCTACAGATTTTCCAGAATTTGTTCTCAATTGAAACACAATCGCCCAAGATCTGCTGGACTTCTTTTCAAGATGTCTTCTACCGAAATTGAAACAACACCTAATCTGGACGAAATCAATTGAAGATAATAGAGAGATTTAATTCAAAGAGGGAGCTTTTTGGGTGATTGCCGTATATGAAGGGGTTTTAGGGTTAGGAAAGGAGGAGGTATTCTCTTCTCTTTGGGGGCTGCCGCACCTGCTGTTTTTCTTTGTTTTCTGTCAAAATTTAAGTAGTCTTTTCGTAGGTTCTTAGTTGGTGGCTGCGGCATCTTCCTACTTTGCTAACTTTTCCGATTTACAAATTCTGCATCCTTCAAGTAGTCGTCGCATAGGTTTAGGGGTCTTTAGCTGATTCAATTTTCTGGTTTTCTTGTCTTTAAATTTCTGCACAATTTCACTTGTCATTATTGTTACTTTCATTAAAAGACCAGTTATGGAGACAATTCCTTTTGCTAGTTTCTTTGATTTCAATTCAAGTATGATTAACTAATTCTCTTATCTTGGTCAAGGGATCCATGTTACATGTTATTGTGGTGAGATTTTCTTGATATTTTTCATATTGTTAATGAGCATTGGATAATTTCATATCTATCTTTTTAATTGAATTCGTTAGTTTCTAGGTGCGTAACTAGGGATTAATTGATTCAATCGCCAGGTTAACAAAATCTGACGTTCAATTTTGGAAACCATAAGTAGCAATTAGGATTAACCCCTCTATGTTAGATTCGGAAAATTCTAAGAAATTATCCACTTGATTGATTTCATGTCGTACATGTTTATCACTTGTCATTGATTCTTGATTCTTAATGCTATTATTCAATTTAATCTATGATCGTATCTAGATTATTGTTTAATAAGATTGCTAGGATACATGTTTCTAGTCAATACACTTAAGAGAAAATTTCTTTAATGAATGTTCGTTAATAATTACAATTTTATGTCGAGGATCCATAATAGCATGGTAACATCGGTGACCGAAATCAAAGTATTTCTCCTATTGACTTTTCAGACTTAATTATTATTTTAATTTACGATTTTCCTTTTTGATTTTCATTATCATTGCTGTGAGTAACAAAAAAAACCCCTTTTATTATTTTCGTTATTTGTGTCGTTTGGATTCGTAATTTCCATAATCGTAAAATTTCTCGTGGGAGAGATATCCGCTTACTACTACTACATTAATTTGTTTTAACGGGAGTGAATTCTTTTATATTTGGTTGCAGGCGACAGCATCACCACCACCATCAACAACAGAGTCAATTTTCATTTTAAGTTAAAAATATTTTGTACATATATATATATATATATGTGAATAATAATATGCAGAGAACTCTCTTAGATTTGTTTCGCTTGTGCTCATTTAGGGTTTCACATGCCTTTTGCAGTTTGGACTTTCGACCGTGAACTTATGATGTTTAATGCTAATTAATATGGAATTTCGTACATTTGTATACAAAATTTAAATTTAACTCTTAATATAATAATTTATAATAATTAAATTAGTTAAAGCTAATAACTTCAAATTTAAGCGAGGTAATATATTTAATTTAATTAATATTTTTAAGTCTTAATGCATTTAAATTTTTGATTAAAAATAATTAATTGTAATTAACAAGCATATGTCACATCTTTAGGTCTTTTATCTTTGTTTTCATAATAATTTTAGTATTATCTCTTCTAGTTCTTTTTATCTCTTCTTGTTTTATCTCCTTGACTTCATAAAGTAAAAACATGATGTTATTTTATTATTTATGTCGCTAGATAAATGACATAAATAATAAAATAGCATAATGTTTTTAATTTTATAAAGAGAGGGACTCTTTTGACCATTGTTTAGAAATGATACTAAAAATGATTTTTATAAGTCATTTCATTCCATTCATTTTTAGTATCATTTCCAAACAATGGTCAAAGGAGTCCCTCTCTTATTTTATTTAAACTTCCAAACAATGGAGTGACCCATTTCATTTCATTCCACTCTATTTCATTCCGTTCCATTAATTGTCGTTCCATTCCATTTCATTCTAAACTCTCAAACATACCCTTAGGGTTTCACATGTCTTTTGGAGTTTGGACCGTGAACTTATGATGTTTAATGCTAATTAATATGGAATTTCATACATTTGTATACAAAATTTAAATTTAACTCTTAATATAATAATTTATAATTATTAAATTAGTTAAAACTAATACCTTTAAATTTAAGTGAGGTAATATATTTAATTTAATTAATATTTTTAAGTTGTAATGCATTTAAATTTTTGATTAAAAATAATTAATTGTAATTAACAAGCATATGTCACATCTTTAGGTCTTTTATGTTTGTTTTCAGAATAATTTTAGTATTATCTCTTCTGGTTCTTTTTATCTCTTCTTGTTTTATCTCCTTACTTCATAAAGTAAAAACATGATGCTATTTTATTATTTATGTCGCTGGATATATGTAATTTGCTATGAATTACTTATTAAAATAATTTGTGATGCTTTTTATATTTTAGAATTATTGAATTTTGGGTCGCATTTTAGCTTGAATGTATAATATATTAAAAATTTACAATTGAGGATAATTTCATATATTATTAATTTATAATTTATCTGAATGCAGTAGAAAAACTTGATGCAAATATTTTAGATGGAAACATAGTGTATGAGTTTTTAGATAACGATAGAAAATTTTGAACTTTTTATTATGACGAGACATAACTTTTAGGTTTATTATTAAATTTAATTTATTATTAATTTATTGTATAATAATAGACATAGGTATATTTTGTATTTTAATAAAATATTTTATTTTTGTCCACCTTAATAATTTTAAATTGTTGAATTCCAATTTATTATAAATTAAAAAATTTTAGTTGATTTAACATTTGATTTTTAAAATATAAGTAACGACGTAGTGTCTGTCACTGTTGGGGAGGCAAACAAAAGGATGATTAGAGAGTTCCATGTACATCTCACGTCTCAAATAATCACCCATTAAATAATACTACATCCGATTCATAATAAATGACGTTTTAGGGGAATGCACACTTATTAAGAAAGTTAATGAAATGTCTGATATACCCTTATTAATTACATATTAAAGTGTCTTAAAAATATAATCTGTGTAATTAAGATGTGAGAGAAGTTAAAGGTTAATTTTAGAAGTAAAATTATAAACATGTATATAAAGCAAAGAATGACACTTATTTTGAATAATTAAAATTTATCTAAAACGACTCTTATTATGAATAAGAGGGAGTAGTGTTTAATACCTCCTGTTCATTAGTTGTGGGCGACGCCTGGGATTCGGTTGATCTCGAAATGATAATATCGGCATCAATTCAATGAAGAACTCTAATAAGTGTTTTTAATATTAGATGGTGGAGAACCATTTAGATCAAATCAGAGTAAATGCTGTGACTGGACAGTGCTTTTCCACCATATTTCTGTGGGTCCAATTGCCACGAATTTGCACTTGGTTTTACTGTATTTGAGCTTACGTATTTTTATCATATCTTATTAAATGTCATTTTTACATTTACATATTTCCGTAAATCTTAAATAATATAATATGAATGAGAAAAGGATTTACGCCACTGTGCCCGTTAAGCCTGGCCCTTTACCAACTTTTGTTTTTTCGACAACGTGAATCCAATTTTGTGCATCTTCACATGAGTCACCCTGCATTAGTGCAGAAATCTATGTACAATTCATATGCTTGAGGCCTAAGAAATGGTATCTAGCTAGTTGCTAATAAGTAATATCATCCAAAATGTTTTTGGCTAACCCATTTAGTTATCAGTTATAGGAGGTTAAATCAGGTGGGAGTGACTAGCCGCAAACAGTAGAGAGAGAGACCGCAGATTGGGCCAAATCTTATTTTAATCTTGAAGTTTTTTTTATAAAAGCACTGACGACCATTTTGAACATCAATTGAATCCAAGGTCCAAGTATTTACTATTATACAGTACAAGCTTTTAATTTATTGGAAATAAAGAGTAAGGACTGCAGAATTTTAGTTGAGAAGGTCCCTTCAGTAGATTTTGTTTTTAGTGGGTAGCAAATTATATTTGCTCTTCCCTTCCCAAGGACAAGATCATTGGATCCAACTTAATACAGCTGTAGAGGGACGTTTGTTAGCTTTAATAAAAACAAACGGATGTCCTAATCTACATTTATGTGCCTTGACAATTGTTTCAAGCTTCCTCTATGAGCCCGGTTTAGGTGGCTACACCACAAAATCATTCAAGACGAAGGTCATCGCAACTATCCGATCTCTCTGCCACCTTATACAAGCAGTTAAGAGAGAAACTTTGTTTTGAAAATGGAGAAGGGGGAAAAAAATAAAGGCTAGCAGAAGCAGACCCATATTATAGATTAATAGATTATGTATCTCAGTGATATGACAAAGCCAAATGACTTTTCAGCGCGTACTTGTATGCCATATTTACCTCACGTGTATGGATTGGAATTTGGCAACTGGGTTAGCACTAATAATTATTAATCATGGAATCACATGGTCTGAGAAGAGCTTTCAAGTCATTAAAGACTTTCAATTAAATTCACGGTGATTGATAGTTGATTTTCTTATTTACAAAATTTTGACTAAGCTAAACAGGAGACTTTGAATAAGAAAGATATGTGGAGACAAGGTGGGACACGGTAAGGAGTTGTGATGAAGACTTGCACCAAAAGCTTCAATCTAGTAACACACGTCGTATTCGCCAAGTGGGGTTTTACCATAGTTAACAATTAATCAGATATCTACATCTATCACCACCACAGAGTAAGATTCGGGGAGATCTGTAAAAAAGAATATGAATCTAGATTTCAACGTCAATCACGCGAACATCCTAGACAACCTTTCATCATCAACACGTAATGGTAGGCCCAAACTCCGTAATTGTAAACTCCTGAACAGGCTCATTCACACACACACCTATCTAGCTCCTTTACAAATGCATCATCTGAAATTGAAATCTTTGAATATAAAATTTATATATCAAGGATTTTTAGCACACCAATATCGCAGTCACTCAACTTCTTTTTTTATTAGAGGGAACTCTATAAGCGGGCACACCTCTCCGACAGTTTAACTGGCGCATCATTTCACAGGTAGATTAAGCGGGCGCACTTCATCATTAAAGGTCCAACTAATTCTTCACCTACAGATAAAATCTTGACTACTCCAGTCAATCAACATACACATAATATAGACGAACAATTTACCTATAAGCTTAGTAAATAATAATTAACCGAGAGAAACATTAAATTAGTTGAAAGATGTAAGGTGTAGATCCACCCCTTTTTAATTGGTTGAAAGAGGAAAAAAATTAGTAAAAGTTTGTAATAATACCATATTCATAGAAGAAAGACTCCAATTCTCGTGTTGACTAAATGGAGCTCCAGAACGAAGGCTTTCTATAATCATGTGCAATATGGTTATCTAAGAATAGATATATATGCAAGATAAAATAGACGGTGACACCGGGACCTTGAAAAAATTGTATATAGCTTGAGTTTAGGATCTAATTGTTAGAAATTTACAAAATAAAGTAAAAAGAAATATAAAGATGAAGACTTATAATTCATTATTTTAAAGTTTTAAATTTAAATATAATGTCTTGATTTATATATGAATTCACTTAAATTTGGTTCAATTTCTTCTTAAGATCCCTCAAAATTCTTCACTAATGGAGGATACTAAGGTACCATTCATCTTACTTTGCGTTGCGTACAATCTCAACTTAGTTCATCAAACAAATTTGTCAACTCGACACTTTTCATCAAGTACTGGAAAGCAAGAGAAGTGGCCTAGCTCATCAATATTTTTCTAACCTAATCGCAATCAAAGAGTTTCTTCTCTCCAAAGCCAATTCTACGGAACCCTCCAAGAAATCTCTTAGAATTTTGTGTAATAGTTTTGCTTTGGTTGGAAAATTATTGTAGTCTAGATCAGTTTTACGACAAATCAATGCTAGTGGTCCTTTAAGAGTATGTGTCGATAACCTAGTCAACTAATTCAAAGGCTCATACGAATTTTGATCCTTAAATAGCCAAACTAACTAGTTAAAGGAATTTGAACCCTACATTGTCTATACTTTTTTCCCCTCTGTTCATAAAGCTCCCTAACAAATCCATGGGTTAATAAACCTCAGTCATCTTATGCAAAGCCCTGCCTTATAGTATTTTATATTGACTAAATATAAAAATGTTAAAGAGTTTATAAGTGGTAAGGGTCAAATATTCAAATGACTAGTTTTAATCATTTTGACAAAGATTGACCCAAGTTTTTATTAATGGACTCTATACTCTACTCATATTAAAAATTCTAATATAGTATCAGAGCAGGTTTAGTCCGGATTATTAATTTCTCGGTTGTCCGTCTGATTGTTCAATCCCAACGGCCCGGTTCGGTTACCACTGAGTTTATTTTAAGTGACAACTAGATGTCCAGTTCCAGTTGCACTTGAAAGAGAGTATTAAAATATCTCATACTCCCTCCGATTCATAATAAGTGTCGTTTTAGATAAATTTTAATTATTCAAAATAAGTGTCATTCTTGACTTTGTATGTATGTTTATAATTTTAATTTCAAAATTAACCTTTGATTTCTCTCTCATCTTAATTACACAAATCACAATTTCAAGACAATTTAAGTATGCAATTTCTCTCACATGCTAATTATTGCAAATTACCTTTTCAATGCACTTCATCATGTTTCTTTTTTATTTGCTTCAAAACCTTTCAGTTCTCAACAATATTCATTTATTTATTTAAATATAAAAGCTCTACACATAATCTATAAGCATAATCTACAAGCAAGAATCGAAAATGAGTGAGAAAGAAGCTTTTCCTTCCCACATACAGAAGTTGTCACAGTTGTTGTATGAGATATTGAGTAATCTCTGTTGACAAATCTACTTTAAGGAATAAACGAATAATCATAATGGAGGAAATGAATGGATGCCCATATAAACGATAGAAACGAAGATAAAGAGTTGCAGTGCTTAAATACATTGAAACTCTAAAAGTTGAAACATTCAAACTCTAAAAGTATTAATTACTTCATTCTTTTATCAACCATTTAATTAGATGCTGATCATGATCTTATCAACT
This sequence comes from Erythroxylum citrifolium, assembly GCA_026284465.1. NCBI lineage: Eukaryota > Viridiplantae > Streptophyta > Magnoliopsida > Malpighiales > Erythroxylaceae > Erythroxylum > Erythroxylum citrifolium. The sequence continues at coordinate 30,876,325 of JANKOE010000003.1, forward strand.
ATTTATAATTTTACGGAGGTCACGAGGTCACTTTATGAGAGTATTAATAAGGGTATATTTATAATTTCAATAGTTTTTTTATTAAGCGTGTATTTTTCTAAAACGACAATTATTATGAATCGGAGGAAATATTGACTAAATATGAAAATATTAAAAGGTTTATAAATGATAAGACTCAACTATCTAAATGATTAGTTTTAATTATTATAGCAATAATTAACCTAAGCTTAATTTTTATGAATAGACTCTACACTCGTGTTAAAAATTCTAATACCCTGTTCGACCATTCATCACATTCTTAAATCCCTCGTTAACGTCCATCATTTTCTTTTTCAACTTTACTGGATCAGCACAACATCCTAATAAGTACCAATCCTCACCTCTCAAGTCTTGCCAAGGAGTTAATCGCCAACCTCATAATTTCAATTCTTGCAATAACTTTTTAGATAAAGACTTAAATGGCCAATAACCCATCAAGTAATCATAAAGTAATGGAAGATTACTATTCCATTTTCGTTAACAAACAAAGGGATTGTTCGGTTTTACCCTTCAAAATATGCAAACACACACGCACACTACGTCGAAAGACAAAAAGAGCAAATTCCGAGAGTTGCAAAACCTACGGGCCCTCGAGGGTTCTTGGGTCATGTTAACGTTATTAGGCGACAGAATTTTCTGTACAAATATTATTATGTTTTATTTTATTTTAAACAGTTATTTATTTATATAAATTTTGCATTTATTTATACGTGATATATTTATGTAAATAAATGACTAAAATTTATGAAACACAGTGTAAAATTGGAACTGAAGATTTGAAATCAGTTATCAGATGTTCATTTCCTGTTCATACATAAAATATCACCGTTGAGCACTACCCTGTTCTTTCTCCTTGGGATGTTCGCAACCATCTCAGTTTGTGTCTCTCTCTATTGTATTGTTATCCATTTTATTCAAGCCGCTTTTCTTTTCTTTTCATATTGTGTGAGTTTATCGCATATATATCCGCAAACATGCAAACTTTGCCACTTGCTTTTCGAAACTTTAACCATGCACATTTATTCCTCGACCCTCTCTTTCTCTCTCTCTCTCTGTTTACGATTGTAAGAAAAAAGTAAATCCAGAAAGCTTTGAGTGTGATCGTATGTAGGGTTTCTAATGGCAGAACTTGATTGTCAAACAAAATCAACTTCTACAACCAGTCGTTTAAAACTCTTTGGCTTTAACGTCTCAGAAGACGAAGATCTCACTTCAGACCCCATTAACAAAGCATCTTCTTCTTCGAGCTCACCGGAAGGAGCACCTGCCTCCAGCGATGGCAGAAAATACGAGTGTCAGTACTGTTGCAGAGAATTCGCCAACTCACAAGCCCTGGGCGGTCACCAAAACGCTCACAAAAAGGAACGTCAGCAACTAAAACGAGCCCAAATGCAGGCCTCCAGAAACACTGGCGTCGCTGTGTCCTTAGGCAGAAATCCTATGGTCTCCGCCTTCGCTCCTCCGCCGCATCTCTTGGCACCTTCGGTGATTGTTCCCACGGCTAGCGGAGCACGACCGACATGGGTTTATCTGCCTCCACATGGGACATCGTCGTTTCAGGTCTCACATGGGCGCGTGTTTCCCGGAAGTGGCGGCGGCGGAGGTGGGACTTATGGCGTTGGCGGTATGGAGGATCTTAGTACGTCTCGCGGAGGATCACCGCGTCAAAAGCGAATTGATGGTTATAATAATGGGGCGGCAGTGTTGAGTAGATCCTCGGATAGGGAAGGTGGGGCGTCTTTTGATGATGCATTGGGTTTGGATTTACATCTTAGACTTGCTCCTGCTGGGTCATGATACGGACATCTGCTTAGCCACTTCTATATATCGTACATTTTGTTAATCATCTTATTTTTATTTATTTATGTCCCTCTTTAACATCATGCATCTAACTAATCTCCTCTACATTACAAATGTATTTTCTTCTTCGATATCTGGATCGTCTACTACGTACGTTTTATCATTATTCATTTACTGGAAAACGAATCAGCATTTTATATCCCTAGAGCTAGAATATATATCCAGGAGATCGAGAAGGAAAGGATGATAGGTCATAGGTGTGCGTCTTTCATTTACTCGTCAGAATCTTAAAGCATAAAAACTGAGCCAGCCTAATGTTCAATCTTCCTAGTTTTGGCACCTGAGAATCTCTTTCTCTCGCTCTCTCTCACTCTATATACATGTATACATATATGTGTTTTAGGTATAACTACATGATATTACGAAGTTTGGATGCAGAAATTTGAGCATCAACGATCCTAGCAGGAGAAGAGCATGACTGCAAAAACTTTTTAACTTACTTTTGAAGATTCCATTGTAGTAGTCTGATTGAAGTAATGTTTTTATTTAATAAATTTTCCTAATTATGTTAAGCTTTTTTTATTTTTGTTTTGTCTCAGTTAAGTATTTGATGATGGACTTTTGTAATACATCGAGTTCATGAAACAGACTAGTCCACTCTTTTAAACTGGTTTAAGGAAATCTTTTAAATTGTGTTAGTTACGTTGTAAGTGTTTGATTATTAAGCATTATACAGTTAATTTTAGTACATGCTCAGTTGTATTCATAACAAGAACTTTATAGATCATACCGTTACAAGCAACCGAAATACTAAGTGTAGCCATAATCCTCCAACCAAGAAGCATGAGACTTATTGGAAAAAAATTATACCTCAAGCCTTTTTTTTTCTGTATGATTGTGATCTATTTACATAGTAATCATACAATTAGAATTCTCAACTAATGAAGGAATGTGTCAGATAAGTATGTGATTATTTGATTTTTTAAAAGTCATTGGAGATTTCAATTCTATTGCATAGTCTTGATAAATCATAATACAATTTTGTTAGCTCGTGAAATACTTTGATACTTCCCTCAATATTCAATACATACATGAAAAACTAGGGGTGTTTATGGTAGGGTAACCTGACCCGTTCATAAATAACCTGAACCTGAACCTGAATGTCAGGTTCGGCAATTTCACGAACCT
>JANKOE010000003.1:31037669-31048742 GCA_026284465.1 Erythroxylum citrifolium
TTGAATATAATATTATGAGATGACCTCTCCTCACCCATCAATTAATAAAATCATAGTAATTTCTAGAATATCATTTCGTGAAGATATTAGAAAATGAGAAAACTAGATTTATAATCGAGATTATTTTACGCTGTTAGACGGCTTATACTTAAAGGTAGAGCTTTCTTTGAAATGCAAATGTAAATGTTAATCTCATGTCATACAAAATGACGAGGTGATTGTGAGTATAAAAAGTTTATTTTTTAAAAATTAATAGATGAATTACATATACTAATGCATAGTTTTATCAAATTAGTATAAAGGAATCACAAAATAATATGATTATATCAAAATTAATATAAGGGAACCGAAAATAATTACAGTAATAATAAAGAGAGACACATTTGACTTATATTGGTTTAGTCAAGCAACCTTTGACATATGTTCTTTAAATTTCACTCTAGAATTCCATTATTGCTCTTTATTCAATAGTTAAAGAGAAACTTATGTTCAATATCTTATTTGTCTCAAGGAACTCTTTAAAACATTTATTTCTCTCTTAGTTGATCTTAGAAATACTGAGTATAACCCAATAATTCTTTTTCTTGATTACATAATATACTAGAGTTTTATATCACGTTCACACACATATATATTTATATAACTTTCTCAATAACTTAACAAAACTCCCTTTAGGATCAAAGATTTTAGCTTACAATTCATGTATAGTCTATTTATACTTAGAACAACCAAATATATTTATTACATACAAAATTTAGTCATTATAACAACTAGTAATAACGAGATTTGTTAAAATGTATCAACTAGTGTTCTTGCACAAATTTATGAAATATTAAATATTTCTTTCAAAGAATTTGATAGACCAATATGTCATACTAGTTGACTAAGATAAGTACACAAACCACTTTAAAACCCTAACTTAAGTCGAACTAACTCTATTATAAGTCGATCAAACCTTGTAAAATGATTTTTAAAAAAAAATTCAAGCTATTATTATAATAAAAATTTGATCCAAAATCATTTCAAAATTTTCCTTAAAGTATTTTATTTAAACTTAACCAAAATTTCTCTTGATTATAAAAAATTATGAAATTTATAGACCAATAATTATGCAATATTTGAATCTCTAGACCATTAAAATGACCTAATTAATGCTATTAAAGAGATTATGATGATTTACTACATATAACAAGACACCAATCTTTCTTGTTCTTAATTGGTCTACTTAACTTTAGTTATCTTGAAACTCTTTTGAATTGCATATATGCTCTACTTTACTTTTCTTATTCATCATTTGATTGCTCAATCGTTCAATTGGTTGTTTTACTAATTTCCCCGTCTATTGAACTTAAATTTTTATAGATTGCCCAATTTCATTATAATAGAGCAATAATATCACTAAATATAAATTTAATAATAGCAATATATTTCGTTATTATCAAAATCATAGGTTAGAAACTTAGTACAACAATGAGAATTGATAATGCAAATTAATAATGTTAAAAATACTTTTATGCTTAAATATATTAGACCTCTTAGTACTTTAAGTTTTTTTTCTTTTCTCTCTAAAATTTAAAAATTGAAAAACACTTCCTTATATTTAATTTTTGATTGTAAGAAGTCTCTAACATTATTTGAAGTTAGATATTTGTAGTAGAAAGTATGGAATAATATTTTATTCAATTTAATTAGCACGGATGGCAACTTATATGCCTAAAAAACACCATAGAAACGATAACATCATTAAACGAAAAATTAAGTACAATATTGTTCCTTGCTTAACTTAGAATGACATTATAGAGAGGGTTATTTCCTATTGTTTAAATGAGGTTTTCTTACTTTTTTTTGGCTAATTGAAAATATTATATTAGTAAAAGTTGTGGTTGTATAAACAAGAAGCTAAAAAATACAAACAAAAATAACCAATTGAAATTTATAATAGGAGGCCAAAATCCATAACTAAGAAAAGGTTACAACCAGTATATAATCAGTATTGTAACTACTTATCTCTATTAATCTACAACATCTTAACTACTTAGGTGCTGATTTATCTTATCCCGAGTCTAGGATAAGATTACACATAATTATGTAACGTAAACTACAGGCTTGATTCCAGCCTTAACTATAGTCTTAACAGATATCTACAATCTAACAACTATAAAACCCAGCATTTATAGATACAACAATAAAAAAGTTAAAAGAGCTTAAAAGCAATAAGAGGAAGATCTACGATAGACACTAAGCTGTCAAATTGAGTCAAGGAAGATGTAGCATTCTTATCAAAACCTTGAACCAGCAAACATGTATAAGCATGACAATAGACGAGGCTAGGTCCAAGCTCAAATTATTTATCAGTTTGAGTCTAATATGAAGTCTAGTTAAGTCTAGGCTAGGTTAAGTTGAGTTTGGGAGGTTCAAGTACTGGGTCAGGATAAGCCCCTGAATATGAAACCTAACCAAAATTAATTTTGGTTAAATTATGCTTTATCCATTATCTTTGGATTGAGCTAGTCTAGGTCTAGTTAATCTCATGCCTTTTTGTAAGCCTAGCCATATATATGCTAATTAGAGATTCCATTAGACTACTACAGTGGGAGGTAGTGCTTTGTTTGCTTTTTTTTTGTTAGGATTATTTTTCTAATCCAATTCTTGATGCTTTAAAATATCTCCCTATTATCTTAATACTTTCGTTTGAATCACTGTTGTTCCTATCATGCTAAAATCCATAAACATAGTTGCTTAAGGTTACTTTCAGGATGATTAAGGCAAGATTGTATCTTTCAAACAAGTTTTAACCTAATTTACAAAGAAACCTACAATTTAGCGATTGTGGCTGATGTATAAAGCTTTGCTAGATTAGTTTTGTTAGAATAGAGAATAAACTAATAGTCTAATACATTGATCAATGGAGATTTTTTGTGCTATATAAGTAAAAATCAATTTGTTGGTCAGGGTGGATTTTTAATGCTAGATTGGGACATAAATCAATCGTTGGTCGTAAAAAATTTAGGCACCTACCTTGAGCAAGGTATTGGGAATTCAATGATTTATATTGGCACTATTGGTTGTTATATGATTTATCAAAATCATGTATTGTAGATGTTGTGTATCATTAACTACTATGTTTTTAATAGGTTATCTAGTGAATGTAAAGTGATAAATACGTAGGGATGGTAAGATTTTTTTCTCATGCAGTGGTATTGAAGTATGCATAAACTTTATTTTTGTTTAGTAATTTTTCTATTTATGCATGCTATATTATTGCAATTGTAAGGATGAACGTGAGGATTAGGATAGTATGAATTATTAAGGAATAATTTTGAAGAATATTTAGATATAATGACCTTGAGTTGTTAGTTAAATATTTTAGGTTTTAAGATTGTCTATTTATCCTAACTTTAAGTATTATTTTATAATATGAGATTATAATATGAGACGTGTCTCCCTCCTGTTTGACGTGGCACATGTCTGACACTCGCCTCTCACGTAACTGACGCCTTGATTGACGTCAGTTGTACAGAATTGCTACAGAAAATTTAAAAAAAAATCAGATTTCCCGTAAAGGTACCCCGGAGTGTTTTAGGTCAATTTTCGGGTCAGGGAAATTCATAAAGTGATTTTTTCCCATTTTTTGTATTTATTACATTAGTAATAAACTAAAGTTTAACTTTAGAAAAGGAATTAAAGTGTTCTGAATCCGATTTTGAGTAAATTTTTATGCTTCGGACATCACATGAGGGAAATGCTTGAAGTTTTCGTGTCTCGGGTCTCATGTTCATTGTTTGGGATTGTAGATGGTCACTTGAATAAGGAATTAAGACATTTTGAAGCCACTTTTGAGTTAATTTTTGTGTAACAAACTTGCCATAAAAGAGATACATGAGGTTCTCGTGTCTCGGGTGGTCGATTTAGTGTCCGGTGACGCACGATAGTCGCTCTACTGAGAGTTTTTGTTTTACGAAAGTCTCAAATGAAGTTTTCAGAGAATTTATTCAGCACGAGGTTGTGACAATGAGACTGTGCATTCGGGTTTTTGCATTTATTGATGTTATATTGTCACATACCATATGCCCATAAAGAATGTGAGGATAACATAAAGATGTATCCATTGTGTTTGTGGACTTTTTGAGTGTTGATGAGGATGTAGTCACCAAAGTGGCCTTTCAAGTCAGTATTTTGAATTGTTTTACTTGCATGTTGGGGGATGTCTCTGGTTTTATATTTGGTTATTCCATCCAAAGGTGTTGGCCTTACATAAAATTTTGATATGTGTATAAAGACATAAGATGGAGGAAAGTTGTTGCTCAAGTGATCTATTCGCCAAAATGTGGTAGTGTCATAATAGTTGATAGTTTGTACTTTGATCACTTTTATGTGGAAGTATAATTGCATATATTAGGTATTCAACCAAAGGTGTTTCATAATATGTGTGATCGGATTCTTAGTAAAGATAATATTTAATAACTTTGAGTATCGCTATTATCCTACATTTGTGCTAATCTATTAGTTGATACTTTGTAGTCACCTTTTCAGTCAACAATATTAGTATCACCATTCAAGCCTTGACCGATTTCAATACGAAGAAGTGGATAGAGGATGTATTGAATACTATGGTGATAACTGAGGTTGATATGGCCATACAGACGGATAGGCCATCTCCACCTACATCTATTAGCTCGAGAGCTCATAAAGCAGCCTATGAAGCCTAGGACCGGCCTAATAGATTATGTCTTATAACCATTAAGAGATCCATACCTGACCATATGCTTAGTGGGAAAATTCATCAAGAGTGTCAAATCTAATCATGAAGGAGAATATCATGGCAAATATGGTGTTTTAGGACTTAAAAAGGTTTATTCGTCAGATATATGGAATCAGTTAGAATAGTAACTTAATTCACTATGCCGAGTAGTTTTGAGAAAAATGGTGTGTACTGCACCCTAAATGACTTTAAAAAGTTGACGCAGAACAAGACTAATATACCTAATTACCTAGAAGTATGGAAACCTAGCCTTGCACACATTCATGTATGAGGCTATCCTATAAGGATAATATAATCCATACAAAGAAAAATTGCATGCTCGTTACGCTCATTGCTATTTAGTAAGATATCTCGACCATTTTAAAACTATAGATTTTACTGTAAAAAAAGGAGGGAATAGAATAGTGGAAATGCAAACAACTAAGTTCCTGAAATACAATATTTATAATGATGGTGGGCCTTGTGATCCTTTGGATGATAACAGGGTGCATACTAAAGTTATTATGTACTCGCTACCTATATAGTTAGATTTGGTGGATCTAGGTCTCTATACCGTGCCTATACAAGAACAAGAACCCATACATGTACACACAGAGGTAGCTGGGGGTACAAGATCTAATGCAGTTGTATAGATCCGCTAAACTAAGACAACCTGCTAACCCATCTGATTACTTAGTCTATTAGGTGAATAGGACTATACTATTAGACATGTTACGAATCTAGTTATTTTTACAGAAGTTGTTTCTGGACCCAATGTGAATTTGTGGTGGGATGAAATGATTGATGAGATGCAATCCATGAAGTATAGTAAGGTCTTGGAGCTATTTGATTTACAACAGAACTACAAACCTGTCAGTTGCAAATGAAGTTTCAAAGCCTAAAGGATTTTAGGATAAAGTTCAGCAGTTTATGGGCTCTCTCAGTTGCCTGATGGTTCACTCAAGGAGAAAGGTTGACTTTAATGTTACTTTTTCTCTCGTATCCTCATAGGATACATTTTGAGTGATTAGGGCAATTGTAACTCATGATGATATAGAGTTACATCAGATGGTTGTCAAAACTACTTTCCTGAATAAAGACCTTTATGAAGAGGTTTATATGATATAACCTGGAAGATTTTAAGATCCAGATGGAATTGACATGGCGTGCACGTTAAGCGGATCAATATATGGTTTATATCAAACCTCTCAAAAGTGATATCTTACATTTGATAAGGTTTGACCTCTTTCGACTTCATGAAAAATAAAGTTAAAAAGATGCTTGTACTACAAAGTCAGGGGGAGCAAAGTTATCTTCCTATTACTGCAGATGGAATTGACCATGTTGTATGAGGTTAAGAAACTTTTTTTCAAGAACTTTGACATGAAGGACCTTAGCATAACACCTTGTGTCTTAGGTATTCAGATTCACCGGGACAGATTTCAACACTTATCAGACATCTCACAAAGTGCATACATTGAATATATGTTACAAAGGTTTAATACCGTTAATTATAAACCTGTTGTAACACCTATCTCCCATAGTGAGAGATAATATTTGGTACTGTATCCAAAGAATAAAGTAAAGAGAGAGGTTATGAGAAATGTTCCATATTCTAGTGTGGTTGGTAGCCTGATGTACACTCGGGTAAGTACTAGTTGGGACATACATTTATTGTTAGACTGTTTGGTCAATATCTAGTTAACTCAGGTGTAGACCATTGGAATGAAGTCAAGCAAGTGTTGAGATAATTAAAGGGAATCAAGGATTATATATTGACATATAGAAAAGTCAACAAACTAAACCTCGTAGGGAATTTAGATTCATATTTTAGCTATGTATTCGGATGATCAAAAGTCCAGTTAAGGTTACAGTTTTAAGTTTGCAGATGGTACAATGTCGTGGAAGAGTGTCAAGTAAACACAAGTGATTTCCTCAACCATGCATGCTGTAGCACCCCGCTCCCGTAAGACACGTACCCGACATCATCTGTGATATTCGAATCCGTGTCCCGTGAGGGTGGCATACTAAAACACTCAGTCAGTTAAAATAGATATAAATTATTTTTGAAACAATAACAAACATACACACCTTTTTGTGGAAATCAACAATTCAAATCGGGCCCACTTTCATTCATAAACATTTTCAATCATAACAATACAAACAACAAAATTTCAATAACCATTTGGGGCCCATTACAAATACAAAACACTTTAGTCATAATGTCTTTACATTACAACATAAATCAGTTGTGAAATAGTTTCGGAATATACAAATTTATACAAAAATAGGAAAACACAAATGCAGGCGCGAACTGATCTCGACCTCTATCCTTTACTTGTAGGCTGTAGGGATACTCTCGTTTGCCTAACGGGCTATTCTTCTGATCCTAAAAAATATTTGCAAATTTTGGGTGAGTTTTGCGAACTCAATGAGAGACCATCATCGATGGCTTACCCAGTCACATAACACATAATTCACATAACATATAGTTCACAACTTTGCGTAGTTGAACACATATCACATTTACATGTAAGAGGAACACACATCACATTTACATGTAAGAGCAATTCAATTTGGCATTTCAACAATCCACATACTTGAAAAAATGCATATGAAATGCTCATGAGACACTTTTTCAATTATTATGTTATTGTGACCGAATGCCTGAACTGTCCCGTATCTATTTTGGATACCAGGCTCATTAATAATTGTCCTTTATCAGCTTGGGGGATACATGGCTCATTATACATAGTGAGCCTTAGGCTCTTAATCACTGTCTGAGCTCGAGGCTATTTTCACTCATTGAGCTTTAAGCTCTAATCGGCCGCTATTCAGGTTATAACTGTCATTATATTTCATGCATTCATGAAATGGAATGCATCATTTACATTTGCATAATCTCATTCACTCACATTCACATACAATTTGCACTTCAATATCTCATGCATATAACACAATCATCAGACCTTTATTGTCTCGAATTCAACAATCAAATCACATTCATATGAGCATCCAATAGTCAATTAATACAAAAATTCAAACAAACAAATAATGAAGTGAGGCCATCTAGGTCTATTCATAGTACGCTCCAGAATAGTATTTGCTTCCAAATTATGGATACGCCTTTATGCGGATGTTTATCCTACACATCCCATTTATGCAATACACAATTCACACACGTTACAAAACTCATTTATGCACAATTAATTATATGGACTATGTATAATGCGTGCTCAATGACAATCCGGAGTACTTTACCAACTTTATAACTTAATCGTTGATCAATTCTTTAAATCACAACCTCGATCCTTTGGTACTTTGATAACACTAACTCATCCACAAATTCTCCAATATAAACCCGTATGTGAGTAGAGAGGAGGAAAAACATAATCTTTTTATATATATATATATCACTATCAACTTTCTGCTTAAAACTCAATATTTCCTCTTCATTCCTATTTCATTTCAACTCACAAATCACATCCAATCAAAACTCTTTCATTTTTTTCATAATCATTAAAACCAGAAACACTCACGCATATTTATCACGTTTTCTACATTTCTTCACTTTCATTTTTCTGCATTTTCAACTTGTGTATTTTCTTCTTTTCTTCCTCTAACTATCACTTTAATCATTCTTCCTTTTCTTTAGAAATTAACATACACCTATCTTTTAACTCTAAATTCATTTTTTAACCACCTCTAAAACACTCCAAAACTTACGTACATATGTACATATACATATGAACAGTAAAAACATCAACACATTTGAAGTTTTATCTAGTTTGTATTGTATTCCATAACCATTTTATGTCAGATAGACCATCCATTTTATCTCATATTCAGACTTCTCATAAGGATTAACACGATACTTACTTGTTAAAAGTCCAAAATCTTCAACCATCACAAAGCCCTAATTTTCATGTAACTCATGTATTTCATCTTACGGAGAGTTTGGGTCAGGTTTTTCTTGAGGCAAAAGAAACAAATGACAAAGAGGTAACCGTAGAAGATAAGGGTAAGCATAGTTTAGCTTTGGTGGAGTTTTTGATGAAAAACTTTGTGTTAAAGAAACACTAGAGAAAGAACTTCGAGAAAGGATGAAGACAAGTACAGTAACATCTTTCAAGGTTATCAAAACTCAACTTTAAAGCTGGGACACCTGTCCATTTCTTGTCCACTTATCTTCTTCCCTTTATTAAAACTCACTTAAGTATGATTTGTACTTAAGTTTATGACTTAATAAAACCATTGAAACACAAGTCATAACCCATTAAATCACTTCTAGATTTTTCCATAAAACATCATTTTGGGTCAACTTTGCATGTTCTTTCTGACACGATAATGAAGTTATTTTGCAACACTTTCTTCTAAAAACATGTTCCCCTATATCTTATGTTTCCATTGGCTCCAAAATCATTTAATTTGGTTAAGTGATTTGAAAGATATACTTCAAATATTTTCACTGCTCTTGTCCAAAACAGTATATTATGCATAAATTCCATTAAGAATCTAAACATTTTAGAGACTGATTAAAAATTCAACTTCTTCAAATGAGATGTCTCCCTATGTCTCTAGTTTACTCCCAATTAAAAATCATCTCTTTTTAATCCTACAGATCCATATATAATTAAAATACCGAAGTATGTTCAGTAAAACAACAACAATTTACTGTTCCAACCGATTCCCTCACTTTCGTTCAATCAGTATTTTTCAAATCAATTCAGAATGCTACAAATATTTTTGGAGAGGTAGAAAATTTCTTATGAATCTAATGGTTCAAGAACCACTTCATTTGGAGGTCGGATGATAAAGTTATAGCTGAAAGAATCCAACAAGGTTTTGTCCTCAAATGTTATTGAACCTGTCTTGGGACAATTGGCATAACTTTCACTAACGATGTGGGATTTAGATGTTCTTTGGATGGATTAAAAGAGAACTTCAAGAGATAAAACTTTTATGAAGACTTTGAGGACAAATTCGATCATATACAGGGTCAAAATAGGAACAGATGATATGACATCACCAAACGATACAAGATTGGTAAAATTGCCATAACTTTCCCAAAATATATTGGATTAAGGTGTTCTTTAGATGGTTTGAAATAGAACTTCAAGATATACAACTTTCATGAGGACCTAGAAGACAGATTCTATCGTCTAAAGGGTCGAAAATCGTCCAGACGATAAGCCAGACGAAATTAGACGAAAAAGCAGAAGAAGCAAAACACAGAAGAAGCAAAAAGCAAAAGATACACCTTTACAGCCGATACACGTCAGCACAGAGGATACATGTCATCACAGGCGATACGCGTCATCATAGACGATACATGTCAGCACAGTCGATACACGTCATCGCAGATGATACACGTCAGCATAGATGATACAACTTCACTCTTAAACATCTTCGATTATAAGAATCATAACTTTTGACTCTGATGTCTAAAATTATCATACTATATACTGTTGGAAAGATAAAATAAAGATCTATAACTCTCAAGAAGGAAACTTTGCCAAAATAAATCTAGATCAATCCCAAATGTCCCCTGAATTCCGAACACAAATTTTTCATTCATCCCCCAATGTACTGCACTCAATTCTCAACTTCATGAAAATTTTGAGACTCTTAGAGACAGAATTTAAATTAGATGTCTTCATAAGAAATGAATCCATATGTCTCTAGTTTAATATAAATAAAGAATCATCTCATTTGGATAATTGGAGAAAAAGTTATGGCCAACAGACCAAAGCACACTTAGTGAGTATTTTCCAGATCACTACCAATTTTATTTATAAATCTTTCCCTTATCACAACTCATCCCAAGATCACTCTTTCTACTCCCTCTACTTTTCATTTTCAATAAAAACACATTTAAAATCAATTATACCCAGAAGTTGTCAATAAATGAATGTACCATTATCTTTATGGGAATGGGATGTTACACATGCAGAGTGCATGCTATGGGGGTACTTCATAGACGGTTTAGCTCAGAAACTTAATTTCTAAGTTATCTGTGGTTGATTCAGTGACTAGACATATTCTGTTGTACTGTGATAATCTTACTGCTGTGTTGTTTAATAACAACATTGAATATCACTAGCATTTGAAGGTCAATTATTTGACCATAAAGGAGTTGATACTAAAGGACTTCGCTCACTTGTGTTTGAGAGATAAGTCTACTATTGGGTTATGTAAATATAGTGCTCTAGAAAGCAAGCATATTTAAATATATCATAATCTTCTTCCAGTAATTTTTGTAATGAAAATATTTATTATTAATAAAACAAAAGAGTTTGGTTTTATTTGTATGAGCATTATATATCTAGTCA
>JANKOE010000003.1:31050976-31061278 GCA_026284465.1 Erythroxylum citrifolium
GAGGGAGGAATTCCTCACCACAGAAGAAACTCAATTAATGTCCTCCGAACAAATCTTGTAAGATTCATCTTAATTTCTGTCAAAAGTTCGGGGTCCAACACGAAAGATACACGAGCTGATCGTGTATGGGCACATGGACTATGTACAACGGTGTTGACAGTTTCAATTGGTTAAAAGGCAGTTAACTGGCGAGGGATAAAGGGAGGTAAGGAGGAGAGATCCAGGGGGAGTTCCAAACAAAGACAAGAGAAGAGATGGAAAAAAGAGCAAAGAAAAATCGTAAGAGGAGACTTGAAAATTGAGAAATCAAGATTTAGGAATCAACTGGAGTTCTTTCTCCTCTTCTTCTACTTGTTATTTGTCTTGGATGTTCATGTTTATAACTTTTACTTTTAGGTTGAATTCAGTCATGATTATGTAAATTTTCTTAATCTACGATGTTTGTTTCAACTTGGAATTTATGTATTAAACCTTCTTGATTTTAGTATAGTATTTTGATCTAATGAAGATTTGATCATTCTAATCTAGGGTTTCTTATTGAATGTTGATAGATGTTAAACTAAATACTGAAAAGTGATATTTAATCATTTAATGTCTGAATTACTATATTAGACTTAATTGAAAGAATATCTAGAAATAGAATTCTTCATTAAGAGTATTTGAGATTAAACATTGTGTTCATAGGGTTGGATTCGATTTAGTCTAGGAAACTGGTTTAAAAATTGAAATCAACACGTCAGTTACTTCTAGAGAATTAATTGATAAGAGCAAGTTAATGAACTTAGATCAATATTTTATTTCATAAGGATAACATAAATTCTTTGTTGGAATAAATTCCTAGAATATTAGGTAAAATTATGTTAATTGTGTATTGACATTTCCCTCACAAACAAATTTTCATATTTAATTGCTTAGCAAATATAGAAGGTATGAATTTAGTACTTTGACCTAGTCCTTATGGATAGACACTTGATTGCTTCAGCTAAACCCGTACACTTGCGAAGCTTATCACTGCTTAATTTTCATCCTTATTTCAGGAAAAGGAAATTGAGGAAAATCAGCATGCTATTTGTCTTTATTATTTTCAGTTTCCTGTTCTCAATGTTCTTATCAGCCACAGGTTATATGATTTTACTGATGATGTTTGTTTCCTGGATCTCTAAACTCTTTGATGATGAGTGTTAGTTTTGTCTTCAAGATAAAGTTTACACATCTGAACTATTTTTAAAGAATTATTGGCTAAGAATGCATCACTCTCTTTTTTTCTGTAATTTCCTTCATCAAGAAGATAAGTGCAATATATCTCTAATGATAATCTTATTTGGTTCTAGCATTTGAGCTTTATTTATTGGTCTTTAGAAGCTATTCTCCTACAAGTGTTTACAGCTATTACTGACTCATGCATAATTGCAGATTACATCACTCCATGGCGGTCCATTGGAATTTCCTTTTTTGCAGTAGAAGGTGAAGAAGACCCTGCTTATCATGTTGTATCTCACTTGTTAGCTTATTTCAGGGTAGATTTGAAGCACTAATGTAATTTTGTATTGAAAATACTGGTTATTCAGGATAACTAACAGATGAACTTGATTGTAACAAGACGTGTGTTCATGGTTTATGCGGCTAAGCATAAGACGGTCCTATATTTCAAATTCATTATCTATTCCAGAAGCTTATCTTTCTATTGAAGTTTACTACATTGTGTTTGCTTCTACTGTTATATGAACTGCTTTACCTTTCGGAGAATAATGGTGAATGCTTTCATTACCGAAGAATATGTTCATATTCTTTGTAAATCTCTGAGTATGTCATTGGCATTGTTATCCTCATACTTATGTTGGCATCTGGAGCATTTGGCTAAACAACTTCTTTCCTGACTCTTAATCATTTGTTACCCGGCAGGATGAAGTTGAAGCTAAAATTGTTGTTGTTGGTTTGTCAACAACATGTAGTCAGAAGATTCATAATCAATTGGTACTTGGCAGCCTACAACTTCTTTTAATTATTTCTTTGTATTTTAACCATCATTAGTAAACTATTTTTTTTCCAAGTTTTAGTGTACTTCACTTAAGAGATGTGATGGAATCATAGGTTTTGTTATTTTCATGTCTAGGACCTTGTTATGACATGTTATCCTTTCTATTCTCGCTTCAAGAACCATGTTTTACTAGTATTCTGATATATTTATAATTGTGTTTTTGTCAAGATTGGGGTGGAGCAGATGCACAAGGACAGCAAGTACCTACTGTTTTTGGATGACGGTGTTAGGCTGCATCCTGGGTTAATTGGAGCCCTCACTGTTGAGATGGAAAAGAATCCTGAGGTCTGGTCATTATTGTTGTGATAATACTTGCTGGCCTATTGTTCAAAATTATTGAATAGATTTTATGATTTTAATATCTAGTAATGTTTGCAGATATATATTCAAACTGGATACCCTCTTAATATGCCTTCTGAGAGCTTAGGAAGTTACTGCATCTATGAATATCTTATGGTACAAAAACTTTTATGAGATTCCTTGATATTTTCCTTTATCATTATTATAGTCTTATGAACTCTGTAGAAGATGCACATTTTGTTATACCTTGCGCTTCCTTTTTTTTTTTTTTGCTTTTCATCCTTCTGTAATCACAGTACTGTTGTGGATCAACTTGTGGTTGTAATGGGGCCATATTTGGATGGTGGATGAAAAAACATCTTTCTCAGACATCTTAGACTATAGATAACATTTTCTTGAATCACAATTAGAGATCTTACAAGTCGTTTAGAAAGTTTGCAAGTCCATCTTTAAACTGCTTGTATTCAAGTTGCATTTGTCTTGGATGATACATTTTATACGTCTAAAGCCTTAAGTTTATTTTCAATATCATTCCAACGTTATTTTACTCTGTAATTGCAACTATTTAACGAATTCCAATGTTATTTTAATCTGTAATTGTGACAATTTAATGAATGCTGACATGAGTCAGACCACATTCACGAAATATATAAAGAAAAAATTAACCACTGCAAAATAATAATAATATTAATAAGAAGAAAAAAATTAATAATGATAATAATAATAAGCAAATTAATAATAATAATAAGGAATTTAATAATAATAATAAATTAATAATAATAATAAGAAGAAGAAGAAATTTAATAATAATAATAAAAAAAGGAAATTAAAAATAATAAGAATAAGAATAATAAGAAAGTTACTAATAATAATAATGTATTTAGTGGTGACTATAATGGATATTTTGATTTTTTTTGTTAATTATTCCTTTGTCATTTCAAGCTTATGTTTTCAAACTAATATTGACATAGAAATTCTTTAGCAATAAACCAAACTAACTAATACATATTCTATTATATTCCTCATCTGTCTTATTCCTAAGAATAATATTCAATTCTTTATCTATTCCAACATGTGAACCAAACTCCTTGTATGGGAAGTAGAGCAAGAACTTCAAATTGGCTAAATCTCTTCTAAAAAATTTGTTATATTCTTATTGTTTTATTTTATACTGTTCATTTTTGTTAGATATACATTCTCAACAACTGACCTTGATGGGAATGATGATGCCCAAAAGACAGAAAATTATGTGATACTAGCAAATAAAGCTACGATATTCTTTGATCTATTAACTAATTATATTTAATTCAACTTTTAAACCGAGTTCTTCGCATTTTTGTTGCTCAAAATCACCGCATTAATTACAGACTAAAACTACGATTCCAATATGTTGATTGCGGTTACCGCATTTTATAGTAGTGCTACAATCACTGAAAATATTTTAATCCTGCATCCATTTTGTACGTTGTCACTAACCAAACAAGATTGTGGGGAAAATTCTAACTTAGACCTTTGATCCACCATGCAAATATAAGCATAAGGTGAAGGTCTTTCCATTTCTCAAGTAGAATTCCTTCAATTTTCCTATTCTATCTCTTTTCTCTTTACAGACTATGTACTGCTAAGTGTGCCAATGGACACCTGAATGCACTTCAAAACTGATGACACCCCTCAAGCGTGTAATGAAGCTCCAGATTGATTTTTTACCTTCCTTCGAAAATAAAATAAAATCCATACAACTATAAAGCAAGCTCCAGACCATGTGACTTGTTCATTTAATAGTTTAATGCTACTCCACAAGAACATATGTTTCATTATGTATAATCATAATAGCTAGTTCTTCTATGTAGTATCATAAGAATAATAGGTGCTAAGAATATAGTCAAGTTTAAAAGATGTCAGAAGAAAAAGATCTAGCACTGGTAAAAAAGAACCTTAAATATTGTTCAAGACAGGCTTAACTTGCAGAAATGTCAACCTAACTGATTTATAGGTCTGCATGGAATCATCTTTCTCCAAACATATACGGAATTCATGACAGGAACATGTTAGGAGTTTCATCTTCACCTACCAAATTGTTCAATTCCTTGGAATAACATTAAGTAGAATCCTCATGGCGAATGAATTGAACGAATTTAGATCTCACCTCAGCTGGAATACGAACAGGACGATAATTCTTATCAAGCCAAACAGCAGTACCTTTTGCTTCCAAAACAGGCTGTGTGACATAAATAAAACTAATGAGCATTGAGAAAAGCCCCAAGAAGTGAAATTATAAGTTTGAGGGTAACAATAAGAAACCTCTCCATTTGGCAGCTTCAAGATTAAGTGTTCAAAATATAAGCGTGCAGCAGAGGAGCCAGAGACTCTCACCTTAACAACAAACTTATCACCACTCTAGTTGAACGAAGGCACCGACAAGAAACAGAAATAGTAAAATATCTGAAACAGATACTGTTTATCAGAAGCTCAAAGAGATTCACATTTCTCCCAAGAGCAACACGTATAACTCTATGCATTCAATCTCACGGTTGAAAGAAATTACAAAGTGTCCTGTTCATGAAGCAGGCATAGTTAAGAAACTATAACCTCTGTAGTTAAGAAACTATAACACCTGATAGAAGCAGCCATTCCCTTTCTAAGAGCATAGCTCTTGTAACGTGTCCAGTTCATGTAACATGGTTAAGAAACTATAACATCTGATAGAAGTAGGAATTCCCTTTCTAAGAGCATAGCTCTTGTACTAGCAATGGCAAAATGCAGAATTGTTTGCTCAAAATACCATGCAAGTTTTAAGTTACAACCCTTTTCACTATGAAAAGGCCAAAGTCCTATAGAGCACGACACAAATGTAATTAGATAAGAGGGCATAATTCTCTAGAACTAGGCACACATAGAGCTATAGTCAACATTGACGAAGATCAAAGACATACTCTCAGAGGACCAATGAATTTGAGTGACAACTCAGATAGTGCCAATGCCTCACCAGTACGGGCAACAGAATCAGCACTAACGCCAATATATTCCAAAAGTTCATGACGACCTGGTTAAAGCACAGGATTGCAGAAAATGATAAGTATATAGTTCAAGACCCACATATAAGATTATAGCTGCATTCTATTGATTAAGAAAGATGGGCATTAATAATTTTTTCCACTTAATTAAAAATTTCTTTCAAACAAAAATGGGATAGTCCGTAATCCATTGAAATTGCCAACGTTGAATAAGAATTGACTAATATGCTCAAATCTGATCTTACCATGTTGACAATAACTGGCGTAAACAGCATTGTTAACAACTCCATATTGATCCAGCTCGTAATCACGCACTTTAAGCTCAACATCGAAAAAGCCGCCCATTCTACAAAGCAGCAAGGTTTCTCAATTTCCGAAATACAGAATAACCAATTTGGGGAGATAATGAAACAATTGATTCAAAATGGAAGCTACACCCAGAAACAAGATACGGAATACGTACCCTTTACCGCCCTTGACATCAAAAAGAGACAAGGTGACGGAGTTCCTGACGGTGGAGAGAGAACGAAAACGCGGCCGAAGCAGGGGAAAGAATGCTGATGAAGACGGTTGTGTTGATGATATAAGAGGGCGATGATCGGTCCACAATCTGATAGCAGGTGAGACGCCGGCGGGGCAGAGAAGCGCCGACATGTCGGGTGAGTAGAGACTAGAGAGAGAAGTTGGGAAAGACAGATGAATGTGGACCGTTAGCAGCTAGTCACACAATTCACAAAGTTTAAAAATTAAATCAGATCATTAATTAAAATATTAATTTTTTAGCGATTAAAATTTAAAACGTTCTATGTAATATAAAATCAAGTAAATTATTTGTCTTTTTTTGGTAGATAAAATTTAGAAGAATTTGATTACAACTATAAACAAAATAAAAATTAACAAAGCAAAAGGCATAACAAAATAATTGTTGCAAAATGTATGTATATTATTTTTGACCGATAATAAAATACATTCTGATTATGATTAGCAATTTGTAACTTGTAACTAATGTTTTAAAAACCGGGCAGGATATCAAACCAAGAAAAGGTTTAAGATTTAAAGGTTTGATCGATATTAAACTACTATAAAATCGGTATATAATAAATAAGTAAAAATTATAAAAAAAAGTAGTGTCTTTTAATGATAAAATAAACTAATAATAAATCATATAATTTAGACTACGATCGAATTTAACATAAATTTTTTAATAATAATAAAAATAGAATTTGTATTTTATATTGTCATTTATTTAAAAACTCAAAAAATTTTAAGTATGTTTAAAGAAAGTCAATAAAAAAGACTCTTAACATATTCTTAAAATATCTTAAGCAAAATTACTTATATATACTAATTAATAATTCAATTCAATAAACAAATTCATGATAAGAATAATAATTAATTTTTAGTAATAATAATTTTAAAATTTTTAATTAAAATATAAGTAGAAAAATAAAGAAACTAAAATTTTAAAAATATAACTTATTAGTGAGATTAAATATATTTAGTATTTTTAAGAATAAAAATAGTAATTTATTTTTTAACAATAATAATTTAAAATAAAATTTTAAATTAAAATGTAAAAAGATAAATAAAGAAAATAAATTTAAAATATATAATTTATTAATTAAAATGTGTGAGAATTGAAAAAAATTGATTAAAAATTCAAAAGATCTATAAAATATACTCATTAAATCTCAACTTTCCTGCGACAATAATTAACTTTATCCAAGACTCAAAAGCTATGTTGGTTTCGTCTCAGGTAGGCATATGGATGGTGGGTCCCATATAAAAAGGCATTTTGATTTTTATTTTATACAAAATATATTATATATTTTTTATTATAAAAATTATATAATATAAACCGGGACAAAAATTATATCGGTTTATATTTATTTTAGTTTGATCGACCGATAAAATCCAGTTTTGAAAACGTTGCTTATATCAGTCGTCCACTTTCTCACTCAATAGTCCTAAAGCTTTTCTTAGTGCTTACACAAATTATCATATTAAATTAAGAGTCGACTTCTCGTCCTTACAGCACTGGAGCCATCAACGATCTATTACTGTCTCTTTCCGTTTTTGTTCCACTTTCCAGTGTCAACTTTTCAAAGATCATCCTTTTGCTTAGAGTTTCTTATATTACACCGAGTTTGAGCATCATTTTTTTTTCTTCACGCTGATTAAGATACTTAGCCCCTAGTCCTTATTTTCTATATAAATTCTTAATTTTGTTCTTGAAATTTCAAAAGATCTAAACTTCATAATTTTCAAGATATAATTGGTGGTGTTATTAGTCCTAATTATTGGTTTATGCCCTGGAGTTAATCAGGTGATCAAAGTTTAGTAATAAAATAACTTGATGTTATTCTTTATCTTGTACACATTTAGATGGATATGATAAAATCTATTAGATAATTACATATTCCAGTTGAAATTATGATAAATTATAATTATGTGATTCATATTGCATTTATATATTATTGATTAATGATTATTTAAATATATTTATAGACCATATTTAATATGTTTTGCTTGTTATTCAATAATTTTCTAGTATTTTTGGTACTTAATTTGCTTCGAGAGTATTTGTAGGTGATAAATGAGAAGAATTCTGATGAAATCATAGCATGAAACAAAGATTTTAAGTAATTTAGACCTATATGATCATATATAGTGACTGTGTAAGTCTTTGTAAATGTGTAGAAATTTGAAGAATATTGTCTCTGGTCGTGTAAAATTACACACCCGTGTATGTTGATGTACACGACTGTATATGTTGCCTGTGTCAACCTCAGTGCCTGTGTAAAATCACAAATTCAGATATTTTTGGAGATACACGGTCACCTACACGACTGTTATATTGACTATGAATATCCTAAAAACTATAGTTTTTACTATAAAAAGATGTGAACAGAGACATAACATGGAGAGGCAATTTTAGAACTAATTTTGAGTTGTAAGAAACATAAAAAGGCGACAATTCTGAGCAAGGAAAACACGAATAATATGTAACAAGATCAAACAAAAAGCTTTAATTAATCCAAATTGTAAGGAAAGTCATTAGAAGAAAAAGGGAGATTTATAATTATGATTTATTTGTTTTCTTTATTTTTATTTTCTATGGATAGTAACTAATTTGTTTGTTGCCTAGGTGTGATGCACCCTAAGTTATGATAACAATATAATTTGATTTTTTATTTAATGCAATTTTGTTGATTGATTTATTAAGTTTCAATAATATGTTATATTCTTGTTCTAATATATCTAGAATATTAGTTTATGATTAGATTTCATATGATTGAGAATGAGAAATCCTTTTGTGTTAATAGATCTACTATAATTGAAAGGATCTACATGCAAATCTAGAGGTAGGTTGACATAAATTCTCTATACAAGGGTCAAACCTAATAGTAAAATTCACTAATCAACAATGCAATTCTAGGGGCTTTTGATAGGTGTTTTAGTATGTTTATAGGTGTTTATTATATGATTATTGCATTTATAGGCTTAGAATTGTGTTAATGTGAGTGTTTGCTTATATTCTAAGTGTTTATGTGGCTTTATGCATGTTTTCAATCTTAATTATATGTTTCTTAAGGTGTTTGATGTCTTTGTTAATGTTGAAAATCAAATAAGTGAAGAACAAGGAAGTTGGATATGTATGAAGCTATATGGGCAGAGTCACAATCGTGACTCCCATGTCACAATCATGACATAAGAGAATCACCCAAATCGTGACTCCCATGTCACGATCATGATAGAGGCTTTGTTTTTAGTGACAAGAAAAACTAGGTCTTTTCTGTTCCAAATGTCATAATAACTAAGATTAAAGAACCAAGTTGTCTTTGATTTGGAGATTTGTTGCGTCTTAGGTATGGATATGCCATTCAATTCCCTTCTAAGTCAACTTTTCAATAACCTTGAGGAAAAGGCATAAAAGATATTCCCTTTCAGGTGATTGGAAATCAAGAGCTTTGGAGTTAATCATGATGGAACATAAGCAAGGTCAATATGGTTGATTTTATTAATTAAACACAATTACCCTTTTTAATACTTTATTTTAGTATTTGTCATTGACCCATCCTAACTCAATTCAATGTAAATGTTTGAAATCCTAGTTAATTGTGTTAGAGTCAAGCTTAGACTCAAGAGAGGTAATCCGATATAGTTTGAACTAGTTCAAATTAAAAAGATGTTTTTTTAATAATAAAAAAATATTATATGATTAAAATGGTATCATTTTAATCATATAAGAGTGGGAGTAATTAAATATATGATTAAAATCCTAATCTTATTTGGTAGTTATAGCATATAATTAATTACTTGTTTTTCTTACTTTTATATTATATTATGAGTGGAATTTACCGTGTTAAGTATAGTTAATACTAAGTTAGTGAACCAAATTTCTTAAAGATGGGATATGTTTGAGAAGAGTTCTCAAAGTAAGAAAAGAAAATCGTATACCTATTATGTAATTTTGTTATAATCCTTAATGAGGATTTGATGTTAAAGTTTTAGAGATAACTCAAAATCATATAGATGATAAAATTTATTAACATTTTGAGTTTACTAATGTTTCATAAACTTTGATAACAACATATAAGATGTATGTCAACTGTTAGCCCTAATTTTTTTTTAAAATTTAAGCATGATTAGAGAAGATTAAAGCATTAGTAGATTAACTTGAATTGACTTTGATTAAGTAAGTTAGCATTAAATTAAGATAACATAAATTAGCGTACGACATTAATTAAATATGATAGCATTAAATGAGTTAGATAGCATATAATTAAAAAGGAATTAATGAGTTAGGTAATATGAATTAATGTTAGTAAATGAGTTAGTTAGAATTAAATGTGTTAGATGAGTTTAATGAGTTAGTTGGGCTTTGGGCCTAAATGAATTAAAAAGAAGAGGAATAAATGGATGGGCTTAAGTTGTAGTAGGGAAGTA
>JANKOE010000003.1:31188226-31199380 GCA_026284465.1 Erythroxylum citrifolium
TAATAATAATAATAAGTTTAAAATTTATAATAAATAATAATAATAATAACAATAATTAATAATAATAATAACAATAATTAATAATAATAATAAGTTTAAAATTTATTATAAATAATAATAACAACAACAACAACAACAACAACAATTAATAATAATAATAAGTTTAAAATTTATAATAATTAATAATAATAATAACAATAATTAATAATAGTAGTAGTAGTAGTAATAATAATGATGATGATGATGATGAGTTTAATAATATAACTAAGAATAAAAATTGCTTACGTAGGGGAAGGATATAAATAATAACTACTAGATTGGAATGAAAACTTGATATCCACCCCTTTTGGAGGGTTTAGTAGATTCTCAAATTTAATGGAATAAATCTATTCCCTTTAAATTGAAAACCCCAGAGCAAACACTACTTTTTACAATTATTTCATTCATTCATTCTCAAACCCTCAAACCAAACGCCGCCTTCATCTTCGTTATAATCTTTATAGTTGTTTGAAGAAAAGTGAGTTCCACAAGGAAAACTCTAAAACCTTTAGCAGACATCGAATAATACATTAGTCTGGTAAAGTAGTCGGCGTCTAGAACATGTGAAGATCTTATGAATACATCTAAAATACATATTTATGTGCCTGCGTCGTATATTAGAGTATAAATATCCAGCCACGGGTACGGACTCGGATTTCCGTCTTATTAGTAAGGACTAGGGAGAATTCAATACTTATCTTGTAACGCAAGCAATAGATAATTAATTGGACTGGTATAACTGTTACAGTTTCCATCCAAGGCCATGCCCATGTGCATCTCTTAAAACGGATTGTCCCCAGATTTTCAATAAATAATAAATAATTGTCTAGGATTTTATTTTATTTTTTGTCTAATAACACGCGAGATACGTTCCAAGCCTTCTCCTCGATCTATAAACGTTTGCATAACCACCAATTAACATGCAGAAACTAGCTTGAGAGCTTCGAGAATGGAGGGACATAAGAAAGTGATGGTGGTGTTGGATGAGAGCGATTGCAGCTTTCATACGCTCATTTGGATACTTGACAATCTGAAAGATTTGACGTCAGATTGGCGACTTCTTATCTTTACTGCACTGCCGACTCCTAACTGCTACCACACAATCGCCGCATTCCTAGACGGCACAGCCTTTCCCTTGCCCTTCCCCACCTATTTCTTATTCTTATCCAGTTAAGAATTCATAATTACCATGAAGCTTTCACAATTTGTATCCAAGTTTAAGAAAGAAGCTTACAGGCACTGGTTTTTGTATGCATTTGCAGAGCCAGGTTTCGTTTTGACAACTCAGGAGCGAGATGAGGAGGCTTCCATGGGTCTGTTGGAGAAAGCAGTGAAAATATGTGCTAGCCGAGGGGTAGAGATATTTGCCCATATTGGAAGATTATCACAAATTCATTAAAATCCCCTATTTTGTTATATTTAAGAAATTGATAAATTAAATTGAACCTCTGAATCGTGTGGTTAACCTATTCAACCAAACAAGCCCGCTTCACAATTGGATAATTTCGTCTGCAATTTTTAAACAATGTGATGTAGTGTAGTTAGTTGGTCTCAAGGAAAATGAAAAAGATTTCCATGCGCAGGTGAAAGCAGAGACAATTACTGAACTTGGGGAATCCAGAGAGCTTATATGCGAAGCTGTGGTGGATCATAAAATCGATCTTCTTGTTATAGGCAGGCCAGCAACAGAAGGGGCTTTCACAAGGTAACCCCCAATACATATTTTTTTCACATGAGAAAAATTTGAACGGTTACAATTCCTCTGGCCGATCATGCTTATCATCTTTACAATTTATGTACTGCTGTTTTATTTTTTGCACTAAGTGGTTTTTCCTTTTGGATCGAACAGGTTTTTGACAGGAAGTCTCTCGGACTACTGCGTACAAAATGCCAAGTGCCCTGTTCTTGTTGTGAACAAACCTGAATACCAAGACTTGTAATATTCCCCACCCAGAAGCATTTTGCCTTCAAGATGAATGTTGTTTTGTATGTCACAGAATTTATATATAGTTACTCACTGCTCAAATGTTAATTTATACAAAAAAGGAAAAGTAAAACATATATTGAACATATATAAATGAACTACTATTAATGTTTCGAAAATTAGATTAAGGTACAAATTTTGATTGGGATATTGAATCAGGGGTAAGAGAGGGTAGGAAACTATGTAGTCAAATATGATTTACATTTTCACTATGGACTGCTATTAAACTCAAATTCCCCACCCTATCCAGAGTTGGAAAATATCTATGCATGCGTTCCAATTAATATAAAAAAAAATTGATTAGTGAAGTTCAACTACCTGGTTAAGTTTGGTTTTGAAAACATTAGTTTAATAAATCAACACCTTTTCCCACATGACTGTAGCATACATATATGACCATATGTCGGGTTATGTTTAAAAAAATTTTAACCACCACCATAAAATATTTTATTAGGAAGGTTATAGGGTTTTTAGAATTAGCTGAAACTTTAATTATCAATACAAAATAAGTGATACGCTATCCACCAGCAACACTTAGGACATCAGGGAAAAAAGATTGGTCCAAGCCTTGAAGGCTGAGCACTATAGAGTAAGAATACCTTATGGTTCGGTCCACTAAAAAGTGTCCCTTGAAAAGGTACGAAATCCTTAATAAAACGACTTTCAAACCCAGTAGCTTAATCTGATTGCATAGTCTGGAGCAAATAGGTTTGATTATAGAACTAGAGAAAATGGTTAATAATGTGGTTGCTGTCTTTCCTTCCAAGACCTATACCTCTAGCAATCCCGCTTTTTATGTCCCTTCTTTTTATAGAAGAAACACCTCATATTCTTTATATTCATACGACCTTTACTAACGTTAGATTGACCAGTATAAGCATATGGAGAAGATTTAGACTTTCTACCTCTATATCTTTGTGGCTTAACCATTTCTTTACCCTTAGTTGCTAGGAGGACCTTATGAGCAGTATTCTTCAATCTCCTCTTCGACAATATAATGGGCAATCAAAGCATCGAAGTCTCATTCCTCATCCTATGAGTAATACGTTGTCACCAGATTACTAAACTGTAAAGGGAGTGTGCTCATAGCCTAGTGAACTATGAAGGCATCAGGAAGAGAAATATTCAACGCCTTCAGTTTAGATAATTATAAAACAAAAAAAATGAATCCTATATTTTTAAAAAAATATGTAAATTGCTATACAATAAAAAAACTTCCTTTTTTTCAAATTTAAGTTAAAAAAATGAATTGGAACAAGATATGTTTGGCATTTGTGAGAACTGTGGAGACAAATCAATCTTCATATGTGCTCCCTCACTCCCCTTTCTTTAGTGTACTTTATGGAGAATAATTCTATCATCAAGACACGTATCTCAGCATTTGACAAGGTTGAGTACCTCTGGGAGACTTTATCAAGAAACTCTCGCGCTATGATTGTCTCTGGAAGTCCACTAAGCAGATGGTCAAGAATGGATCTTTTAATGGTCATGAAACATAATCTGTTCAACCGATCCCAGACTGCATAAGCTGCTCTATCAGCCTCTGAGCTGCAGGATGTAGGTGAAAGTGGCCTATCCGTATGTATGGCCATATCAATATCTGTCATCTCCATTGCATTTAATACATCCTGTATCAACTTCTTCAAATTGAAACCAATCAGGGTTTCAATAGTGATACTATGTTCAATAACCGAAAAGGTGACAAAAAAATGACAATGTAAAGATCAATATAAATGGAGGATAACATCGATACTCAAAGTTATAAAATATTATCTATACCAAGAATCCGATTACACATATTATGAAATACCTGTGGGCTTAATACATAATATATGCAACCAAACCTCTGCATAAAAGCGATCATAGTACACACCATCAACTCTCATAACACTACCACCTGTGGGCGAATAGATCATTTGAGCAATGACTTTCCTCCATCTAATGTCTTTATACACATCTCAAAATCTCATATAAGGTCAACACTTGTAGGTAGAAAAACCAAATACAATACCAAAGACATCCCCAAACATGCAAGCAGAACAATTCAAATACTAACGTGAAAGGCCAATATCAGTATCCAAAATATCTGCAAACACAAGGGGATACATTTTTATGTTATCCTCACACTCTATATGGGCATATAGTATGTGATAAAATATCATTAATAAATGCTAAACTCAAATGCACAATCAAATTATCACAAACTAGTGCTAAAGACATTATCTTTGAACTTTATTTAAAATTCTTGTAGAAAAAATATCAATCCAAGTGACTATCGTGTATTATCAAATATTGAGCCTACCACAAGAGATACAACAACCTCAAGTATCTTACTCATGTCAAGTTTGTAACACAAATATTCACTCAAAAATGGTTTTAGCATGCCTTATTTCTTTTTCAGGAGTTAAACCTTATTTATTACCAATGTAATAAATCTAGAAAAATTTAAAAACTCATTTTATGAATTTCCCAAACTTGGGAACTGACGTAAAATGCCCCGAAACACCTTTATAAGAATTCTGAAATTTTGAGTTTTTTTTTACGCGAGATGTCAGCATGGTATTGTAATGCTGACATCAATATGACATGAATGATGTCACTGCTTGTGACAGTGAAGAACACGTGCAGTGGACACGCCCAGAACCTGGAGGGTCTGTGCACCAAGCATTAATGCGCCTAAACCTATTTGGCGCATGACATGCACACTCTAGACACGCATCACGCGCCAACCACCTCTAGCGTATGTCATGCATTCGCTGACACGTGGTCGCACTCCAACCGTCCATGCCCCAGACATATTGGCTCTTTGCTGATACTGTAGCACCGTCGGTTGTATGTGTCCTCACTAGAGCAGGTGATTTTCGGTGACTTATAGGAGGCACACATGCCCAAGATTTTCTCTCTCCCCGTCGAAACAAGCGATTTCGGTGAGTTTCGGGTCAGTTTTCTAACCTTCAAAGCTCATTTTAACACCTTTTTCAATGCTAAATACATTCATCACGTATTCAAGCAACCATACACTAGAAAAAATCAAAAAATGGACCATTTTTCTCTGAGTTCCATATGGAAAAAAATAAAAAATGTTCGTTTTTGTTCATCAGATCATGTAACCGCTCTAATACCACGTGTAGTGCATAACATAAGCCTTAGTTACACATCCAAGATCGAACATTAAAGAGAATGAAACAACTAAAACATGAAAATACCTTATTTCATCTCCATGACTTTAAACGAGCTTTTCGATGCTAAAATAAATCCATTTTCTGACGACCTTCACGATAGTCGATCACCGTTGTGTCGTTAATGTCTTTTACAGTTTTCTCAATACGTGAACCTCTGAATGGGTCAAAGTAACTTTACGTTTACTAATGAATTGAGCAACTACAGGAGATCTTAATCTTGTATATATAGCTTCCTTATCGAGGTTTCTCATCACAAGCCCGATATGGGTCCAATCCATACTAATTATGGTCTATTTTCTTCCTAAACTTCAGCCCACTAATTCAAATCCTTTATTAAATTATTTTATTATCTTTATTTGAATCAAATTTATGTAACTTAACTGATAAGTCATTAACAATCAATAAAATGCAATCAATTGTTGTATACCAAATAGAAAAAAAAATTTGTTACGACTTTTTTCTTCGTGGAGGAGAATGTCCATGTGGCAGTGGGGTCTAGCTTGCATGGAATGTTGGAGGATAGAAGGTCTCACGTAAGGAGTGGGGACTAAGGCTAGTAAACATGGAGAGGGAAGTGGAAGCATGGTTGTTGGAGTTGCTATTGTTTAATTGTTATTAATGTTTTAGAGGCTGTACGTAGCCACGATTAGGATAGTTATTTTAGTGTTACGTTATGTTCCTCATTGTAAGGCTTGGATTAAGCCGCCACTAGTTTAGTGAGTAATTTATTTAATAATTGTGTTGATTAGGATGGCTATATATATATATATATAGCTGTAATATGGAAAAGGGAAGAAAACTTTATCACAGAAAAATCTGTCTTCCTATGTTCTCTTTCTTATCTTTCTCTTTCAATTTCTTTATTACAAGTCAAGAAGCAGAAATTAAACTCAACATTTGGTATCAGAGACAGGTTTCTACACAATAGAAACTAGAGCTAAGGCCAATGCAGATTTACGTACTAAAGTTAATGAGATCCTTGCCAAACAAGAAAAACACGAAACTGTCCGTAATAAGGTCAATGACAATTGTGACCAGTTGAATATCCTAATCCAAAAATTGATGTTAGACATCCACTCTTTTAAATTCTCCACCAACCCCATATTTACACCTCTGTCTCCCAGCACAGAAAATCCATTATATGCTGCTGAAAGCTCTCACAACAATCGAGAAAGGTTTAAACCTACACTCAAACTCTCATTTCCGAAATTTGACGGTGGAGAAAACCCACATGGATGGATCTATCAGGCATAGCAATATTTTGAATACCAGAGTATTCCTAATGATCAAAAAGTGCAGATAGCATCCTTTCACTTAGAAGGAATTCCTTTACAATGGCATAGATGGTACAACACACCACGTGGACCTCTATCTTGGGTTGAATTCACTTGTGCATTCCTACAACGGTTTGGACCAACGGAATATGAGAACCCAACCGAAGCCTTGACACACCTCCGGCAAACTACCTCCGTTGGAGCATACCAAGAAAACTTTGAAAGGCTCTCACTTAGGGTTGATGGGCTACCCGATTCATTCTTGTTAGGCTGCTTTGTAGCTGGTCTCAAAGATGAGGTTCGTCTTGATGTCAAAATCAAGCAACCAACAACATTATCAGAAGCTATTAATGTGGCATGCCTAGTAGAAGAAAGAAACACACTGCAACAATGACCCATCCAAAATACTAGATTCATTCCCACCTTTGGTAAGAGGCCTTTGGCCTTGTCGCCAACTCCAGCCACTGGACTCTTGGGACCAGCACCGGTGTCACGCATAGGACAACCAAATTTCATAAAGCTTTCTCCCCAAGAAGCACATGATCATCAGGAAAAAGGCTTATGTTACTACTGCGATGAAAAGTTTGTACTTGACCACAGGTGTGTTACGCCACAATTATTTATGATTGATGATGTACAGGAACAAGAAGAAAAAGAAGTGGAAGTATACGCAACAATGGAATAGGAGAACAAGAACTTACCATAAATATCCCTTCAAGCTATCATTGGAATGCCAAATCCACAAACACTATGAGTAACCGATCGGATTGGGAACAAAGAATTGTTGGTTCCCATCGACAAAGGGAGCTCTCATAACTTCATCGACAAAAGAATCACCAACAAGATGGGATTAAAAATTGACATAAGCAGTAAATTTCAGGTAATCATAGCAAATAACGCCAAAATTGAATGTACAGGAGTTTGCCGAGTTATGAAAATATTACTCCAAGAATGTTTGAACGAGGTGGACTTGTTCGTTCTCCCGAAAGAGGCTTGTTCCATCGTCTTGGGAGTTCAATGGTTGGCTACACTAGCGCCAATTGAAACGGATTACTCAAAGCTCGCTATAGCTTTTAATTGGCGTGGTAACCGTTTCACATTTATAGGAATACAAAAATTAGAGATGGTGGCCTTATTTGATAAGGAAGCTAGTCACTTGTTCTCCAGTAGTTTACTAAGTGAGGGATTCTTTGTCCAAGTAATTTCTACCGATTTCATCTCCACTCAATCCTCACAAAACTCTCCTGAATTGGATAACATCCTAGCCAAATATTCCAAAATATTTGAAATTCCAAATTCCTTGCCACCTATGCGTAAACAAGTCCACAAAATCCTGTTAGTCACCAACTCTCAACCGATCAACTTGCATCCCTATTGATACCCGTATTATCAAAAATAAGAAATAGAGCGACAAGTGAGGGAACTCTTAACAACCAGGTTAATAAGACCCAGTTCCAGTCCGTTCTCATCTCCAGTATTGTTGGTTCATAAGGTTAGTGGTGAGTGGCGTTTTTGTGTAGATTATCGAGCCTTGAATTCCATTATAGCAAAAGACAAATTTCCAATTCCTGTCATTGAGGAACTGATGGATAAACTATTATGGGCATGATATTTCTCGAAATTCGATCTTACTCATGGGTATCACCAAGTTCGAATGGCCAAAGAAGACATTCCAAAAATAACCTTTCGAACTCATGAGGGTCACTACGAGTTCGTAGTCATGCCTTTTGGACTCACCAACGCGCCTTCAACCTTTCAAAGTCTCATGAATGAGATATTTCGGCCATATTTAAGAAGGTTCGTACTAGTATTCTTTGATGACATACTTGTTTATTCATAAACATGGGAGGATCATCGCCAGCATATTCAGATAGTTCTAACGGTGTTAAGTGAGCATCAGCTCTTTGCTGAAAGGAGCAAATGCGTTTTTGGAGTCCAACAAGTGGAATATTTGGGACATATTCTTATGGGAGGAGGTGTAGCACCCGACCCTGCAAAAATACAGGTAGTCCGTGAATGGCCTACACCAACAACTATCAAGGAAGTTCGTGAATTTTTGGGACTCGTCAGCTATTATCGTAAATTCATATAGTATTATGGAACCATAACCGCCCCACTCCATAAGCTATTGAGTAAAGAAGGCTTTTATTGGAATTCAGAAACTGATGCTGCGTTCCACCATCTTAAGGATGCCCTCACAATGGCTCTGGTATTAAGGTTGCCAGATTTCTCTCGGCCTTTTGTAATAGAGTGCGACACTAGCGGGGTTGGAATTGGTGCAATTATAATGCAGGAGGAACAACCAATTGCCTTCTTTAATGAGGCTATTAAAGGGACTACCCATAGATATTCAACCTATGAGAAAGAAATGCTAGCAATGGTCAAAGCAGTCCAAAAATGGAGGTCCTATCTTTTGGGACATACCTTTATAGTTCGCATGGATCATCGCAGTCTCAAATACCTCCTGGAACTAAGAATCACTACTGAGGCACAAGCATGGTGGCTGCCTAAACTTATGGGATTTCACTATAGGATTGAGTACAAGAAGGGATTGACCAATGGAGCAGCAGATTCCTTGTCCCGTAAGGCTGAATTAATTTTTATTATCGTATCCATGCCTCAACCTAGCTGGTGGGCACAGTTACAATGAGAGGGAGCTGAAGATCCATACTATGAAAAATTTAAAACCAACCTGCGGGCTCTACAACGTAATCAGGTATGGTTCCTGGATGATAAAGTTCTTCTTAATACATTCATGGAACGACGAGTGGAGGACACTTTGGGTTTCATAAAACTCTGGCCCGTTTGAAGGATGATTTTTATTGGATGGGGATGCGAAACTCGGTTAAGAATTTTATCCATGATTGTGAAGTCTATTAGCGAAACAAATCAGAACACATGCACCCATCCGGATTGTTACAACCCCTTCCAATTCCAGAACAAATTTGGAGAGACATTTTTATGGACTTTGAGGATGGTTTACCGACATCAGGAGGTTTCCAAGCAATCATGGTGGTGGTGGATCGCTTATCGAAATATACTCATTTTGTTCCACTTTCCCAACTGCTTACTGCAGTATGAGTTGCCAAATCTTTTGTAGATCATATCGTGTGACTTCATGGAATGTCGAACAGCATAGTCAGTGACTGAGATCGTATATTCATGAGTCATTTTTGGAAATCTTTGTTCGAGCTATAGGGAACTAAACTCAATATGAGTTTTAGTTATCATCCACAAACCGAGGTGGTCAACAGAACTTTGGAGCAATATTTACGGTGTTTTTCAAGTGATCAACCCAGAAAGTGGAAAGAGTGGATATCATGGGCCGAGTATAGTTAAAACAGCTCTAAGCACTTGTCCACAAAAATGACACCCTTCGAAGCTGTAAATGGAGTTCCACCACCAACACTGCTTTAATATGTGCCGGAAACTTCAAAAGTGGTTGTCATCGATGCTCACTTGCGAGAAAGGAATGACATGTTAAGGGTGCTAAAGACAACTTTGCAATAGGCCCAAGACCGAATGAAAAGCTTGGCTGATAAGAAACGGCGAGATTTGGCATTCAGTATTGATGATCTTGTCTACTTGAAACTTCGACATTATCGGCAGAAATCAGTAGCTTTTCGTGCCTCATTAAAATTGTCTCCGAGGTATTTCGGTCCCTACAAAGTTATTGGAAAGGTTGGTCTGGTGGTGTACCGTTTAGAGTTGCCTTATAGAGCCCATATTCACAATATTTTTCACGTGAGTTAGCTGAAAAGATGTTATGGACAACACACTACACCGTCTCAAGAACTTCCTCCTTCCACGGATGAATACCCTGTTTTGCCTCAACCAGAATCAATCCTAGATCGTTGTATTAAGCAGAAGGGCAAATACAGACTGGTGGAGGAGGTCCTGGTCAAATGGAAAGGAGCTTCAATGGATGATGCAACCTGGGAAGACTCTCCACGATTGGCCAAGACGTACCCTACATTCTTCTTCCTCGAGGACAAGCACTACAAGAAAAATCCCAATTAGCGACGGTATTTTACCGACGGACCATTAATGGCATGGAAATGGTGACAGTATGACATCATCAGTCAGTGAAGGACAAAAGCATTGCGACGGTTAAGAAATCCGTAGCGAAAGTTGGTGGGAAACTTTCGCAGTTAATAATAGCGACGGATATATGCCGATGAATAAAAGTCCATCGGTAAATACAGACGGAATATCAATTTCAGTCGGCAAATGGGTCGTGGAAAAAATGTTCACCGATGGTTAGTTTCTATCGGTATATTTAGTTAAGACTAGCGACGGATATATGCTGATGTATAAATGCCGACGGTAAATACAGACGGAATATCAATTTCGGTCGAAAAATGGGTCGTTGAGAAAATTTTCACTGTCGGTATATTTTAAAATGACGTCTGGAAATTAGGTTAGCTGTCGACATTCAACAACGGATTTTTAAATTATGCCGACGGCTTAAGTTCGTCGGTAAAATTAGATTAAATCGTCATCCTGCTTCCCCCCCTCTCTCCTCGCCCCGACTCCCTTCTCTTTCTCTCCTCTCCCCCGGCGATCAGCTGTCCTCCGTTGGCGTCCGACCTGTTAGCATAAGGCGACTTGTATGTGATGTAAGTCGACTTATTCTGTCACGATACCGATAAGGCGCCTTGTCTAGTGATACAAG
>JANKOE010000003.1:31199480-31209868 GCA_026284465.1 Erythroxylum citrifolium
ATTTTTTAAATTTTGTATTTCTAATCTAATTTTCTTATTACACAAATATCTACAAATATTGTTATGTTCGTATGGAAGACGAGATTTAGTTACTAGGTTTTGATAATACCGACGGATTGAGGATACCGTCGATACAAAAACCAGAATTACAAATGCTGACAGAAAATTAACCGTCGGTATATGATGGACATATTAACGACGGTACACATTTCCGTCGTTCAAAATCAATTGATCTTACCGACGGTTATTCCGTCCGTAACTTAAACCGACAGAATATAACCGTCGGTGAAATCGGCATTTCACCGACGATATTGTTATCTTATATCCGTCGCAACATAAGAATAACGGATACAATTCGGTCGGTGTTCCGTTGACAATATACCGACGGTTTATGACCGTCGGTATATAATAGTGTCAGCCTATTTACCGACGGTTAGCCGAGTCGTCCCTTACCGTCGGTAATTCTAATCGCCGACGGAAATGTCCAATTACCCGACGGAATATTCCGTTGGCAATAGACGATTTTCTTGTAGTGAAGGAAATTTTCAAGGGGGGAGGAACTGTTATGACTCTTTCCTTCATGGAGGAGAATGTACATGTGACAGTGGGGTCTAGTTTGCATAGAATGTTGGAGGATAGATGGTCTCACGTAGGGAGTGGGGACTGAGGCTAGTAAACGTGGAGAGGGAAGTGGAAGCATGGTTGTTGATGTTGCTGTTGTTTAATTGTTATTAATGTTTTAGAGGTTGTATGTAGCCACGATTAGGATAGTTATTTCAATGTTACGTTCTGTTCCTCATTGTTAGGCTTGGATTAAGCCGCCACTAGTTTAGTGAGTTATTTATTTATTAATTGTGTTGATTAGGATGGATATATATATATAGCTGTAGGAAAAGGGAAGAAAACTTTATCACATAAGAATCTGTCCTCCTCTGTTCTCTATCTGATCTTTCTCTTTCGATTTCTTTCTTACAAGTCAAGAAGCAGAAATTAAACCCAACAATTTCTAACCATTCTGGCTTCAAAGATGAGAGGGTATGGACTGGCACCGAACAAGAACTGCCCTTACCACAGATTCCACGCACTATTGCATGGATTGAGTTTGTGAAATTAAGGGTTGAGTTTTATTATGCTTCTAAGGGTAAAAGCAGAAACTATTGCAGAAGGAGAGGATCCTAAAACAGCTACATGTTGTACTATTAAAAAGTTGAATGACAATGAGGGGTGGACCAATTGGTCCAGATTCCTCACTTAAGACTCTCCTCTATAGGAGGTCTTGAGTTCGAGTCACGCCAAAGGAGGGAAAATAGGCATGTTCCTATTAATGATCCTCTAGCCCCTTGGGCACAGCTCCTTGATCGGATCAATTACGGACGCCTCGCTTCCAACGGCAATGTGGGAGTTGGAGTTACTAGGGAACCCGAAGGCTGATGGGAACCTGATGCTGAGCAGAGAGGAGCCAGTGATCAATCATCACTTGACCAATCAAGTATGTGAAGACTCCTTGTGCGCAGAAGCATATAGGCTACGTAAGAACCTGAGGGACCTTAGGGTTCCAGATTTACATCCTCTAGGCTTTTGGGGTGGGGTCGTAGGGGCTTATGATTAGTCTGGCTAAGCCAGGATACCTAATGTAATCCAAAAAAAAAAAGTTGAATATCCATTTTCTTGTCATAGGAGAGCGTGAACTTGGAAAGATAAGAAAGGTCGGTATCTAACATCTTTCCCAAGAACCTTCCTCTCTTTCAATGCCCACAATTGTTGCGTTATGTTTTAAGCATAAAGTTTTTATGACATCGGTTTAATCTATTTACGAATTACTTACAAACCAAATCTATTTCCGGAACCGCTAATGATGCACTATAAGAAATTATTAGGTATCTAATTTAACTTCTAACTTGGTTTCTTTTCTCCCTAGCTACATTTTGTTTTGGTATTGATGTAAGTATGCACGAAACCAGTTCTTGTTGTGAGGAAACCATGAGAAAGAGAGTATGCACCTGAAAGCAGCTACATTTCCATGTTAGTTTATGCGATGCGTTGCAGGTATTTATTTATTTTTCTGTGATTAGTGCCTCTATGAATGTCACAAAGGCTTAATGTAAAATTGCTTCTCAAAATGTTATTAATGAGGTGGATGAGAAGATAGAGAGAAGAATATAGTAAAACTTGGCGCTTGATCATTGTTCTTAGACTGCTTCATTTCAGGCGAACAAGTATTTAGATTTAGCTATGGCTCTTGGAAATGACATTGTTTAAATTATTGGAGGCATGTGCAATGCCTACGGATTCACAAGAACGATATGAATGATAAGCAATATGCTTTAAAGCATTCCGCACGCCCTTTGCAATCCCAATGCATAGATCAGGGTAAGTCATCCAAATATACGGTTTAGAGTGGCTGCCAATCTAACTCCAGCTTGAGCTAACCGAAGACTTACTATGGGCAAACGGGACTTGAAATAATCATCTGAAACAGGTTTTGCTTTAAGATTCACTCCTTTATCAACCAATGGACATTGCATCAGATGAATGTTTTGCTTACCTCCCAATACTGAGCCCTCGGATACACCTTTGTATGCCCAATCGCATGCTGCCTTGATGCCTTCAGATGCATATCTATGCAAAGTGACAAACAATTAAACCACCACTGTTACCAGGTAATGAAATGTATAATATTGTAAGGTATGTAAACAAAAGCTTCATTTCGTATGATACAATCAAAATATTCTATCACAGCCATTTTCTGCTGACTTATCTGAACATATGCCTGCAGATAGTATATATCCCAACATCCAAGTTAAGGAACTTACATGTCTGGGCAAACTGTATTATTGCGGCTGCAAGTTTCCCATTTGGGGACTAGATCTTCCCATTCACTCTGTTCTTCAGGATTACACAAGTTAAAACGAAAGAGCTAAAAGAAAACTGAAAATTAAGTAAAGGAAATAAAAGGATAGAACAATATGATATTTAAGTATTTGGTAACATATATTCTCGCATTGTATTGAGTCAGTTGAACTAAGGAAGGTTGTTAGAGATAAGGTGGGAATAAACTACCCTGATACTCTTTTGAATTGCTTCAACCAAGCCATCCACATTTGAGTTATAGTACTGCTCTTCAGCTGTTTCAATTATACTGGCATCCCAGATCTGTTGATGATGCTTCAAAGTTAGGAAAAAAGTGGAGCTTAATGGTTGATGGGATCAAATTAGCACTTACATGATGAAGGACTTGTTTCCTTGTGTACCAGTGGACATCAATCGTGTTGCCTCCCCTGTCTGTAGTGAAACCTACATGTAGAGGCTATATATTTTCGGAAGAGAATTAAAAAACTATCAACTTGATGATCTAACGCAATTAGTTAAAACAAGAAAGTTAATGTCGTTTGACTCGTTTCCCTACCTGATGAATGTCCCCCATAAAATGAGAAAGAAAGAGAAGGGCCTCCGTGAGGTTATCTATATTATATTCAATCCATCATTGGTTAGTCAAGAAGTAAATAGGAAATAACAAGAGGCAAAATTAAACATTAGGTTCATGATAAGTACACCCAGAATCACTGTTATAAGTAAGCAGCTGGGAAGTGTAATTGTTTACAGCTCCTGCAACACACCTTCCTTCTACTCCATTTTCATCCTTGCAGTCCCCTGAAAGAAATTTGGTTCCTTATAGCTGCTTCCTCTGGCTTATAATTGGTACCCTCAAGTAATAGGAAAAAGGAACTCACTCTTGTACAGATAGCTGCAGAGATCATCTGGCGTGTCTATATAATGAAGAGGAGCTGACCAATGAAAACGGAATCGCACTTCGTCTGCCCACGAGCATAGACTTCCCAAATCGTTACTTGCGTATTCTGGCAACAGATGCTTCACAGCATCTGCGGCTGCGTCGCTCAAACGGGACTGTAACGACCACCAGAACACAATAAGAGATGAATACACCAAAAGAACCAACCATAAAAAGATAAAGAGTAAATAAGAACCTGAGCGATTCTGCAAATTGTGAGGTGCCCATCGGTTCCCCAGCCATGAGTCACCGGAACGAGAAGTAGAAGTGAGACTGTAGCACATATGTGCAGTTCCTGAGACCAGTATGCCATTTTCAACGAAAACACTGCACTTACAGATTAGCTTGTGATTTAACTGCCCTATATTTATATTTTTATAGCTGTGGAATGCCAGAAAGGAAACAAAACCTGTAACGTATTTGTTTTCAATAGGTGGGAACGGTACGAATCAGCAGCCTTTTTTATCCTTTGGTGTGTCTTTACTGTGCAAATGCGCAGCGATAATTCGGAGATTTTTTCTAAATTAAAGAGTATGTATTTATAGGTTTTGTTATAAATCATTATTGTTTTTGAGGAGAAAATTAAAAGTGTATGATTCTGAACAAAATTTGTAAGCTAAAAAGGAAAAAAATATAAGAGTTAAATGTTTAAATTGGATTAATAAAAATAGAAATAAAAAATTAATAATCCAAAAAGATAAGTAAAGTTTGGAAATGTATAATGTCGAATTAATTTTAGGAATTAATGGCACCAATTTCACCTTATCTTGCATGTTATTAATTATTCACTTTGTGTGCATATAAAGTTACGTTTATGTTATTATTAATTATTAATTAATTAAGAATTATATGGTAAATGCGAATAGGATGGTTGTTATGAGCATGATATCTACTTGTTTATTCAAATGAACTGAAATAATGATACCAAGTATTAGTTGATTCAAAGAATAGGAATTGGATTCATCTTAGCTTTGCTTAGGCTACTTTTTTTTAACAAATTTCTATCCAGATGATAAAGCGGACTCAGTTTATCCTTGTATTTAATACAAGATTGGAAATAGAGACAGAACTTGCCACGTTGTCTTTGTTTCGATCATCTGCTCTATTTCTATTTCCTCATGCATATTTGTCTCTTGTATATGTATTAGAGGATATAGTCTCAGCAAATTAAGGACTTATGATCACGAATAAGTACAGTGATGATGACTTGTGGATCTAAAACAAAACTTGTTCTCTTAGGCATGGTATAAAATATCCCTTAATTATCATATAAACACGGTAATAAACTTGGTAAATGTTAACTACTTTATATTTAACCAGGAGGAAACAAACAGGAGGTTGGGTTAGCAAATTGAAGACTATTAAAATTGGAAGCACAAATATATTTAGTACATATTTGTGCTTTCTCCTATTGATTATCTCAGATTTTTCTGTATGAATTTTAGCTTTTCATTCCATGTAGCAGGTGCAGATATAGACTCTTCTTCTTTTCGTTTTATTTTTTTATTTAAGCCTTAGA
Organism: Erythroxylum citrifolium; assembly: GCA_026284465.1. Lineage (NCBI taxonomy): Eukaryota > Viridiplantae > Streptophyta > Magnoliopsida > Malpighiales > Erythroxylaceae > Erythroxylum > Erythroxylum citrifolium. The sequence goes on from JANKOE010000003.1 coordinate 31,204,790, forward strand.
TGCATATTTTATCTTCAAACCTTTAACTGAATCACAATTCAGTCCTAAACAATCTTAAAATATTTAGTTTAAGTCAATATTTAATTATATATTTAGATTTGGTAGCACCATATACCTTTAAAGTAAATAAATTTATGATTTTAGTTAAAAAAACCATTGTTATTACTCAAATGTTAAAAAGAAAAAGGATTAAATTTCAAAGTAAAATTTTGGAAAAGCACTAAACCATTCTCGATTTTTATTATCCATAAGTCGAGATCTTTGTTATAGCTCCTTTTAACATTTTAGAGACCACACCATGTTATCAAAAAGTTGGTAAAGAGAGGAACTAAAATGGTATATCTTTTTTGTATGCCATCATCTGATAAAACATGATCTTTAAGCACATACATATTTATAATTTCATCTACTTCTTTCTTGGACAAATCATTTATATCTCAAATCTGGAAAATCAGAAATTAAAAAAATTCACTTTCGGTCAATTACAAGAATAAAAAGTCAAAAAGAAGGCTAAATGTAATTACATTAATGTATCCCACCTTGTTTAGTAGTAAGGATTTCTCCTCTGTGGCTCTCTCAAGAGATGTTGTGATAGAGCTAAAAAGGGAAGGAATTGAACTCAATGTGGGTTGTGCGACAACAGGAGAATGGTAATTGTTTGAATTCTAAAGAAACCTATCACACAATGTGTCAATCATACAAGTCTTTATTCTTTCTCTGGATAAAAAACGTTGGTTTACAGAGGGACATAAAGGATCAACCCCTCAAGGTGTATATATACCCGGTCTTAGAGTTTGAGTTCCATACAGGGGCATAATATTAAATGAACCAAATTCGAATAGTCTAATTCCTAGATTTTTTAAAGTTGAATAACGATCTAACTTGCAAGCATCAGCTGACTCAATCTCATCATAGAGTCTATAAAGTTCTCTTAAAGTGCCTATCTGCTTAAATTTACATCAGTATATCCTTCAACTAAAAAATAATAAACTTTTTTTGAAAAAATAAATAATTAAAACATCAACAAGCATGAAATTCACCTTAACATAAAAAGCAGTTCCCACGTTTGAAATAAAAAAACTTATATGTTTGCCATTAAATTCATCAAGTTGTTATAAAACAAAATGTGTCTGGACATCCATGTATAGCAAACTTTCTCTTCCTTACAAAGCATATAGGTGTTAGACTATTACTATTTTACTTGAGAAACAGATTCGATTAATTTTAAACCTCGCTTACATTTTCTACTTGATGTATTAACAAACACAAAAGGGAGAGGGTGTTGTTGTTGATAACGTGTTTGATAGTTTGGGTGAAAGAGACATTTTAGATTGATCTAGATCAATAAGATATATGTCAAAAGGAAAGAAGAATCATGAACCGATTCCACTTACCGTGCTAGATTCTGAATCCATTTCTTCAGCTTGCCCCATTTGAAAAATAGAGAATTGTTGTTCGATGTTTGTAGATGAGAGGGAGTGAGGTTGGAGAGAGAAGAACTCAATTTCTCTGTCTCCAATTTTATGAAACCCTAGATAATGACGTGTGCGAGAGAAAAATGATAACATGAATTCTCTCTTTTTAGATAGGTGCAGATTTTGAAATGATAACATGAATTCTCTCTTTTTAGATAAGTGCAAATTTTGGGTTAATAGGTGTCACTGCGAATACCGAGGATGGAGTAATAGTAAGATCGGGCGTTGGATCCTTCTTCCCACTCTATGTCTAACTTTATGGGTTGTCTATGAAGAATAAAAGAGAAAACATTTCATGGAAATTTGAGAGAGGTAGAGAGAGAAAGGGCTTTGTTGGAGAGAGAAGTAGAGATTAAGAGGAAGTGGAGAGGTAAGAGTTATTAATTGGTGACAAAGAGATTGGAGAGAGAAGTTGGGAGAGAGGAGGACAATTTAGTGATGTCTCTACAGCAGTGTTCGGAATACCGTTCCGTTCCGGCTGGAATCCGATACCGGAACGGGAAAAATTGTACCGGTCAAAAATTCCGGTCGGTACCGGCCGGTACCAAATATTTCTGTACTTTTTGGACAGATCCGCAAAAAAAAAAAATTAGTTAGGGACTATTTTACAAAAATTCAAACTTTAACTCTTAAAAATCCCAACCCAACCCCGGCAACGCCCCCCGTCCCCGCCGACTGTCTCTCCCTCCCTCACCTCTGCCGTGCGACTCTCCCTCTCAGATTTCATCTCTCTTCATCTTCTCTTACTCGCCGCCTATCGCCGCCTGCGTCGCTGTCTGCCTCGCTGCGTCGCCAGTAGCCACCGCTCCTCCTCCTCCTCCTCTCCGTTGTCGTGGTCTCTGCTCTGCGTCGCTCTTCTCCTCCTCCTCGTCTTCTCTCACTGTAGGGTAGTTCTTCGTCATTTTCGTCCCTTGGTTGTTCTGTTACAACACAACTCCATCTTAGATCTAATTAACAAACCCATTTATCAAAGCAAAGTACTTCAGAACGAATCAAACAAGAAATATAACACCATTTCCTGTCTATTTCCTGTCTAGAATTGATCTAAAAGAGAGTCTCAAAGAGAGTGGCGACATCGAACCTTTGGAAATGAAGGGTTATGCGTGAGAGTGACACGAGTAGAGCACAAACTCTATCTCCAGTTAAGCAAAATATAAGGGGCTTGGAGGGTTAGAATGTTAGAAGTAAATCCTTTGTGGCCGTTGGATCGAGATGACTATTTTGCAATACAGCTGTACAATATATCAATATGGACTATTTTGCAATTTTTAAAAAGTTTAGGGACCATTTGATAAATTTAAAACAATATCCCGAAACGGGTACCGGTACCGATCGGTACCGGTACAGTTTCGTTTCAGAACCCAATCCGATACTAAGTTCGGTACGATATTCAGAACTTTGCTCTACAGCGTGATTGAGACCATTTGTTAGAAAAAGTTAAAGAGTTATTAATTAGTAACAGCAATGGAGCCATTTTTTATTTTCGTGTGTGAATTATTGCCATATAGTGTCTAATAAAGTGAAATTGGAATGGTAATTAGAATTAATTATATTTTTATATGTGTTAATTATATTTTAATTAATCAATTAATTAATTATATTTAATTAAAAAAATATGTATGTATCAGAGGCTTGCCTTTGAACTCCAGTATATAGTACTTAATTAACTTAATAATAATTAATAATGAATAATAACATTTAATTATATTTTAATTAATTAATTAATATAATTATATTTTAATCAATTAATTAATTATATTTAATTAAAAAATGAAAAAAAAAGTGTCATAGACGTGACTTAAGAGATGCATACATAATTAATAAATAATTAATAATTAATTAATAATTATTTATATGACCGTACTTAAAATAAATAATAAATAATTATTATTAATTAATAATAACATGCATACATAATTAATAAATAATTGGTAATAATTAATAACTAATTAAATAATAATAATTAATTAGAGATTGAAGAGAGTAGGAGAGATTAGGAGAGTTGTAGGAGAGATTAGGAGAGTTAGCAAGGAGGGGGATAAAAGAGATTGATTTATTAATTGGGTTGATAGGTTTCTAGTTAATGCTATAGAAACTACCAAAATTTATTTCGTTGGCCTCCCACTTGGTTACTTAAGATTTGTGTCAGCTTTTTTTATTCAGAAGGTAGGATACGTCGAATTTGTTTCCACTATTTAAAGGTTAATGGAATAAATTGGAACTGTTAGATATAACACGCGTTAGGAGGAGGACGAAGATGCGAGTAGTTGTTAGCATAGACTTAATAATTAAATAATAATTAATAATAAATAATAACATGCATAATAAATAAATAATAATATTTAATAATTAATAATAACGTGCACGGTTGTGATTGTTGCGACTTGTTTAGTCACAAATGTACATGCAATAGTATATAGTTAATAATAATAAAAATTAATAATTACATAATTAACAATTAATTAATAAAAACATGTAATAATTTATAATTAATAATAACATAAATAATAATAATTAATAATAAATAATATCATAATTAATAATAAAATAATAATTAATCAATAATAATTATTAAATGATAATAACTTCCATGATTGTGAGTTAACAAGTCATAATTGTGCATGCAATAGTATATACTTAATAATACTTGTGAGTTGATGAAGAGTGGATCATTGGAGTCATTGGATGAATTAGACGGTTGGATGAAACAGCGTGATCGTCGTCTCATTTGTCCTTAATATATAATACTTAATATGCTTAAATTGTTGTATGGTCTCACGGGAGTGACTTAACATGTCACGATCGTGAGGCATTTTTGTTATGAAAATTTCTAATTTTGATTAATTTTTTTATAATATTCTCTTTTTTATAACAAGCTTTTTTTGTAAATGAATTGTTATATCAAGTAATATATGTTAATAGCAATATATAGAGTTTAACTTAGAAGTTGGGTTGAATTTTTTTTTGAAACAGCTGGAATGAAAATTTGAAACGTCAAAATTATTACTATTTGTTTAAATTATGTTGTATATTTTATTCAACCATCGTAGCGCAGTATGCAGAAAAATGTGGTCGTACATTCGCCCTTTAGTAGATCGTAACATGCATCTAAGAGCAGAACGTAAGAAAAAAAAAGGCATGAGTCACGTCTGTGATTATTCAAGTATCATGCGTGACCAAGAATATAAAAGGAAATAATATATATATACTTAATAAAGAAATAAATGGTATATTGCAGAATGAATAACATGCCAGCTCCATTTTGGAAGTTATTTTCAAAGAATCCAGTTTTCTGTTTCACAATTTGACGTTTAAGGGTAAAAAAGGTGTCCTAATGATTGACTGTAAAACAAACAACTTTTCGAAAAGGTTGAAATTAATGGCTCAATTGGACTTGGAGGCCTGATAATAATTGAAATCGTGTTTGACCTCACGGGGCTAACGCGCAGTCTGCCAATACAATGGGAAAAGATTTTCGAACTGCGGCAAGACGTCGTCAGTTATTATTATTATTATTATTATTATTATTATTATTATTATTATTATTATTATTATTATTAGCACAGTCTGCCAATACAATGGGAAAAGATTTTCGAACTGCGGC
>JANKOE010000003.1:31222298-31233378 GCA_026284465.1 Erythroxylum citrifolium
TGATATATGACATAGCATGAAGGAAATTATGATATGATCATACTACTGAGATTCCTATCATGTGCAATTATGTCAGTATCTAAATTATCCCTTGTCATAGGATTAATGAAACTGGACATATAGATTCAAAAACATCGAATTTAGGAGAAACTTCTTAACCGGAGAAAAAATTGGCAGGTTTGCAAAACAAAAGTTGGTAATCAAGGGAATATCAACAACAGTAGACACTTGTGATATATTTAACTAACTAAAGATAACAACATGTTGCAAAATAGAATTGGTTAGCTTGGCTGGGTTTCAAGTTTTTCTTGGTTGGATCGATTTTAACACACTGATCGAGTTTTTTAAGGGTCTATAAATAAAGTTATTTGGGTCGGATAAAAATGAGTTATGTCACGTCAACGGTTTGTTATTGATCTATGTATGCTTCTTGTCATGCATACATGTATTGTAGCATAAACTTCACAGAAGATTCTTTCTTTCTTTTTTTTTGATAAAATCAAAATTACAAGATTCCTTTTTGATAATTTTATAGTTCACAACTTTTTAAAGCTTTACATCACACGAGAGTAACATATATTTAACCCTAACGGGTGTTAGATTTGGAAAGTCCACTTCTATGGGAGTAACATATATTTAACCCTAACGGGTGTTAGATTTGGAAAGTCCACTTCTATGGGAGATCTCCATCACGAACTGATTAAAGGAACGTACTTATAAACTTTGATATCACATTTCAACCCAAAATTTTAAGACATTAGACTTATGAGTCATTTTTACTTATACGCCCTTCACCAATTCTATTGAAATTCTTACTCTCACTTACATTTCAACAGTCTCCCCCTTAAATGTAAACATTCACATTAGGCTTAAACTCCCTCTTAAGCAAAAGCCTTTTTGTTTAGCAGCTCGAGTATATGGCGTCACCAAAAGCCCTTCTATTCTACTGATTTGGATCTATCAGAAGTCTCCTTGCTCTTCTTCGTAAGGAGGCAACCAGAAGATCCGACTACTATCTTCATATTAGTCCTTTGCTAAACCTTCAACTCTGATACCACTTGTAATTAAAATAAAGTTCACCTTTACAAAACTCATACAAGTATTCACTAAAAAGAAAAGCATCACTATATCAATCGTAATTTCTTGAGTGAACATCTATACATGTTCAGAATAACGGGGGATGATGTCAACCTGGAGTAGGAAGCTGAAAAGGGGCAATGCAGTATGAAGTACTTTCACACGTAGGAAATCAAAGCCATATTCACAAAAAATGATTGATATTTCCTTTGGATGACCAAAGCATTAATGAAGTTAACTCAACTCATCATTCATATTTCACAATTGTCAAATGTCTGGCCAATGAGTCTCCCTGCACTACAATCACAAAAGCACCTACGTAAAAAGAACAAACAAGTGCAAACCAACCTCCCGAGTATAAACATCAACCTTTCATCTTGTGTATAGAAGCTATATTTAAAATCAACCAATCAACCGATCTTCTAACCCTCAAACTCCTCATTTAACATTCAGGTAACCCTTTTATGAACCCGAGGAAAGATGGAGAAATAGGGTTGGTCATGTTTGGTGACGGATAAGCGGAATCAGAAAACATATATGCAGGCCCAGTTGAACAAAAAAATTTGGAAGAATTGGGGGTGAAAAGCGGAATATCTGTAATGTTAGGATTCTTTATTTGGTTTAGAATCCATGAATTTGTGTTAACACTGGCTCCACCGTTATTAACCCCTTCATCGTCGCAAAGCCCACAATTTTCTTCAGTCAAGACAGAAGATGATTCGTTGTCATCGATCCGAGCAAGTTTTTTGCTATCAAAATCTCGCTTTGATTTTGAGCCCTCACCAATAACACTTATCTTCTGCTGTTGAACTTGTTGCACTGGTGCTGCTACGTGGTCATTAACATCATCATTAGAGCTTGAATTCCCAGTGAGTTTTTGGACCAAGGCCATGAAATCTCTTGCCTGTGTATGTAGCACCTTTGGTGAATGCGTGTAAATTATGACAGGATGGTTTCTTTGCTTCTGCCTGGCTCCACCAATTACCGGAGCTAGCTCGGTAGCAGATGCTGACGATGAGAAACCCGATGAAGAAAACGAAGTTGTTTTATGAATGACATGGGATTCTGTGTTCATCTTCAATGGAGTCGGACGCGGGCCATTGATGACCCTTTGTTCCTGATGACGATCTAACTTTGCGGGGCTCATGATGATTTTCAATTCCTGAGAAACTGATGAAAAGTTAAACTTAAGCCAAATAATAAAAAGGGCTAAAGAAAGCAAGAAGGAATAGGGATCCTGGGTAAGTATGGTTACATACAGAAAGCCAAATGTTATACATAAGAACAGTGATTGAGAGAGAGAATGAGAATAAATATATTGGGTGCAACAGCCGGCGATTCTGACCGTTGACAATAAGAGAGGAGTTGAAACTTACAAGGTTTTAGTGGAAAGCAGTTGTTTGTTTACTTGTTAGATCGTATGTCCCTCTTTCTCTCTTGATTTTATTCTATGGCTACTTGCGCTTTAGTTGCCGACCGTGTCGGCTAGGTTGGCCACTTAATTCCCTCTCTCAAGTAACTTCGTAGTTGCTCTAAATTTGTTTTTCTAGACAATCAATTTTGGATAGGTGGGTCATTGATTAACATGTACTATCGTCCTGATTTTGTTTAAAAGTTGCGCTAGCAGTGCCAAGTGGATTTATACCCATGGTGTTCTTATGAGATTGAATGTTTAGAACAATTAATTGATGATTTCTATACATTTTCATTTTGATGAATGATGTCTACATTCCATTGGACTGAATTCTTAAATCTAAAGGTTTGAAGGTCTAATCGAAAAAATATTAACAGATGAGAAAAACGGGAATTATATAAAGGTTTAATTGATAGAATATTAATAAATTAATGAGATAAATTAAATTAAAATTTTATTAGAGTTAATTATCATGGACCTCCTCTTGTCAATTGGACATTTTTATTTAGTCCTTGTTAGGTACACTAGCCCCCAGGTTCTCGAGTAGCTCCAACTCCTACATTATTACTGGAAGCGAGGCGTTTATAATTGATCAGGAAACTAGAAGATAATCAATAAAAAAAATTCTATTTCTCCTCTTTCATGACTCGGACTCAAATCCACCTATAAAAAAGACCCTTAATTGAGAAGTTGAACCCATCTAGGCCACTCCCACTTGTCTCCTGCTTCCCTTCTTTGTTGTCACCATTTTTGGCAACAAAATTGCCTTCCTTATCGAATGCAAGGTAACTTATTTCGAGGACATGTGCTAGATCCTACGCGGTGAAAATGATAGCGATATTAATCCACCTTGGAATCGACTGGGATTGTTTAAAGCTGAAAAAAGATATTTGAAGCTAAGATATCTTCAAATTGGATTTCATTCATTAGGATTTTCTTGAAATTTTTGCTTATTATAGTTTTCGTAACATTAATACGTCACAAATTTTTATATAAAAAATATCAACAGATGTATTCTTGATGGAGATACCCTGCCTCTTTCACCAGGTTTCCATACTTAGTCTACTAAATTTACATAGAGGCTAAAATGCCAAACTAGACAAACATTATTATATATGATTTCAAAAGATAATGTAAAGAACTGATCATTCTAACTTCTCAAATAAATTATAGCAAACGCGACATCATCTACAATTGAGTACGTATTTACGCACCCATGCATGTTTTAATGAGTAAAATATTTGTTTGTTGTTACAATTAGTTTAACATTTGACGTTCCTTATTATGACTATGTCTATTGTAGGTATTGAATATTGGGAGTGTTAGTTATTATTCTATATAATCATCTATAAGTATTATAAGTATACCACAACATTTCCATGCATATTGCTAAGTATGAACTAAAACATCCTCGTGAACCCATGAAGGAGGTTCTTTAGATGTTTGCATATTTCAATTAATTTAAATAAAAGACTATCATTTGTAAGTTCATTATTTTCTTTTTTTTTGTTACAATGAAAAAATATTTTAATTAATCAAGTTAAACTTGAATGTAAAGTTTGAGAAACTTTATAATTTAATATGAGATATTCAATAAATAAGGACTAATATGAGATATTAGATCTTATTTGGGTCTAATTGCTACTTAATTAGAGTTAATTGTAATTATAAATAAAGTTTAATTGAAACTACAATTTTATTTCAATTAAATTAGGGATAACCAATCTTATAGTGCCCAAACTTTTGGAATTTTTTCAATCCAGTGCCTAAAGTTTTTAAAATTTTCAATTGAATGATCAAATTTTTAAAATTGTTGATTTTGCTAATAAAATCTTTTCTTTTCATGACATATAGATGTCTGTAGCAAAAATAGTTGCTTTACTGTCCAAATGGATCTATTCACAAAAGTATATGTTCGTTATTGACAAGAGTATTACGAGTAGCTTCTTAAAGTTCAAAAAAGTTGGTTGGTCTTCCAATTTCGCGTTGACTTTTGAAAATGCGGCTTATTATTTATTTAGCCATACGCGTCTTTCTATTTATACTTTTCCTCGATCTACAGCAAGACCAAAAAGTTGAAATGGCTGAATTCGCTACTCAAAGTGTTCAAGTTTATCAAAATTCCCTAGTTAGTTTGTAACATGGAATTGAACGCTAGGTTTTCAAAGCTAAAACCAAGATTTCATATTGACGTACGCTACGCCACAATCAAAGAGTGAAAAAAAACCTCAGGTGGTTGAAGACTGTGAATGGAAAACCAAAATTTCTAGTCAACTAAATGTTTTTCAATAAACAGATACCGATCGAAGAATAGCTTGTAAGTCTCCCTACACGCTATTGACTTAACTAAATGCTGCTTTTGTCAATCAGCAGAATGGAGGAAACAGGGAAGAATCATCCCGAACGAGTTCAAACACAGAATCAAAAAACATCGATCGCCAAACCACAAAATAATAGACTGATGATCAAACCATTCTTTTATCTCGAACTTGCGAGTCAAACAGGGAATTTACGCGCCAAAGTTGCCAGCCAACGTTGAAAGCTAGCTTTACAGAATGGTCTTATTCAAAAATTTTATATATGTGTGTATTTACAAACAATTTTCTCATACTTGCATTAGATTATCTAATTGATCTAGGGAAGAAAGAGCTAGCTTGTTGACTATTATTAGTGATAATGTAGAAATATTAATTATTTTTATAAAACAACCACTAATGATCACAATGGCTACCTAGTATATACTCTGACATGAGATAAATGATATCAAAACTTGGGGGATGCTTTTCCTGAAGCTTATTTCTCATTTGCTCCCAATTTATTTAAATGAAATTAGAGGAAAAAGATACTATAAACTTCAAGAAGAAAGGAGGGAAAGTCACTTTCTTTGCAGGACGTTTGAGCGAACAATTTCGTTGAAACAAGACGGAGTTGCGTAGCATGGACGTTAATCTATATTTTGGTTCAATTCAATGCCAATGCCATTGAATTTTCTGTTACTGTTTCGGTCAAGTCGATAAAAAGTGCTCTTGTGACATTTTGCCATATCTCCATTGGCATTGAATTTTCTGGTACTGTTTCGGTCAATTCGATAAAAAGTGCTCTTGTGGCATTTTGCAATATCTCTTATCTTAGCTCGCCATGTTGTTTTCCTTTAATGAGTCAAGCCATTCAAAAGACTAGTCAACCATTTTATTGTCTTCGAAAAAATTTGGAGAAAAAAACATTTGAAAATCTGCTGCGTCGATCTAGGCCTCGGAGTTACAGTTAATGCATGTATGTCTCCGTCCAAGTCCAGGAAAGGAATGATGGGCTGCACCTAAACTTCCTCAAGTTCGAAGTTGTATTTGGGCCATGAGGAACATAAATCTGTGTTAACGTACTGATTGTTTTAAGTTTTAACCATATAGAGATTGGGTCATATGCACAGACCAGGACTAGTTTAGTGGTCCCGTAAAGCAGACTTAAGCCTTATCCCAAGCTTAAATTGGCTAGCTGTGATATTATTAGTTAGCCTCAAATTTGTATTTCTTTTCCTTTTTCAATTACGTTGTATTGTGTGGCAAAACAGATTCAACCGTATCCAAATTCCGAAATTTAGACTGTTATACAGAGTAATATTATTTCCTTTTCAGTTATGCACTAGTAGTATACATGTAAAAAGTGCTAAAGATATTAGGTCCGACAGAAAAATGGAAGATCGGAATTATAAGAAGGGGCAAATGTCCCAGCAGCGAAACAAACATGGAGAAAGGCAATGTGAAACGCAAAGGATCAAGCTGACGAACTCGATCGAAAGAAGCTTTCTTCAACAAAAGATGATAATTAGCTCTCTGCTTCTCACTAAAAATCAAATGGAGCTAGAAAACACTCACTCCAAGAAAATTAGTTATTAGCGATAGACAATTACCGACGCAAATGTGGAACCGTTGAAAATTACCGACGGAAAATCATATTCCGTCGATACAATTATCGGGAAAATTTTCAATTTGCAACGAAAAAATATTCGTCAGTAAATATAGAGGGAAATCAACCAGGTAAATTTTTCAACGGAATATAGCAACAATAAGAAATGTCCATCGGTATAGAAAGTGAGAATGCTTAGTGGAGTAAATAAGTTTTGAGTTTGCTGACGGTAGTCCGTCGGTCCTCTCATCGTGCCACCGCGGCTCATCGTCGTGCCACCGTTCATTCTCAACATGTCACCGTCCTCGACGAGCCAACATCGTCATCTCTTTCGCTACCGAAGGCCACCGCTCGTCGTGTCACCACACCTTGTCGACGTCGCATCTACTTTAGGTATTGTATAATCGCAGCTCGTGCACCACACCTCGTCATCGTCGTAGTCCTATAAATGTATAGATTCATTACGACATCGTTTGGTCCTATAAATGTGGAGTTGGTTTTATAAATGTGTTGACAGTGAAATTTGTCTCTTTCGGACGAAGTCCATTGTTAAATTTCTTTGTTAGATACCTGTTAATCTTCATTTCTCATGTATGCTCTTAGTTTATATTTTTAAATATATGTTTATTTGAATTTGAAAGTATTTTTTGAAATTTTAGATAAGGTTTGTTGTTGTTGAATTAAGAATAATTATGTAATTAGTAGTTAAGATTTTTATGTTTAAATATCTCTCTCATGTCTTGCGTTTAATTAGATTGATAAAATGAAATTTAATATGTAATTTAGAGGAAAATTCATTCTTTAGTTCTTTTCTTGCTACCATTTCTAATAAATGGTATAAGAGCAACCATTTTAAGAAAATGTGAGTTTTATTTCCGAGTGAATTTGTGAGCTTAAACACTTTATTCTTGTGACAAAATTTGCTTATGTCTTTGACTTTCATTTCATTTATCAATGCTCCATACTTGCAACGGCTCGAGTTTAATTAAATATTTGAAAGTCTGAGCTTAAATCTAATTGAAATTGAACATTTAAATTTAATTTTGATATACTAATATTTGAGTAATTTTTTATGGTTCTTTGCTTAATTTAATACTTTCCTTTTTTTAGTTGATTTGGGGTTCAAGAAAGAAGCTAAACTCTCCTATCATACTTTTCTGATTTCTTACTTATACGTTTGGACAAATCTTTCCATATACTCTTATTAGTGGCACCAAAAATAATGTCATTTCAGCATAAATTTGAGCAATTAAAATATCATGCTTATGTGTTTTAGTAAATAGCGTAGTGTCAACTTTACTTATAAAGAATTTTTTTAAAAAAAATGCACTTAACTTATCATACAAAGCTCTAGGAGCTTGTTTCAACTCACATAGAGCCTTTGAAAGTTTGTAAACATAGTTAATTGCATTATGTTTTTCAAACCTGAGAGGTTGATTAACATAAACTTCTTCTTGAATAAAAACATTTATAAAAACACTTTTAACATATATCTTAAATAATTTGAACTTCATATAAGAAACAAATGTAAGTAAGAGCCTAATAACTTCTAACATAGCCACTGGAACAAATTTTTCCTCAAGGTCTATGCCCTCGTCTTGATTACCCTTTTGCCTACATGATTCATCTAATTTGTATTTAAGGACCCACTTGGTAATTAGGATTTGATGATCTCTAGGTTGAGGTACTAAAGTCCACATCTTACTCATCTTAAATTAGTTTAACTCCTCATTCATAGCAAGATCCCAACTTCCATCACTAAGAGTTTCTTTTAGAAGGTTCAATTTGAGAAATGAAAGCAAGATGAGATAAGTCTATAAGATGATATTTAGTGAATACTCTTACCGAACATCACTTAGAATTTAATTTGGAGGATGATTCTTCTTATATTTCCAAACCTTTAGGAGCTCCTCATCCTTCTTATCTCCCTCATTTGGTTCGACAATATGCTCATGAAAGGTGTGCTGGTGAGCACTTTTGTTTTCTTCAAGGACTAATTGCTCTAGCTCCTTAGATATACCTACATCATCATCTTTAAAAACTTTCTTAGAAACAATAGGGTTAGATTCATCAAACATACTATGTAAAGACTCTTTAATAATAAAACTCTTACTACTAAATACCCCGTATACTTTGCTAGTTAAGGAATAACCAAAAAATTCCTTTATCCATATTTGAATCAAACTTTTTACGTTATCTTTAGTATTCAAAATGTAGCATTTACATCTAAAAACTTTAAAGTAACTAATTTTTAGCTTCTTCTCATTCTAAATCTCATAAAGGGTTTTATCCAAAGTTGGTCTTATGTAGACTCTATTTAAACTGTAACATGTTGTAGCCATAATTTTTGCCCAAAAATTATGTAAGGAGATCATACTCATTTATCATATTCTTAACTATTTCTTACAAAGTTCTATTTTTCCTCTCAACAAACCCATTTTATCGAGGGGATCTTCTATTAGAAACATTATGAAAGATACCATTATCCTTATAACAATTTTTCAAATCTTTCATTCTCAAACTTCCTACTATGGTCACTCTTAATAGATGTAATAGAGAGTTTTTTTTTCATTTTGAACCCTCTTTACAAATTTAAGAAATTCCCTAAAGCATTAATCTTTTTTAGCTAAGAATAAAACACCAGTAAATCTACTAAAGTCATCAACTATAATAAAAGCAAAAAATTTTCCACTTGGACTAGTAACTCTTGCTGGTCTAAATAAATACATATGAAGTAGTTGTGAAAGGATAGTGGAAGTTTTCAACTTTTTACTCTTGAAAGAGCTTTTGGTTTGTTTTCCTATTTAGAAAGCTCCATAAATCTTTTCCTTTTTAAGTTTTACCCTTGGAAGTTTAGTGAAAAGTTATTTAGAGTTAAGGTTAAAGATAAGATCTATGCTTGTATGTCCAAGCCTTTTAAGCCAAATCCATATATTTTAACATTTTTATAGTTGCTAAATTGCCAGTTTATATATACTTAATATTAGGTGTTGCATTACTCATTTATGCTAATATGAGAATATATAGCATGCTTATGAGTTAATTTGTTAAATTTTTAGGTTTTTGAATCATGATGAGATGATTTAAGTCCATAAATTACTATAAGAAAACAATTAACTAAAGTTACAATATAAAGATTATTTATTTCAAAGCTTTTGATTCTATCAATTAGAACTTCATTCTAGCTTTTAAGATTTCCTATCTAGCTTACTTTAGGATTTCCTATCTAGCTTACTTTATGATTTCCTATTTATTTTTTTAAATGTGAGAAATTAAAGACGTACAACATATCATTTAAGGATGATCTTTTGTTTTCATGTATAGTTAACCATATTTTCTCCTCGCCGTCGGTCACACATCGCGTGTCATCATTGTTGTCTTCCTTTAACCCTTGGTTAAGGTAACATTTTATTCTTTGATTGTTTTTAATGATGTCGTTAAGTTTTGTTCATTACTGTGTTTTCTATACAGCTTTGATTATCATTATCTTCTTTTCTTTGTTTCGGTTATCTTCTTTGGCCGTCAACTTACTCTGACTCCGTCATCTTCTTCCTTCACATGCTTCAGGGATTTCTTCTGCGTGTCATTTACTAGGTATTTGTGTACTTGGTTTAATTTAGTTATTTGTTTATGGTTTGAAACTCCCATTTGAACTTGCTCCTACACTACCCGAAACTTGTTTGTGGTATAAACTTCAGTTTGTAGCTTTAAATTTTAATTATTGTTAATCTAAATTTAAGTTTGTGGTATGAAAGTATATTTGTTTTGTGTTGGGATTGATAAATGGATGATTTGAGGGGTTTTGAGGAACTTTAATATAGGATATTGGTTGAGTTGCTGCCAAAATAAAGAACGAAGAAGAAATATAGAAGTGTTATTTTTGTATGTATATAATGTGATGTATATCTACATGTTTATATACTCTAAGTGACTTTAACTAAAAAACAAATCAACTAAATATTATATACTCTAAGTGACTTTAACTAAAAAACAAATCAGCAAAATATTACACAATATTAATGTACATAATTCTAGGACTTTGGAGGTGGTTGAATCATTAGTCTCTTATGTTCTAGTAATTCATTTTGCTTCTTTAATTTATATTTTAAGTAGTTAAGAAATGACTATAAACCTTACCATAATTCTAGAAATTTACATTGCTTAGTTTGCTAGTATTTTTTTATATGTTTTTATTGATTTATGCTGGAATTGGTAAAATTCTTATTAGAATTGCTACTTGGCACTTGAGCTATTGTGGCTTAAATGTTGTTGGCCATAGTTTCACTAGTAGAAAGAAAACTTTAACATTTAAAAGTAGCTTCATGTATTTATATACTAACACTTTTAAGTTTAACTGTAGTAAAGTGAATATCAATTAAGACAAGCTATTGTATTATAACTATATGGTATATGTGCATTTTCAGTAGGTTTGTACTCCTCTGGATTGTTAAGAGAAACTCTAATATATTAGAAACTGGGAATTGCACTCATCAATTCTGTCAAATAGGAGAGTTGGTGGAATGGGAAGTTCATGTATTGATTTATAAACAAAGAAAACTCTTTAATATTTGACTTATGTTTAGGGATGGCAATGGGTAGGGTTCGGTTAGGGTTTTACTCTACCCATATCCATATCCATTTTTTATGACTCAACCCATATCCATATCCATATCCATCGGTTTTTAC
>JANKOE010000003.1:31267964-31283859 GCA_026284465.1 Erythroxylum citrifolium
AACACTTAATTTCTATCCTCCTCTAAAATTTCCAAATCAAAACAAATTCTAAACAAAATCTTCAAACCACAATTCAAACATAATAATCAATTAAACAAATTCAATTACAATTAATCAAATAATAAATTTAAGCAAAAATTAGGACAAGGCCTAACATATTTTATAGTCACGAGAAGCTCGAGTTCCCTTCACTATAATTTATTCCATACTCATGCCTTGTTATAGCTAATTTATAAACATGGTTGCATATTGCTAAATGGGCTTTTCCTTTAGTTATCATTGTAGTTTATATGCACATCATTACAATTGTTACACAAATTGAAATGGTCCTTCAATTCTTAGCCTCTTCTTCTATTACATTTTGATAGAAAGCTAGAAACTTTTTTTCTTATGTTTTCTTTGCATGTTTCCTTCATTTCATAAAAATTTGGCCTCACATTTTCACACAAAGAAATGTAATTGAAAATTCTAATAGCCGTACAAGTTTATCCAAAACATATAATTTGAAGTATGACTTCTCAAAAGAGGGAAGGACAAAGTAGACCAAAACATATAATAGTGATTATCTTGGTGACTTTATACTTGAGCTGAAGCCCAATGCCTTCCACATCATATTTATCATAGGGTTATTATTTAATTTATTAATAAAATTTAACAAATAAAAGTTATACATCTTTTATAAGATAAAAATCCTTTTATAAGGATGATAAAAATATGTTTATACATGAAAAGTACAACCAAATGTTCATTAATGGATAATATAATAAACAAATTATAGAGAGTCCAAAATCACTTTAGCTCTATAGTTGACTCAAGTAGTAATAGTTATCATAATAATTATTTATTAATAGTTAATTCAGTTATGTCAGTTATATTGGTTGGTGTCAAACAACACCTCCAACAGCCACCTTTTATGGACCAGACATAACAGTCTCTAATTTTTTTTATGTAAGTTCTGTATGATTAAAATAAGTCTCTTAGTAATTGGGATGTAACATGTAAACTAACTATAACTATTGATTATTTCATTAATTATGTTTGTAATTTGTGTAGTGAATATTTAGGCTCACACATTATATTTTTCTTCCCCAAATTATCTATTATGTTCTATAATAATTTGTTATAAAATTACTAATTATTGTTATACATAAAAGGAATTTGACAGAATGACACATCTAATATATTTGATAAATTAGCATTGAAAACTTAAATTTTCAACTTGGTTGCAAACATAATAGAATTTTATGCAAATGTTAGTCTTAAATAAATTTGTATGGAAAATGGAACCAAAAGAATTAGAAACCTATTTGTGGTGCAAAATGCTTGGTGGGCAAAACTTGGTGGCAATCTAAAAGAGACTTGCTCATTTTAAATCATACTTTGATTCCATTTTCAAAGGTTATGGATGCAAGTTATAACACAGCTTGATTAGATTGACAATGCCATTACTAATATCTAAAGGAATTTGGATGAAAGTTCTAGCAAGGCAAATGGGAGAGTTAGTATGCTAAAAGATGCATTGGCTCTCTTGTATAACAATGCTTCTTAAGGGATCGACATAAAATAGTCTTGTCTTAAAGTTTATGAAATGAAGCATTTTGATAAAGCTCATGATTTTAAAAATTTTCTTTGGGACATGCATTAGTTCTCTAAGCTGTAACAGTCTTTTAAGTCGATAAATTTATGCTAACTAGCATGCATTTAGTGGAGATGCAAAAATTTGGTTATAATCTTAGATTAATAACAATCTCAATGATGATAAGGGGTGAATTGATACTTAGGATGTGTTGATTAATGAATTAAAAGAACAATTACTTCAACGTAATACATCATAATTTGGTCATAAATTATAAAGAACTTTCAACAAAAGGGATTGTTTATAATTATATGAAGGTGTTTAATTTATTGATTCTAGATATTAGTAACATTACTGAAGAAGATAAGCTATTCAAATACATATATACACACACACACACACACAAAACTGTCAATTGGTCGATTTGTATAGTATAACTTAAATTAATCTAAGTACAATGACAAATAGAAAATGGAAATGGAAATTCTAAGTAGAAAGGAAAATACATGTAAATTAATAAAAGAAAAACAAAGTTGAATGGAAATATGGATCCATCCAATAGATTAAAAAAAGGGTTGTTTCATTCGCAATAGACCTCACTTCTCATGTATATGTTTCAATTAGAAGAAAATTATGTTATCATGGTTGAACATGAAATAGGAGTAGTAGCCACATTTGTGAAAATCCACTCCAATGGGTTACAATTATTTCGACAAAGGTAATTATTTCTCATGGTTATTTATTACACCTAATAATTGAATAAGTGGTATAAATATTGATGCAATGGTTGATATGGTTATCACGCACACATTCATTGCAGATAGGTTAATTATAAAGTTATGATTAAAGCTAAAAAGAGCAAAAATTGAGAAAATAATGAAAGAAAAAGAGAGTGATATTGTTGGCATGATTTATATATACACATTTGAGAATGATCATATTCGTAGATGAATAAATCTTTGTTTCATTAGATGTTACAATCTTATGGAAAAAGGATAGATTGTTAACATGGTTAAAGTGAAGGAAAGTATAGTTATTGATGTTTTGGATGAGATTAATTCTTCTTTGAAATTCTACCAAGATGTGATGCTGATAGGATTGCCTAAAAAACTACCTTTAAGAAAGGCTATTGATCACTAAACTAAGTTGGAACCAAGTTTTGTTCCTCCTGCATATGCCTCATATTAGATGTTGCTACTAGAATTAAAGCAGTTACAGAGTAGTTAGGTGAAATTTTAGAAGTAGGGTATGTTATGTCTCAAAAGTGCCATATGATGCTCCTGTTCTCTTCAGAAAGAAGGTATATGGTACACTCCAAATGTGTGCTAACTATCAAGTAAAAAACAAACTAGAAAGAATGAGTACCAAATTCTGTTAATTTAGGATTTGATGGATAAATTAAGTAAGGCTTTGATATTCTTAAAGTTAGACCTTCAATCTAGTTATTGGTAAGTCAAAATTATGGAAGGAGAAGAGTCAAAAACACATATATAACTAGGTATGATTCTTATGAATTTCTAGTCATGCCTGTCAAGTTAATCATTTCCCGCTACCTTTTTTATAATTTGATTAACAATGTTCTATATGAGTTTTTAGATAACTTTATAATGGTATATCTTGTCTTAATAGTGATAAAAACTCTATAGAAGAACATGTTGTCCATTCACACCAAGTATTGGAATACTCATGAAAGAAATGACTATATGCTATGATAGAGAAGTGTGAGTTTGCAAGGCTATAAATTAACATTTCAAGGCACTTCATAAGTAAAAATTAGCTTCAAATGGATCCTCAAAAAGCGCAAGACATTATAGAGTGGTTAGCCCTACCAAAATGTTTGAACTTAAGAATTTTGAACTATCATTAGCTTTCCATCCAAATTTATTCTCAGATGGTTTCCCCTCTCATTAATTTATTAAAAAAGAAAAAAATATAGTGTTGGTAAAAAAAGGTTTAGACTTATCCTCATAAGGTATAAGCCATTACAGAGAGATCAACTTTACCAAGGTGTCTGAATGGTCATTCTTAGGGATTTTGAACTAATCTTGTCAATCCATCAAATTTTTTTTAATAATTTTCCTCTCACTAATTTGATGAAAAATAATAAAACATGGTATTGGTTAGACTATTGTGTAGATGTGTTTGAGAAGCAAAAGCAATTAATTACATCAAAATCAGTTTTCAGACTGCAAAACTTTAAATTTCCCTTTGGGGTTTATATCGATACATAAAAAAATCTATTAATGATATGTTAGTTTAGGATGAACATATAATAGCATTCAAAAGTAGGAAACTTAATAAAATAAGACAAATATATTTTAAAAGACAAATATATTTTGCACATGAGAAGGAAATTGCTGTAGTGGTACATTGCCTAAGGGTATGGTGTTTATATTTATTAGGGATAAAGTTTATAATTTAAATAGTTAACGTGAAAATACATTCGTTAAGGTATAAAAGAAATCATTTTCTAAGCAAGTAAAATGAATGTAGTTTTTGGTTAAGTATGACTTCATTTAAAAATGTAAGCTAGGGAAATGTAACTAAGTAGTAGATGCTCTTAGTATAGTAGAAATATTTATTACCTCCTATTATTTATCGAGAATTGAAGCCGAGTTAATAGAAATAATTTGAAGAAATGGTCAGATTGATGTTAATTATTGTTGCTTAGTGTAAGAAGTACATAAAACAATATTAACTCAATGACCAGTTGCTTATTAGTAAGTGTGATATATTACTAGAAAAAGGCATAACACATTAGAGTTAAGAGTGAGAAGCTTGAACTTCCCACTAAAATTCCTTTTGTCTTGACTAACTCCTTCCCTCAATTTAGTAACTACTTTTTCTACTCAAACTCCTTAGGTAGTCCCCTTACATATTGTATTGGTATAACCTATCATTTGCTGCATTATAACCCTTCTTACCCAACCTTGTTCACCTCTCCTTCCAATCTTATACCTTCTTTTCTCCTTCTTTAGCATTTCCAACAGAAAAGGAAGGCATTATAACCCCTTCAAACTCTCTACCTAATTGAGATCCCTTCCCTCCATTAATCACCTCTTTCTTCCACTTTCCCCCACTTCTGCCAAAGATTACCAATTATTTAGTTCTAGCTCTAGTTCCTGTATGTTCTACCTTCCCTTTAGTTTTACCCTCAATCCTAACTACTTTAATGGAATCTCCTATGATAGTCCTTATAACCTTACTCTTCCAGCCCTTAGAAAAGTGGTTCCTTAACTATAATAGCTTTTCCAACACCTTATCATACTCTACGAAAAGGCTCTAATCTTATAGTTAATGATGGAGAACCTACCATAAAACCTAAAATGATTCCCAAGGCTAAAAACTCCTTGATAATATCCCCACAATAAAGATTATAAAAGTAGGAGCTACCAAATGAAGCACTACAGTTGTGGGCTTTTTATAGATAAGTGACCCCCATTCCACTTAATCAAATCTTGGGCACAATCTATATGGGCTAATAATAGTTTGGTGCATATACTAGTTATAGTAGCAGACTAATTTTTGTTCAAATTTAGAGAAATTTTTATAATGAAGCAAGAAATGGAATCGAGTCCTTATAATTGGAGACAAAAGACAATGTTTACTAAGAAATTGAATCTAGTTATGACATTAGATAATGATTCACTTAATGTTATCCCTTTATGGATATGTTTTTCATTTTATTTTATTAGAGTATTGGACAATAATAGGCTTGAGTTACCTAGTAAGTGCCAATGGAAAGCCTATTAGACTAAATGAACATACTACCAAAATGAGAAGAGTAGGGTTTGCAAAAATTTGTATAGAGGCAGAAAGGAATGTGAAACTACTAGAAAAAATAAACATGGATAGATTGAGAGATGATGGTGAACTTTATCCTTATGAAATTCGATTTCTTACCTATAGAAAGCAGAGCAAACTATAAACAAAATTTGTAAACCTAAATAAGCCTCTTATCCAGTCAGCTTTAAGCTAAAGAATCCTACCTAAACTCACAAT
This sequence comes from Erythroxylum citrifolium, assembly GCA_026284465.1. Classification (NCBI taxonomy): domain Eukaryota; kingdom Viridiplantae; phylum Streptophyta; class Magnoliopsida; order Malpighiales; family Erythroxylaceae; genus Erythroxylum; species Erythroxylum citrifolium. Next base: position 31,273,543 of record JANKOE010000003.1, read on the forward strand.
GATCTAGGTACTCTTATAACACAAACTCTAATAGAAACAATCCTTATTACATCAACAATTGATACACCTCATAATACCTATAAACTTCTACCAATTATGGAATAAAACCTTGACAATCCTTCCACTTCTAAAAACACACCAAAAATCACAAATCCTTCTACTCCTAATTCTAATCATCCCCCTCAGATCACCATACTTGAACATGTTAATGCATAAGAAATTCTAGAACCTATATAGAAAAGGATACATAGAAGTAAGAGATCAATATTAATTCAGATACAAAGCTAAATGAAACTAAATGGCCAAATAGTTTGGACATTGAAATGAATGACACTTAGTTCATTTACATAATAATAAGGACATCAAGTGAAAAAAAAGTAAAGGGCTTATTAAGCCATAAAAGAAACACATATGATCCTAATTGGCTTGCTGAAAACCAAAATCAAGGAGGCAACCTTGAGTAAATGGCTATAGTTCATAAGAAATTAAAGGAAAATCCTATCCAATCATGTATCATGCATATTGGTAAGAATAATAGTTTCTTGCAACAAATGATTCATGGAAGTAAGTAACTCAGAACAAATAGATCAATATCTCCATATAAAGGTTTACTCATTCTTCCTTTAAGAAAAAAAATATTTCACTCCTTGTTTACTAATCATGTTTTTTGATGGAAAAATCTTTTAAGGGACATAGAAGAATTAGCTAAAAGAAAAAAAAAGACCATATATTATGGTAGGAGATTTCAACTGCATCTTGTATTCCTATGATGTTGAAAGAATAAGGAACAAATACGGGAAAATAAACAAAGAATTCCGAGAATGGTTGAACAATTCATATTTATTGGACCTGACTTATAGAGGGAATTTCTTCACAAGGACAAACAAATATGTAGGACAATAATACATTAGGAAAAAGCTGGATAGATGATTAGTGAACAAAGAATGGATGATTAAGTTCCCTAATAGCTCAAGGTTATTTAATACGCCAGGAATTTAAAAACATTCACTACTTGAAATTAGAATGGATCTACTTCTCAGCAAAATACAAAACCTTTTTTAGGTTTTTCATGTTCCTCACAAACTTGGAAGGCTATAACAAACTAATTTCTAGAGGACTAAACCATCTAGTAGAAAGATTTGAATCCTATAAATTGGTAACAAGGCTAAAGCTAATAAAGGAAGAGCTGAAGAAGCTTGATAGAGACCTATATAAGAATAAGCTTTACAAAGAAGTGGAAAAAGCTAGAGAGGAACTCATCACCACACAAAAAGACCTCCATGAGGATCCACTGAATAAGGAGTTGAAATTGAAAGAAAAAGCTAGAATGAACTCCTACCATGTTACACTGGATAACTACATCTCCTTACTAAAATAGACTGAAAAGCCTTCCTAGGTAATGGATGGGGTTGCCAATAGAAACATCTTCCATAAAAGTATCCAAAATAGAAGAAATACCAAAAAAGTTTCAAGAATCTTGAGCCAAAGTGGGATTCTTTATTATGAATAGGGTTACCTGAAATCCATATATTTCACCTTCTTTAAATCCATTTTATGAACAATTTCAAGCTCCCTCAATATTCTCTCCAATTGGATTTTTCCCTTTCTAAACTAAAGATAGATTCACCCTCTCATACAAATAGTTATAAAAATAGAAATTAAGGACACAAATTTTAGTCTTGATCTAGATAAGGCACTAGGGCCTGATGGGTTTAACACTCTTATTTTCCAAGAATCCTTGGATCTATTTGAACTATATATTACCAAAATTTTCAAATAATTCTTTAGTTTAGGAAAATTACTAAAAGATCTTAATGAAACCTTTGTTTTTCCTAATCCAAAAATCTCCTAAACCCTCAACCTTAAAAGATTTTAGTCCTATCTCTTGTTGATATATTCTTTACAAAATCATTTCCAAAATACTAGCCTTAAAACTAAAACCAATAATTAAATAACTTATTAATCTCTCACAATCTTATTTTATTACAAGTAGAAGCATAGGAGATAATCTACTATTAGCTTAAGAAAATTTTAAGGTCTACCATTCCAAAAAGTTCATCAAAAGCAGCTCCTTAAGGCTTTTGACATCCTTAATTATAACTTTATTCAACCTTCACTACAAGTCTTTGAACTCCCTCAAACATTTATTAATTCGGCGCAACAATGCTTAACTACCTCCTCATTTAGTGTTTTAGTAAATGGAGAATCAAATCAACTATTTAAAGGAGCTAAAGGGGTGAGGCATGGTGATCCATTATCACCGTATAATTTTGCTTAAGTTGTAGAAGTTCTTATAATAATGATAGGACACCAAATAACACAAGAAAACCGTTTCAAATACCATAAGGTACTTTTAGGTAACTTTGAATAAAAGATACCTTTCAAAATTTATAAAATTATGGAAAAGTTCATATATTTCATAATAAAGGAAATGGTTATGACATGAATAAAAAAATATAGTTAGTCTTTGACCAAAAAACTTTAAATTGTGCATAAATCACAAACTTAAAGAAATTGTGTCCGTTAAAATCACATAGACATTATTGGTTTTTAACAAGCCTTCTTTCCAATCTAGTTTAGAGTTTTAAAAAAGTGTCAAAATTATTTCAAGTGTTGAGAATTTTAAAATTTAATATCCAATGCTGTATTAAAATAAGAATCTTTATTTTATTTTATATAAAAATTCATTAATATAATATCTATGTACTTGATTATTTTAGAACAATATATGTTAGAATGGGTAGTACTAAGACTTAGGACGTGGAGTGTAAATTTTCAGGACATATGGTGTTCAGATTTGAAGGTAATGATTGGTTCATAAGTTATACCATATAAGGAGTGTTTTAAATATCTATGATCTATCATCTAGAGCAACGGAGATATTGGGGAAGACATAGTTCATATCTGAGATCTCACGTCGGCTGGAGAGAGGAGCGAAGTAGGCCTTATAAAGATATGGATGCCTTTCCACTATAGATGCGTTTTCCCAAGTGTTGGAAAAGCAAAACTGTTAAGTCAAGAAGACTTCACTTCTATTAATTTTGGTGACAATCAAATAATAATAATCTTAGAAATGAATGAACTGGTTTGATAAGTTTGTTAAGTGTGCAAAAAATGTAAGTATCACTTAGTCATCCCAGATAACACGTCATCACAAATGAAGCACAAAACACAGACAAAGTGCAAAACACAGATGAAGCACAAAACACAGATGAAGCACAAAACATAGACAAGGCACGAAACACAGATGAAGTGCAAAACAAAGGAGAAGTGACAAAATCAGACGATACAAAGAAGAAGATACTCTAGAACGTCATTCAGTTAGTTAGTTAGAGTTATTTATAGAACTCAACTAAATAACGGTTTCTAGAAGAAACAAGAAGCAGTTTCTCAAGAAGCAGTTGGAGATTTAGGCTATAAATACTAGTTCTAGTCGAAGAATGAAATAAATTTTTGTTTACTTAGAAAAAATTCTGTATTCAAAGTGCGAAACAGGAGAGCAAATACTTCTGTAACGAAAAGCTCACAATATCTTTCTGGTGAGAGAAAGAAAAGGCTAGAGCCTGGAGAGGTTAAAACAACAGAAAGAATACTTTATGAAAGAGACTTCAAGAGGCTATGGAAGGGAAGAAGGAATACTTGTAAAGTTGAAAAATATAGTGAAATCTCAGACGGGCTTTGAGGACTGGATGTAACCCAAGGTTTGAGGTGAACCGTATAAAATCGCAGCATCTATTCTCTAACCTTACACTTTATTTTTCTTATTATTAGATGAATAGATAAAAATTACTTGCGATTCAAATAGGTATCAAATCTAGTAAAGTATCTTTAGTATTCATCTGATAGTTGAAAAGATTTTCAAGAAATATTAAAAGATTTATATTCTAAAAAATAATACACAATTCAACCCTCCTTTTTGTTTATTTTTTATACTTTACATGATTCTTATATTAACAAGCGATTTACTTCAAAAAATATGAGGGGTTTAGCATGAGGGGCAACTCAAAGCGGACAATATCTATGGGCGCGTAGTCTGGGCTATTACAAATGGTATTAAAGACGGTACCCAAACTGATGTGCCAGTGTAGGAAGCTGGGCCTTAAAGAGGGCTGGGCCCTAAGGGGGTGGATTGTGAGACCCCACATCAGATGGAGAGGGGAACAAAGTATGCCTTATAAGGGTATGGATACCTCTCCACTATAGACGTGTTTTTCTAAGTGTGGGAAGAGAAAAACCATGAGGGGTTTGGCCCGAGGGGTAACCCAAAATGGACAATAACTGTGAACGGGTGCTTTGGGCTGTTACAAATAGTATCAGAGCTGGTACCTTAACCGATGTGTCAGTGTATGACGCTAAGCCCTAAAGAGGGCTGGGCCCTAAGGAGGTAGATTATGGGATCCCATAACGGCTGGAGCGGGGAACGAAGTATGCCTTATAAGGGTATGGATACCTCTCCACCATAGACACGTTTTCCTAAGTATGGGAAGAGAAAAATCATGAGGGGTTTGGCTCAAGGGGCATCCCAAAGCGGACAATATCTGTGGGCGGGTGGTCTGGGCTGTTACAAATGGTATCAGAGCTGGTACTCGAACTGATGTGCCAGCGTAAGAGGCTGGGCCCTAAGGGGGTTGACTGTGAGATCCCACTCCAGCTGGAGAGGGGAACGAAGTATGCCTTATAAGGGTATGGATACCTCTCCACCATAAACGCGTTTTCCCATGTGTGGGATGGGAAAAACCATGAGGGGTTTGGTTCGAGGGGCAACTCAAAGTAGACAATATCTGTAGGCTGGTAGTTTAGGCTATTACATCATATGATTAGATCGGGTAGCTTAAATGGAGAAGTGCTTTAGGAGTTTTGTGTGACAAGAAGATACCGTTAAGCTTAAAGATAAATTTTATCATTAAGCGATTAGGATGACCATGCTCTATAGGGTAGAGCGTTGGTCCTTTAAATAAGTTCATAGTCATAAGCTAATGGTGACAGAGATGAGGATATTCTGTAAGATGTGCAACCTTAGTAAAAGGGATAAGGTCAAGAATGTAATGGTAAGGGACAAATTAAAGGTAGCTAATATTATGGACAAATTAGAAAGACATGGCTTAGGTGATTTGGTCATATTAAGAGAACACACCCGAACACTCTAGTGAGAAGATATGAGAGGATTGTACTTAAAGAAATATAAGAAAAAATAGGGAGGCTTAAGAAAAATTGGGGGGAGGTGATAAAAAATGATATGACAATGTTGAAACTTATCGAGGGCATAACCCACAATAGAAAATTTTGGCATGCTAGGATTCAAATAAAGGATCCCTCGTAAGGATATCATGATAGTTCTCTTATATCTTTTAACTCTTGTCTCTTGTAGTTAGCCTAAAAGGTAACGGTGGTGGTAATAGTAGTAGTAGTACTAATAATAACAACAACAACAACAACAATAACAACAACAACAACAACAACAATTTATTACTGCCACTACTACTATTAGTATCTTTAATAGTAATAATAATAATATTATTATTATTAATTTTCATATTTTTATTATTATTATGTTTACGATTATTAGTGTTATTATGATTATGATTATTATTTGTATTATTATTATTATTAGTAGTAGTATTATTATATATATTTATTTTATTATTACTATTTATTTTTATTTTAATTTTCCTCATTTGGGTCATTTAGAAACAACCTCTCTACTAGTTAGTAGTAAGACTATGTATTACTATATATATATATGGCAATGCCTTAGAATACTCACAATAAAAGACAAAATATTATATATATGGCAATGCCTTAGAATACTCACAATGAAAGACAAAATATTAAAGGAATGGATACAAAGGACAAGAAAAGGAACCCGTATGTTTTACATATAAACATTAATTATAAAGACACTGATATTTTTTGTTTGATAAAAAATTAAAATGGGTTCCTTGAAAAATTTAAATCTTAACCAAGACCATAAAGTTAAGATAAAGTCTCCTATCTTTGATGCTTATGTAAGCTTGTTCTACCTTATAAAATGTTAAGATAAATATTTTTTTATATTTCTAAATGTTATAGTCAGAAGAGAGGTTCTGAGAATTGAAAATAGAAACCCAATTTGCTATAACACCTTAATATAAAAACTGAAGTTTGATCATGCATGGGATCCTAGAAGAGAGAAAAATTTGAAAGCCTAGAGTTTTGTATTGTTTGATATGCTTAAGAATTTTTATTCATCCATATATTTAATCTCAAGGTTACAAACGAATGATCTTAATAAATCCAAATGCTCATAACCTGAGCTTTTTTGGCTTTGTGAAATGTTAAAATAAATTTTTTTTAAGATTTTCAAATGTGATTATGGTAATGTGATAGTAAGAACAAAGATTGTGACAATTTAAAATTGATACTCTAACCTAGAAATCCAATTTGGTAAATTACCCTAATTTAAAAAGTGAAGTTTGATTATGCATTGGATTTTAAAAGAGTAGAGTTTTTATTATTTGAGATGCTTAAGAATTCTTGTTTATCTATATTTTTAATTTAAAGGATACAAACCAATGAACTTAATAAACCCTAGTTCAAGTGAACAATATTAAATTTAAATATTTTAAATTAATATACTTAAATTTATAAATCATTAAAATGAATGATATAGTATAAAACCAAAGCACATAAAATTTATTCATTTTTTCTAGTTCAATTTAGAATAATTAAATATAATTCATATTATTTTCATTTTAGATATTATAAAATGTTTAAAATTGTATTAATCAAAGTCGATAGTACAATTAAAATTGTTTATGATAAAAAGGTTAATGGTGCAATTATATTTTTTAAAAATCTTTTTACTTCGTTTATCTTGGACCAGAATATCCAAGATCGATTTACGATCCTAATTCACAATACACACCTAGTAGATAAGTCGTCCTGATTTTCAAGGTGCCATTATGATTTCCATTTTCTTTTTCCAACCGAACATTTCTCTAGTCTGCTGTAACACGCACTATTCAACATTAATTGTTGCCATGTTTGGGGAGACAAAGTTGGCATTATTTGTTCTTTTTTAAATTATAATTTGAGATACATCAGATAAGAAATCCAACCTTAATTCTTAAACCTTGAATTTCAAAACATCATTGTAGTAAAATATTCCTTTTGTTCCTTCTCGTTTACATGCTTTGAATTAATGTAAACCGTAATCCATTAGGCTATGTATGCATGGAGAGATAAATCTTTTGCTGTAGACTTCCCTTTATCTTATATTCTATTTATGTTTCTATTCGGAGCCTTAGAGGAGAAACTTCTTGTCACTATCAGCCCACAAGTTGGGTAATTTAGAACTTAACATGTGCTACTTGCAATGCTTGGAAAAACTGGACTTGTAAGCTAATTAAAATGTCAATGGATCACTTTAAGAGCCTTGAACCATTTCATCATTTTATCAAAGAAAACTAGGAGGTCGAATCATCCCAAGTTTTTCCTTGTTGAAATGTGATTTTCAGTGTAAACTTTTAGACCATAGAGATTAGAAATCCTCGAGTTATCCCTTCTTCTACAACGATCACTTAAAAAATATTAAATCTAATATTTATTATCTACTTAATAAAGCATGAGTAAGATGACAATTGCAATTACAATGATTCTTGTAATATTATTGTTTTATTTTTTATATTTTAAAAATTATCACACATTCCTTTTATGTTTATAACAATTATCTTGAAAGTTCCTCTACTATATTTTGATAATTTATTATATATTTTGAAATTAAAATAATATAGATTGATGAAAGCTTTTCTTTGGTCCGGTAAGGGCAAAAGTGAAATGGAGTGACATATCAATCCCTAAGAAACATGGAGGGCTGAGCATCATTTCTACTTCAACAATGCAAAAAGTGTCACCGACTAAGAGAATATGGATATTGTTTTTAGATAAAGAATCTTTGTGGTCTAAATGGATCTATGAAAACCATCTTTAAAATCTTAACGTTTAGTAAATAGCTGAGTCCAATCAATTCTCTTGGTTATTCAACAAAATATTGAAGGTAAGGCACCAAAGCTACCCTTATTCAAACATAGAGTTAATGGAGGAGAAAAATGCCTGGAAATAGTTTGATAATTGGCTTGAAGTCATTCTACTTATAAACAATCCAGTTTTTGCACATTTGAAAACTCGAATGTATATGGAGTTGAAAGTTTTTGCTTTAATCCAAGGTGATGAATCACATGGTAATTCCAGGGGTTTCTCCACACTGAGTGAGCTCCTTCCGCAACTGGGGGATACGAGTATGGAACACGTCACCTGTTGGACTCCAAATCCGCTAGGGCACTTCACCAACCAATCCTATCATAAGATCTTTGGGGATGACACAACGGAGTTTCCATGTTACAATCTAATATGGAAAAACTCTTTAAATCCAAAAACTTCCATTATTACTTGCTTAGCTATAAAAATATAATTAAGACGAAATGCAGGTGGTTTAGGTCAGTTGAAACTTCTTGTGTTCTATGTTTTAATGCTAACGAGGATAGAAACCATTTGTTCTTTGCTTTTGAATATACTAAAACCGTATGGAGTAGGATTCAATATATGGTGGATGCAGTTAACCTTACTTATGAATGGGAGCATACCTTTAGGTGGTTCATCAACTTCTTCAAACCTAACAAAGAGAGTGCATTCCTCTATAAAGCGGCATTCATCACTGCCACGTACATGATTTGGAAAGAGAGAAACTGTTGAATCTACAAACTAATGGAGCTCGAAAAGTACTAGCTAGCCGATAAAATTATGAAATGGATTAGAGTTACCATATTAGCTAAAAATGTTGGCCATCTTCTCACCACTAGTATAAAAGATAAATGGAACATATAATAGCTATTTTGTAAACGCAATTGATGGGTTTTGTGGTTTGCTCTCAAATCTTTGTACTACAGCTACCAACTACAACTAGGTAATCTTTGTAATATTGAAATATTGTAATAGTTTATGCTATAGTAATAAAATTATTCATTCATTTTCCCAAAAGAAATTAAATTTTAATATAACTTTATTTTAAAGTTATAAATAAACTTTTAAATTCAATAAAGAGAGTGAGTGACAATTATTTTGAACTTGAAAGGAATTTATAACAATTTTAAAAATATATGACACAAATGAAAAACATTAATACTAAACGAGAAGCTAAAAAAATTGTTAGGTATATGCCATTGTATGACATTAAACTCAAACCAACAATTATTTTATGATATTGAAGGATGACACTAATCATTCTATCTTCTACGTTAATCATAGCAATGTGTTTTAATAAATTTAAAAAGATGTTCTTTAAAAAAGGAAATGTTATATGTTTTTGTACGGAATAAATGTAAAGAACACTATAAATTCTAACAAATAATAATATTTAGGTCTTTTTACTTAACAAACTAGATTAAGAAAGTATTTTATAAATCATAAAAGAATCAAATCTCTCTCTCTCTCTCTTTTAATTTGTTTAGACTATCTAAAATATCACTCCTAAGAAGCCATCGGGTGAAGTACTACTACAACAACAACTTAGTAAAAATTTCACTGATATTTAAGGTTTGGGGAGCTTCAGTAGTATACAGCCTTACCCCTAACTTATAGAAAGGTTATTTTTGAATGACTCACATGAAAATAAACAATCATAATAAATAAATAAACAAATTAAATATAAAATAAGTAATAAACTAAATAATTTTTAGTAAACTTTTGAGTCCAATCAATTCTCTTAGTTAATCAACCAAATATTGAAGGTAAGGCACCTAGTATACCATTTTTCAAACATAGAGTTAATGGAGGAGAAAAATACCTAGACATAGTTTGATAATTGGCTCGAAGTCATTCTTTTTATAAAAAATCCAGTTTTACATATTTGAGAAACCGAATGTATATGGAGTCGAGAGTTTCTGCTTTAATCAAAGGTGGTGAATCGTATGGTAATTTGAGGGGTTTCTCCACACTAAGTGTGCTCCTTCCACAACTAGGGGATAAGAGTATGGAACACGTCATCTGTTGGACTCCAAATCCGCTAGGGCACTTCACAAACCAATCCTGTCATAAGATCTTTGGGGATGACACAATGGAGTTGGTGATGCTGTCGCCTGCAACCAAATATAAAAGAAATCACTTCTGTTAAAACAAATTAATGTAGTAGCGATAAGCGGATATTGTTCCCACGAGGAATCTTTAACGGTAAAGGTTAGCTAGTTTAAACGGGACAAATCAAAAGGGGGGTTTTGTCACAGCGATAAAAATAAAAAGGAAAAATCACAAATTGAAACAATAATTAAATCTGAAAATTAAATG
>JANKOE010000003.1:31519297-31532833 GCA_026284465.1 Erythroxylum citrifolium
GTTGCTTCCGCTGCAAAATGATTTCTTAAAAAGTTTTGAAATCTATCGTTTCTCCAAACTAAGCATGCTTTCTTTTTACGATCCAACAATTACACCCTCACTATTATCTTACAACAGGTGGCATATTTATAAGTTACTAAATTGCCTTGGGGAGAAACGGGTCGAAGCAAACTATTGCTTATTGACCCAGGATGATGGTAATGTGCAAGGTGCATCGAGCTAATGATGATAAACAAGTTACATAAGAGGCAACCCATGAATTAGGATAGGTTTTATTTTAAATTTTATGTTATTTCGTATTTCATATTTTATAATTATTTTCTTTGATGTTATTTTTATCTTTTTTTATCCATTTTACTTTATATTTTGCAAGGATGTTAGTATATCATATTGATGTTAGTATATCATATTGGTTGGATAGTTCGAAAATCATAATAAAAAATTTGCGTTACTCAGAGAAGTACAAAAAAACTCTACTTTTTCACTTATAATATATGTTTACATTGTCTATATTAAGGCCAATGCACAATTTTAAGCGTGGGGAAGGGGATATGATTTTCTTAAGCTTATTATAATCTTGATTATTAGATTTTATTAACTAAAATCCTGAATTAATTGAAATTTGTCCATAAATATTTTATATCATTATTGATTATTGGATTAAATTAGTATGCAAAAGGATGGTGGTTAGAATAAACTTGCTTTTATAAGTCATATTATTAGTAGTCACTGAGATAGTTAATTTGAATGAAAATTGCATATTATTCACACATATGAGAACATCTTTTTTCGTGAGCTTTTAAGCCTAAGAGCAAAATTTCATAAATTTTTATGTTTTTTTATTCATTCATATGAGTTATCATGCATAGTTGAATAATCCTAGTAGTTGCTTTTATTATACATATTGAGATGATTTTTGTTAAATGAGAAGCATTAAAGCTATAAAAGCACGTAGATTCAATACTTGTTTAAGCATATTTCTTTGATAATTACCTTGTAACATCCCGTTACCCATGTTAAGGCGAGAATAGTGAATTATGAGAAATTAGAAAATACATATCATGCTTTGCATATTTTTGCACATATATGAGAATTTTGATTATTGCACATGAATATGATTATACATGCATTCATTGACATTTTTTGGGTATAATTGATTTATAAATGTGATTTTATTGAGAATTGTGGTTTAAATGTGTTAAAAACTGTTTTGGCGTTGCTATTTGTTGTTTCGAAAATTTTGGGTGAATTTTAGGAAATTTTGAAAATTTGGGGTACATTTGGACTAGGAAAAAAGCCAAGTGGTAGGATAAATTGATGCATGAAAAATATGAATGATTTAGCCTAAAATTGAGTGACATTTGGCATAGTTAAATTGGTGACAAATAGACTAGTAATTAAGTGACAAATGGATCAATCATTGTGTGACAAATGGGCTGGTAAGTTAATGACAAATGGCATAGTTGATTAATGGAAAAGTGACCTAGCTAGTTGGAGACATTTAGCAGCACCTATGCTTGATAAGTGCTGAACATGCCATAAGACATATGGTCATTCCATTGGATGACACCTAACTCCTTAGGTGTAAGTTTCAGTAGGAGCAACTATAGCTATGGTCATTTCTCTTCTTCTTTCCTCTCACACACCACCGAAGCACTCTTCCTTGCACCTCCCTATTTTTGTGTTCATGTCTGATTGTTGTACCAATAATTTGTGCTTCACCCTCACAAAATTAACTAGAGAATCATAACATAGTTGCCTTGTCCTAGCTGAAATCTTTCAAGTTTCCACCTTGAATGTGTGATGATTCTGCATGTTTGGAGTACTGATTTAGAGTGACTTTTGAGCTGGGATTTAAACTAAGAAAGTAAGTAAATTATTAGTGTTTATAACATGTTATGATAGAGAATTTATGATGATTGAATTAGGGAAGATTGTATAAGATGTTGATGTGGAAGTGTGTTGGAATATTATAAACTGGAAAACTTTCATTGAACATGTCTCGATATTCTAATTATAACTTGAACTATATATTTCTGAATGAGCTGATTCTTGATTAAAATTAAAATAGAGACATGTTTGTACAAATTTATTGAAGAAGTTGAATGTTAATTCTATTTCTAAGCATTTTAAAATCTTGCTGGAAATAGAGTTCGGAGTTTTGTTGCAGTTTAAAAACAGTTTGAATTGTTTTGTGTATAACTTTTAGTATATTGAATCAAATTGTACGATTTTGGTGTTATTAGAAACTAGAAACATAGTGGAATAATTGTCTAGAAGAAAGTGTTACTAAAATACACCATTTTCCTTGTCATAATGATCATGCAAAGTTATCCCGAAAAGGGGTGTTAGGATGAAAATACTGAGGTGTGCTGGAATTTGATAACTGGAATGTTTTTACTGAACATGCTTCCATATTTTGGCTATATTTTGATCTATAGATTTCCAAATAAAATGATTCTTAATTTAAATTTAATTAGAGACATTTGGCTACAAATGCTAAGAAGAAATTGAATTTGAATTCTGTCCTTGAGGGTCTTGAAATTTCACTTGAAAATTGAGTCTTGGCTTTGGTAGTAGCACTACCAGCGATAGAAATCATATCCTAAATTTATCAAAGAAACTGAATTGATTTAGGTAGAATCAAACAATTGAGTCTTCACCAAAGTTGTAGTTCAGTCTCTTATCTTTCAATTGGTACTAAGTTTGTAATTTTTAGACGTTTGAGCTGAAAAATATGAGTTGTATAATTAGAAGGTATGATCATGTACTAGCCAAAAGTTCAAATATACACAGTCTGTGGTATTGTGAGAATAACTCATAAAATACTGAATGAAATTGGATGATCTTAGAGTCATTAGAAACTTAAGACATTTGAGAACAACTTTCTAGAAGGAAGTGTTGCCTGATTTTGTCATTTACCCTATCAGATTAATTATGCAAAGTTGACCCGAAATCATGTGGATAGAAAATCTAAAGTGGTCAATTAGGTTATGAAATTGATTTCACATTGTTTTATTTTGGCCCAAATTATAAGTACAAATGATATTAATGAAGGTTTTGAAATCTGATCGATTTGATAATGAGAATTATAATAAGATACTCAGAATTGTCATTGAACATGCATTGTGCATATTTTATATAAGTACATGTGCATAAAGGAATACTTATGCATTTGTGCAAAAATGTGATATTTGTAAATGTTTTGTGTATGTTATAGAGGAGCACATTAGACGCCAGTCAGACATTGTCAGACCATCCAGGCTATAGCTTATTAGAGCGTACTGTGAGTCAACCTAGATGAATTTCTTAGGATTAATTTGATTTGATTTATTAAGCTTGCAATTATTGAAATGTCGTGATTTGTTTCTAAATTCCGGACTTAAAGTCCGAGGAGTATATAATCAGGACTGTATTGGAAGTGCTCTAATTTATTTGATAATTCTGATTGTATTATGCTATATAAATTCTCAGAGAAAGTTGAATGTCAGACTTAAGTCCGATGATTATGAAATTCTGATTGTGCTTTATAAATGATTGTGATACATGGTAAATTCTGAATTGATGCATTCATAAAATGCATGCACAGATAAAGGCGTTGTGACCGAAGTAGCCAGTATGAAAGCACTTGCACGTAGAGCTTTGCTTCGTGATATATGATTCTGCACATAGAGCTATGCTTCGTGATATATGTTTCTGACTGAGTCCAATGGGCCAGTATTTGTATCTGTGATAGGCACTCAGTCACAACAATAATAACGAATGTGGAGTCTCATATACATCTGTATTTGTTTATATATGATCTGATTCGCAATGATTTACGGATGTGTCATGACAGTGTGAGTATTTGAAATATACATGTTCTGTGTGAATAATTGTGAAATATGTGATTTGTGTATGTGAATCCGATGAAATCATCAATGATGGTTCACTCTTTGAGTTCGCAAAACTCATAAAAATTGTAACGTGGTTTTTCAAGTACGAGACAGGAGACTTAGTGTTTATTCTGGATTAGAAGAACGTTTTGGACTAAGTTATGGCTCAGAGGTCTGTTAGCTGACATCAGAGAGTTATAACTTTTATTTTGTAGTTTTTGTTAGAACTTGTATGAGGTTTTGTAAATATTTGTCTAATGGAAACAGTGTAAACTTTATGAATGAATGCAATGAATGATTTTTAAATTTGCTGACTTTTAAATGATGTTAGTTGATGCCATGTGCAAGTTGGATTTGTTTTTGCTCTAACATACCACTATCATAGGTTATGTACTTGAATGTTCCTGAACGTTTGGGTATGTACCCTATGGTAGTGGGATGTTGCATACCTTATGACAATTTATCCTTTAGGAATAACCAAGTTGAGCCTTAGTCTTTTTCATTGATTATAACCACATTATTAACCTTTATCCTATTTTTCTTTGAAGCCTTTTCATCTTTTATACTTTGAAGGTTATTTACATTACTTAAATGTTTGAAACTTGAAATTTTGAAAGGTGCCATATTTCTTTAATTATGGTACAATATGAATGCTCAAAAAATATTTACAAAATATTTTGGGAGCATAGAAAAAGAAGAAAACTGTGTATGGTACCAATGAATTTATAATGAAGAGACCTGTATATTATAAACAAGTTTCTTACAATGTTTTCCTTTGTAAATTTCCTTTAAAATTTTATCACATTTGTATAACTCCAATCATACTTCAAAATTTTATCACATTTTTATTACTCCAATCATACCTTACCTAAGCTACATTACAACCTTATAAAGATCTTTTGAATTTTTTCTAGTTTACACAGAAGTGGTGAAGATATGATTATAATGTAAGCCTATAGTAAGAGTTCTACTATGCATTGATTTGAGAGTTTGATACTTCTCACCCTAAAAACTTGAGTGACTTGATTGAAACCTTGGTCAAGGTGTAAGGTTTTATGATTTTAATTTTAATAAAATTATTAACCTAATTACTATTAATATTGACTTATGAAGTTAGTTTTAGGATAACTTGATTCTATTTGTATGTTGATTTCATTAATATGACATGATCATTTAGAGTATGAATGGACATGTTGGGATTAATGAAGGATAGATTTTGTAAAGTTGATACTTTAAATTTATGATTTGTTTGAGGACAAGCAAAATCTTAAGTGGAGGCATACTTGATAGATGCATATTTGAGAACAATTATACACCCATATTTAACATATTTTTTTAATTATTTCATAGTCCTGTTGTATATTTGGTACTTAATTTGCTCTAAGTGCATTTATAGGTTAAGAACAATTCAGATGAAACTGTGGCATAAGACAAACATTAGAAGCAACTACACGACTGTGTTTATTAAAGAATTTGGTTTCTAATTGTGTGGAGTTACAAGCCAGTGTATACTAAGATATACATTTATGTATGTTGCCTATGTAAGTCTTTGTGAATTGTGAAATTGTGAATTTAGATGTTTTTTATTATACATGATCTCTCACGTGCCTGTGTAAGTGATAATGTATATCCTAAAAACCCTAAATTTTATTATAGAAGGAAGTGAGTAGAGGTAGATTAAGGGAGTCGATCTTTACAATACTTTTGAGATGTTAGACACCTAGAGAGGAAACAATTCTAATCAAAGAACAAGGAAAAAAATGAAGTTAACATTAAGATATTTGATAGAAAACTACATCAAATGCTACAAGAAGATTTAACAGAAGAAAAAGGGAGATTTACAATTATGATTTCTTTGTTTTATATTTTTTTCATGTTTATCTTTGATTTGATTTTCTATGAATAGCTAAACATAATTAAATCATAATAATCAATTAATATAATTGCTTTGAATAAAAGATAGGCCAACATTAGGGTCAAACCTAATAGTAGAATTCATAAAACAGATAAAGCAATCACTACAAGAAAATTACAATATACCAACGAAAAAATTACCGTAGTAAATTAGCGACATAATTTGATTATTTGTCAGTAAAGTTGTCGAAAAAAATAGCATTTTGCGACGGACAAAACATTGATCAATAAATATGGAGGGAAATTATCCCCGCTATTTTTCTGACAGAATATAGCTACGGAATTGTGAAGGCTGTCGCAAAAATAGGCGGCAATGATTGGTGGCAAAATAAGCGTCAGGTGGTACCAATGGAATAATAAATTATCGATAGAAAGTACATTCCGTTGATAAAAATTAAAATTAAATGTCTTCGTTTTGGTCTTCGACCTCAACCATTTTAATAAAATGAAAACGACATCGTTTGGTGTTAAACCAAACAATGTCATTTGCATAAAAATTTAAACCCACCCAAAGACCCTTTTCCCTCTCCCCTGTGTCATTTATTTGTTGTTTTCTTCTTTAACACAGTTGGTATTCTCTCTTCCACCATCCAACGTCCACTGTCTATGCTTTGCTCTCGTTCATCTTCCATCGTCTTCAGTTAAGTCGAGGTTAAGTCATCCATCTAGTAGCTCTTGGGTTTATTTTTTTCTGTGAGAAATTTTGTTGTTAAATGGTTATATAAACATCAGTTGGTTCATTTTTGTGGCAATATTTTGTGTTTTTTGAACTGTGGTTGATTCATTATTTGTTTAAACGTGTTTATGTTGGTGAATAATGGAAAAATATAGTTGTTTTGTTATTAGGTAGAGATGAATTCTGGTTGCCTATGAATTGTTCGATCAAATGTCTCTTATGGATATCGTATCTTGTTTTTCTAAAACTGAGAAATGTCTCTTAGGGATATTGGTGAGACTTGGTTAATCAACTGTCAAGGAAGTTAATTTATGGCTAAAATAATTGACAACTTTAAATACTTAAAAAGTTGCGATAATATCTATTATTTTGTATTAGTTAAAAACAACTATCAATTAAGGTTTTTTATTTTGATAAAGTCATGTTATTGTTTGTATTTAATTGTGGTATTTACATATTAAAGTAAAGGTGATACACGTTTTTATACATCTATGGTATTTTGATGATTCTTATTTTTCCATCTATTTTATACAAAATATTTAATGAATTTTCTTTTCTCTTTAGTGTGATAGAAACTCATCCATCTTTGCCCCTCTTAGTGCTTAATATTAGTGATCTCTTATGTTCTAGCTTTCTTATCCCATGTATTTCAAATGCCCACCATTTTTCCTTGAAATACTTGTTATTTCATTATGATGGTTAAACAAAAGGATGGACTAAGTTCTTTAGAATGGAAGAGTTATGCTACAATAAAATAACTTTAAAAGTTTTATTAATTAAGCCCATAAAAATTTAGGCTTGAATGATAAAGCCGCCATTAGCTTTTTATTATGAAACAAAAACTAGTATATGTCATTTAATGAGTTCTTAGTGAAGTATAGGTTTTGATCCTTATACCAAACCAAAGTTGTTCCATCTAAGGATAAACTATGATCAAATGATCTCCCTAAGGTAAATACTAAAATAAAATAGGAATATATTGTAGGATAAATTCCTCTATTATCCCACCAGATCCATAAATAGTGAAATAATATATGTTGTTGTTCGTTGCGTGTACTACATCACATATTCCATTATAAGGAGATTTAAAAAGAATGACATGGT
This sequence comes from Erythroxylum citrifolium, assembly GCA_026284465.1. Taxonomy (NCBI): domain Eukaryota; kingdom Viridiplantae; phylum Streptophyta; class Magnoliopsida; order Malpighiales; family Erythroxylaceae; genus Erythroxylum; species Erythroxylum citrifolium. Next base: position 31,526,867 of record JANKOE010000003.1, read on the forward strand.
TATGCCTTGTGATCTATTATATTTAAAGCATATTATGGTGAAAGCATCATGAAACCTTAGATTCTTCTTTACAATATACTTAAATAATATGGAAAAACAATGAATATAAGCTATTTTCTAAGACCCTTGCTAACCAAGTTATCATAAAAGTTTGACTGTTTATGATAACGTCACGAATTTGACATTTGGTTCTTTTACACTTAACATGGACTTTAAAGTGATAAAAGTGGACATGGTGAGAAAAGTCAATGATGAATATATGTTAACTTGGAGTATATGATACCTAATTGAGACTGTGGATGCTCCTACATACCAAAAACTAATCAAACTTATACAGAACAAGATCCAGGTAGAAATTAAGATCAATGTGATATTGAGGAAACTAAAAAAATGCTTTGATATCATTGCAAATCATGTAGATCAATTATAGGAACAAGTTTCTCATTATCATATTGATAAGAAGACTTCCAAAATACCACCATATCTTATACCTAATTGTGTGGTCATGGTATTCTCTATATATTATTTCAATACTATTAATACTTAATTATGGTATAAACATATTAAAGTAAAGTTGATACTTATTTGTATAGTGTAATGAAAAATTAAAGTAAAGATAGTACTCATTTTATATATTATGATGATATTTCTTATATAGATTTGTAGTATAATTTCTATAGAGTCATAGTATTATTTATAAGTTATGATGGTATTCTTTGTACTCAATTATGGTATTAATATATTAATGTAAAGATGGTACTTATTTCTTTGTACTTAGTTGCCTTATTTTTTTATTTGCTTGCTTTAATATATTAAAAATATAACAAAACTATTGAACAAGTGTATTATATTAAATACAAAATATTCTTTTTCGCATGCCCTATTTTGTGTTGAAAAGCGTCGCTCATCCTTTTTCTTTGTAGTCTGTAGTTTTCCGTCCTTCCAAGTAAGTCATCCAACTAATGCCTACCATATGTGTTGCTTTAATAATACGATTCTGATGCGTTTGTCTTTTGTGTGAATGCAAATGAGGTCTTGATTTTATGATGTTGTTTAGAATATTCTTATAATCATTAATGAGTTTTTATGTTCTTCTTTAATAATATAAGTATTTATGTTTGCGTTTTGTTTTAATCATTGATGAGTAGGTATGATTATATAAGTATTTACTATATGTGGAATGAGTTTGAGATCCTATACATGATTTGAGGCATAATAAACCCCTAGGATGGTATATAGGCTGGAAACTCGTGATGTAGCTCCTATGAGGATTATCGGTGAAAAATTCCACGAGCCTAGAAGTTACCTCGAGAACTTGCTTTCTTGATTCACAGGTGTAAACAATGTCATGCACCGTATTATTAAAATCAATTGTAGGTCATTAATTTAATTGATTAATACTTTGGTGATGTTGTGTAAAGTAAAGGTTAAATGTTCTATAAACTTATGGGACATGAAGGATACTAACTATGAAATCACTTTTTCAAATTAACTGTTGGACCCCGCTTTTGGAGCCCAACTCTTGAACCTTAAAACGTGATCATATTCTAAGAAATCATCTTAACTATTATCGGTTCATCTTCTTGCTCTGATACCATAAGTGTTGGGCAACCCACCCTTGCGAGACACGTGCCTGTCGTCCTAAATGACATACGAATGCGCATCCCACAGTGGCGTCATGCCCACACCAGTCAATCATAAAAAATGAACTCATTTCTCCCATTTCCGAACAGATTTTGGGAAACCTCAAATTGGAATTTCAATTTGTCTTGTTCAGAACTTTTGTTCCCCATTGTCTTAGCTTTCTAATGACACCAAAATCAATCAATTTGGGGAAAAAATCTAAAAGTTATAGCCCACACATTTTTGGACTATTATTAAACTAAAACAGTACACTATACTCAACTTCTATCAAGAAATTGAAAGTCTTAGAATTTGAATTAAAATTTAATCTCTTCAAAAGAGTTGTGGCTCTATGTCTCTAGTTTATTTAGAAATAAGACTCATCTTATTTGGAGCTTTACAGATCAAGATATCATCAAAATACTGAGGCATATTCAGTAAAATATCCAATTCATACTCTTCCAATTGATACCCTTACAATCAAACATTTTCAAATTAATACCAAAAGCTATAAATTTTTATGGAGAGATAGAAAAATCTGTTAGGAATCCATTGGTTCAAAAATCAGGTCAATTGGAAGTTGAACGGCAAAGTTATGGTCAAAAGAGTGGAATATGTTCAGGTTTGGGGGGGGGGGGGAATTTGTGGGTTGCGATCGCGCATCACGCGGCCACAAAGTCTCGATCGCACAAATGTGTGATCACAATTTTTGCGCAAGTTCGCAGAGTCACAATCCCGACTTCTCCCTTCTTGCTTTTCTTCTTCCAACCTGTATTGGTAAAATAGGCAAAACTTTCACTAGAGATATTAGATGAAGGTCATGTTTTAGACCGTTTCAAAGAATACTTCTAGATCTACAACTTCCCTGAAGACCTTGAAAGCAAATGTTGCCTCTATAAGGGTAAAAATTTCAAAACAATGTAGTTGTCCCAAATGTCCATCCTATCAGCATCAAAAATTTCAAATGACCATAACTCTGAGCTCCGATATCCAAAAATTTCATATTTTATATCGTTGGAAAGCTAGAAAGATAAGCTACAACTTTTATGAAGACAACTTTGGCTAATTCTACCTAGACCGATATAGTTTTCCTTCGAGTTCATAACATAATTTCTACACCTATGAAAGCTTACAAAATGCAATATCTTTTCATATCAATTCAAATACTGAGTACTTTTCATTAAACTCTCAAGTCTCAACTCATTTGATTCATTAACTACATCTAATTGTCATAATCTACAAAATCCTATCTTTCATTTCCATGACCTCTCACTTATAACTAACAACCATTCGCATTCAAAATTTATCATCTGAAATTGATAACTTCCTTAAGTGTACCTAATTGCAACTTAACCTTATCCTTAATGAATTCATGTTTCAACTCCACCTTATCCATAAACAAATTCACATTTCAACTTAACAATCACCCATACACAAATTCATATTTCATTAGCATCATAGAATAAGAGTTTATACAAAGCTTTAATGGCATTCCAAGTCATATTACATCGTGGGTATCAAATCCCGAAATACAAACGATACATGAACAATAATTGCTCAAAATGTGACTAAAGCCTTGTTTAATAGAATCTAATTTAAAATCCAAAATATGCAGATTTGGAGTAAAGCCCTTATGCTCTTAATCACTTGATCTCTTAGCTCATCACCAGAAGATGGGACAGAGAGGGAGTGAGCTTGACAAGCTTATGGGTAACAAGTTTATAACAGAGAAACAAGCAAAAACCATTTAAATATTTATTTCCATTACCAAATGCACATTGAACTTCATGTAACACATATTTCCCAAATTCGCAACTTATCAAGCAATTCATAAATACCATGAATCATGAATTCATCAAACTTGTCACAAATCATAAACACATAAGCACATCAAATGGTTTGGGCAGATCCATAAACATGACGAACTACTCAATTCCATATAGTGGTCTTGTGTAGTCGTAAACTTGAAGGAGTCCATGAAGGAGCTCCGTGCCACTAGCGGGCAGGCTGGAGAAACCTTTAACTTGATCAACATGTACGTGACATTCTTGAATGAACTATACCAAACCCACATAACATGTAATTCACATCTTGTAAACTTGTTGCCCAAAAATGGCAAATTTCCAAAAAGTGATTTCATAACTATAGCATCTTTTCAAAAATCATTTTCACATTCTTTTTATAAATCATCAACACAATATCCACATACCAAACTCATAGCACTTTTTCAAAATATTCAAAGAGCAATAAAATGCACATTTATATCACAATTGAAACCATTTAACTTTCTTGATTTGGGAGAAAACATTAGTGGCTTCTTACTCAATTGAAGAGTTTCTTGGCTCTAATGGAAGCTTTTTTCTTCCTCTACCTTTTTCTCTTCTTGAACTACCTTAAAATCTCTCTTGAAGGCTAAGAAAATCAAAACCTAACTTATTTTCTCTTCTTTTCCCTCTTCTCCAGCGAAACTCTTTTCTCCTCTCTTTGTTTGTGTTATTTTCTTCTTCTCTCCCACAAATCACGTTTTTTGCTTCTTCAATTGCAAGACAATACTCAATTCTTCCATTTATGCCCTTAATAAGTGAGAAATGTTCAATTGGCCCTTCCTTATAAGCCTTATAACTTTAATGCTTAAGTAATCTTCCAAAAATGCCCTGAACCTTATTATAACCTTAACACTTTAATTCCATTAACCCATGCAATAAATCCTACTAACTTTGACATAATTATATAACTCCAAAATAATTAATCCATCAAAACCTAAAAAATTCTTTAAATCATGCTTCACTTCAATGAAAAAAAATTTGGGGACCAATATTAACTGTTTTGCAAAATGAGTAATGATGATAGATCTTGGATGTATAGATGATTAACACCTAATGGTTTCATTTATCTTGAGTTTGATAAGGGAGTTGAAGCTTTTATTCATTATCTATGTTCTCAACCTGCATATATGGATGGCCTAAAGATTAGATGTCTATTCAAAAAATGGAAACATAGTCATTTCCTTCCCGTTAATGAAGTGAATGGCCGTTTTCTAATAAAAGGGTTTGTTCCAAAATATTTTAAGTGGACACGACATGGGGAGCGATTGATTTGTAGCACCTCAATGGGTAATGAAGTAAACTCGTAAGTAAATGTGGATGAGTTTGATAGGGGGATTGGATTTAGAACAAATACTGTGGGTATAACTAAAAAGCCTTACATGCAAATGGTTTATGATGCAGCTGGTTATACCTTTCAGGAAAATATAGAAAATCTTCAAGATGAATCAAACCCACTTGCAAAAAATTTGACTTACTACACTCAATTGACCAAGAATTATGGTCAAATTGTGAGATAATGACTCAATTGTCTTCAATTGCTTGAATATTGCACATGAATTCTAAAGGGCATATTTTTGATCATAGTTCTAACAAAATTCTTGGATGGTATAATGAATCATTGCCTCCTTTTCATACAATGGTTGATAGTTTATGAAGTGAATCACAGGTTAGTACTATGATAAACAACACACAAGAAGGGGGGGTTGAATTGTGATATCTTTTTCGTTAATCCCTTCTAGAAAAATAAAACTTTGTTTAGTTCAGAATTACAATAACCTTCGTTCGTAAACGATTCTTTAAAACCACTTGTGTATCTAGGAAATTAAAATTGCAGTAATGTAATAGAGAGAGGGTTAAGAGAATTGATACAGTAATTTTATACTGGTTCACCCCAAACCGTGGGCTAGGTCCAGTCCTTAGATAACCTTATGAGATTTCACTATATCTTGAACGATTACAAGTATTCTTTCACTGAGCCTCTTCAGGTCTCTTTACAGTCAGTATTCTTTTATACTTAGCCTCCTCAGGCTATCTGTAGCACTTTCACACTTGAAAGGTATTTAGAGCTTGTTACAAAAAGATATTGCTCTAGCAATGATCGCACAGTACTCTCTCTTGTGAGTTTTGCGTGTATGTATATCTCTTGCGTAATGTATATTCTCGTAAAAGTATTGTGTTCTTCAACTCTGACTTCTTATTTATAGTTGAGTCTTCAACTGCTTCTTGAACAACTGCTTCTTGATTCTTTAAAGAAACGGTTAGTCAGTTGAGATCTGTAACTTCCTCAGACTGATTCTTCCTTCTACTTTTCGCTTTCGTCTGCTTTTAGCTAAGCTTCCGTCTGCTTTTTGTATCGTCTGGTTTTCATAAAGCTTTCGTCTACTTTTCTTCTGTCTGAATTTCTTAAAGCTTCCGTCTGCTTTTCTTCTGTCTGAATTTCGTAAAGCTTCCGTCTGCTTTTCTTCTGTCTGAATTTCGTAAAGCTTCCGTCTGCTTTTCTTCTGTCTGAATTTCGTAA